>JACEFZ010022749.1:0-253063 GCA_014155875.1 Cepaea nemoralis
CAGCTGTTTCATTACCTCACAATGCCACAGCTGTTTCATTACCTCACAATGTAAAAGCTGTTTCATTACCTCACAATGTCACAGCTGATTCATTACCTCACAATGTCACAGCTGTTTCATTACCTCACAATGTCACATGTTTTCAATACCTCACAATGTCATCTCACACGTGTTTTATTATCTTGCAATGTCGCAGCTGTTTGATACCTCACAATGTGCACCTGATTCGTTACCTCACAATACCACTTGTTTTTCATTACCTCTCAATGTCACAGCTGTTTCATTACCTCAATATGTCACACGTGTATCATTACCTCACAATGTCACATATGCTTCATTACCTCACAATATCACCTGTATTTCATTACCTCACAATGTCACACGTGTTTCGTTACCTCACAATTTCACAGCTGTTTCATTACCTCAAAATATCACACGTGTTTCATTACCTCACAATGTCACAGCTGTTTCATTACCTCACTATGGGACACGTGTTTCATTACCTCACAATGTCACACGTGTTTCATTACCTCACAATGTCATACGTGTTTCGTTACCTCACAATGTCACACGTGTTTCATTACCTCACAATGTCACAGATACTTCATTACCTCACAATGTCACACGTGTTTCATTACCTCACAATGTCACAGATACTTCATTACCTCACAATGTCACACGTGTTTCATTACCTCACAATGTCACAGATACTTCATTACCTCACAATGTCACACGTGTTTCATTACCTCGCAATGTCACAGATACTTCATTACTCACAATGTCACACGTGTTTCATTACCTCACAATGTCACAGATACTTCATTACCTCACAATGTCACTGATGTTTAATTAGCTCACCATATCACAATTGTTTTATTAATTATGTCACATATGTACGATTAGATCACTATGTCACAGGTATTTCATTACCTCACTATGTGACACGTGTTTCAATACCTCACAATATCACCTGTATTTCATTACCTCACAATATCACCTGTATTTCATTAACTCACAATGTCACACGTGTTTCATTACCTCACAATGTCACTGATGTTTAATTAGCTTACCATATCACAATTGTTTTATTAACTATGTCACATATGTACGATTAGATCACTATGTCACAGGTATTTCATTAACTCACTATGTCACAGCTGTTTTATGACCTCACAATGTCACAGGTATCTCATTAACTCACTATGTGACACTTGGACTGCTGAAGGTGGAGACAGTATTGCGTCCACCTCCATTCTCAAACTAGTTGTTGTATTATCATATGCCAATCTCTCCTGCACTAAACACTTTCCATTAACAATTTGCTACAAACGCTATCGCCGTGGAGAAAGCAGTCACAAACCACTGAACGGTCAATTGCATAGACAATCACAACAGCCAATTAAGGCTGGGGCTGATTGGAATGTCTTGCAGAGAACATGCCACAAATTGTATAATTGGAGGTCAATGATGTTTGTGCTATAATCCTTTTACTTTCAATCCTTTTTATAATTTCAGACACAACATTTTATGAATAAAGATGACGGCCACATTCGTGCTGGGAATGATTCTCCTTCAGTCTTCAGTTGTTGGCAACTCCTGGGTTTGTACACGTGGAGAGATGCTGCATACCTCCAAAGAAGGCCATGACAACTGCATCATATGTCCACCTGGAACATTTATGTCTGATGAGACCCATACAAACAGACAGTGCTATATTTGTAGCAGGATAGAGAATCCAACCTTAGAGGTTGAAATCACCAAATGTAACGGAACTCATGACGCAGTGATAGACTGTGTATGTGGGTACTACAGATATATGTCCAGGATACAGGGTGGTAAAGACGAGTGTAGACAATGTCAGGCCTGTCTGTTGTCTGGTGATACTTCTTCCAGTTGGCATAGCCCTGGTACTGAACGTACAACGTTGATAGGTGAGTGCAGGTTGGCAGATGGGATGTTGGTGTACGAGCATATAATAAGTATGGTTTGTTGGTTGGCTGGTTGTGGGTGCTTGGTTCGTTGGTGGGTAGTTGGTCTGTGCGTGGTTGGGTGGTGTTGTGTGGATGGTTGGTTAATTGGTTGGTGAGTGTGTGGGGGATTGGTTGGTTGTTTGGTTGGTAAGTATGTGGGTGATTGGTTGATTGGTGAGTATGTAGGTGATTGGTTAGTGAGTGTGTGGGTGATTGGTTGGTGAGTGTGTGGGCGGTTGGTTGGTAGGTGTGTGGGTGGTTGGTTGGTTGGTTGGTTGGTGAGTGTGTGGCCGGTTGGTTGGTTGGTAAGTGTGAAGGTGGTGGTTGGTAAGTGTGTGGGTGGGTGGTTGGTTGATTTGTATGTGTGTGGGTGGGTACTTAGTTGGTGGGTGTTGTGCTGGTTGATATGTTGATGGATGGGTAGGTAGTCGGTGCGTATATGCGTGGTTGATGAGTCGGTAGGTTGGTTGCTTAGTAGGTTGGTAGGTTGATAGTTTGGTTTATTTGTTGATAGGCTGGAAGGCTGATTGGTTGGTTGGTTGTTAGTTAGTAGCTCTATTGGTTGGTAGGCTAGTTTTATTTTGGTAGGCTGTTAGGCTGATTGGTTGCATTTTATTATGGTTGGTAGGTTGATTAGTTGGTTGGTAGGTTGATTAGTTGGTTGGTAGGTTGATTAGTTGGTTGGTAGGTTGATTAGTTGGTTGGTAGGTTGATTAGTTGGTTGGTAGGTTGATTAGTTGGTTGGTAGGTTGATTAGTTGGTTGGTAGGTTGATTAGTTGGTTGGTAGGTCGATTAGTTGGTTGGTAGGTTGATTAGTTGGTTGGTAGGTTGTTTGATTGGCATGTTGTTGGTATGTTAGTTATGTATTATCGGTGACACATTTAATAGTGTGTAAAAAGTATTCTTAACGTAATACGTTTATGTAAAATGTGTTTAACATAAAACATAGGAGCATGTCAATACGGCTATCTTATAATGTATTCTCCTCCAGGTCTGAATGAAGATAAAGAAAAAAGGACGAGAGGAGCACCTGTACCTACTGATACCCTTCACAGTCATGAGAGGAACGAGGGTAACAGATCTCAGGGTGGAGTAATAGAGCGTCATACAAGTGTACCATCTGGCGTATATGAATATGTTATATTGTTTGTTACATTAATGGCGATTTTAACTGAAGTTTTCGTTGCTTTTGTTCGCACAGATACACCTGATACTAAATATTATAATAGCAGTGTTGCATGTAGCAGATTTAAAATCCCAGAATCGTGAGTGCCACTGTTTTATTTGTATTGATGTTTGTTTTTCTGATAATCAGTGCCTTGTTGAAAACTGGTGTCATAGAAGTACACAATGATGCTAGTACTGCTTGTGTCATAATAACTGTGCTATCTGCCGGGGGTTATGTTATCTTTGTCAACTTTCTCACTAGACGGCCACAGAAGTCACATGTCAACGAAGACAGACGACCTGGCACGGCTGTAAATGGTCATCGTGAGGAAATAATACGACGACAGACAGCCAGACTAATACAATTTAAGATAGACTTTGAAGAAAGTGTGGAATAACCAGGCCAAACACTGTATCCATCATTGTTCTCGTGTATCTCAACCTCCACGTACGAACTGCGTGGACAATGTCATGGTTCTCACACATCGACATATTCCCACACATTTAACATTTCATCCAGGGATTGAAATCTTCTCACACATTAATATCTCAACCACACATCGACATCTTCCCACACATTACTATCTCAACCACACATTGACATCTTCTCACACATTAATATCTCAACCACACATCGACATCTCAACCACACATCGACATCTTCCCACACATTACTATCCCAAACACACATTGACATCTCAACCACACATTGACATCTTCCAAACATTAATATCTCAACTACACATCGACATATTCCCACACATTAACATATCAACGACACATCGATATCTTCTCACACATTAATATCTCAACCACATATCAACATCTCAACCACACATCGACATCTTCCCACACATTAATATCTCAACTACACATCGACATTTTCCCACAAATTAATATCTCAACCACACATTGACATCTTCTCACACATTAATATCTCAACCACACATCGACATCTTCCCACACATTAATATCCCAACCACACATTGACATCTTCTCACACATTAATATCTAAAAAAAACAACGACATATTCTCACATATTAATATCTCAACCACCATCGACATCTTAACACACATTAATATCTCAAAAACACATCGACATATTCAAACACATTAATATCTCAACCACACATCGACATTTTCACACACATTAATATCTCAACCACACATCGACATCTTCACACATATTAATATCTCAACCATACATCGACATCTTCACACACAATAATATCTCAACCACAAATCGACATCTTCCCACACATTAATATCTCAACCACACATCGGCATCTTCCCACCACATTAACATCTCAACCACACATCGACATATTCCCACAAATTAATATTTCAACCACACAGCGACATCTTCCCACACATTAACATGTCAATCACACATCGACATCTTCACACACATCAATATCTCAACCACACATCAACATATTCACACACATAAACATCTCAACCACACATCGACATATTCACACATATCAACATCTCAACCACACGTTGACATATTCACACATATCAACATCTCAACCATACATCGACATATTCACACACATAAACATCTCAACCACACATCGGCATATTCACACACATCAACATCTCAACCACACATCGACATATTCACACAATTTAACATCTCAACCATACATCGACATCTTCACACACATCAACATCTCAACCACACATCGACATATTCACACAATTTAACATCTCAGCCACACATCGACATATTCACACAATTTAACATCTCAACCACACATCGACATATTCACACAATTTAACATCTCAACCACACATCGACATATTCACACAATTTAACATCTCAACCACACATCGACATATTCACACACATAAACATCTCAACCACACATCGACATATTCACACAAATCAACATCTCAACCACACGTTGACATATTCACACATATCAACATCTCAACCATACATCGACATATTCACACACATAAACATCTCAACCACACATCGGCATATTCACACATCAACATCTCAACTACACATCGACATTTTCCCACAAATTAATATCTCAACCACACATTGACATCTTCTCACACATTAATATCTCAACCACACATCGACATCTTCCCACACATTAATATCCCAACCACACATTGACATCTTCTCACACATTAATATCTAAAAAAAACATCGACATATTCTCACATATTAATATCTCAACCACACATCGACATCTTCCCACACATTAATATCCCAACCACACATTGACATATTCTCACACATTAATATCTAAAAAAACAACGACATATTCTCACATATTAATATCTCAACCACCATCGACATCTTAACACACATTAATATCTCAAAAACACATCGACATATTCAAACACATTAATATCTCAACCACACATCGGCATCTTCCCACCACATTAACATCTCAACCACACATCGACATATTCCCACAAATTAATATCTCAACCACACAGCGACATCTTCCCACACATTAACATGTCAACCACACATCGACATCTTCACACACATCAACATCTCAACCACACATCGACATATTCACACAATTTAACATCTCAATCACACATCGACATATTCACACACATAAACATCTAAACCACACATCGACATATTCACACAAATCAACATCTCAACCACACGTTGACATATTCACACATATCAACATCTCAACCATACATCGACATATTCACACACATAAACATCTCGACCACACATCGGTATATTCACACACATCAACATCTCAACCACACATCGACATATTCACACAATTTAACATCTCAACCACACATCGACATCTTCACACACATCAACATCTCAACCACACATCGACATATTCACACAATTTAACATCTCAACCACACATCGACATATTCACACAAATTAACATCTCAACCACACATCGACATCTTCACACACATCAACATCTCAACCACACATCGACATATTCACACACATCAGCATCTCAACCACACATCGATATATTCACACACATCAACATCTAAACCTCACATCGACATATTCACACACATCAACATCTCAGCCGCACTTTGACATCTTCAGAAACATTAACATCCCAACCTCACATTAACATTGTCTTACACAAAAACATCTCAACCACACATTTATATCTTTCCACGCATTAACATCTCAACCCACTGATACTCTTTATAGTCATGAGTGTAAGCGATCTCAGAAAGGAGTCACAGAGTTTCTGACAAGTGTACCATCTGACGTATCTGTATATGTTGTATTGTTAGTTACATTAATCGCGATTGCATGCTGGTGTGCTGGGGAATAAACAGGCGGACAGATTGGCTGGCTGAGAAAAGCTTGCTGGAGTAATTATGCATGATAAAGCAGACGTACCAATAAGAAGATGTCAATTGAAACGAGAAAAAGAGTGTTGAGGGGATACATAGAGCCTGTTCTTTTGTATGGATGTGAAACTTGGACAATGAGCAGTCAAGCTGAAAAGCATCTGATGGCTGCAGAAATGTGGTCTCTGAGGAAAATGCAAAGAATACCATGGACAGACAGAAAAACCAATGACCAAGTACTACAGGAGACAGATGAACATCGTAAACTGATTAGAGAAATTAGACGTAGACAGTCAAAATTTTTTGGACATGTTATGAGAGGAAATGGATTGGAGAACTTAGTGACAACTGGCAAGATCGAGGGGAACAGACCAAGAGGAAGACCGAGAGGAAAATACCTGGATGGCTTGGCCACATGGCATGGACGAGACAGGAACACTGAGCTGATCCACGACACTGGTGATCGAGTGAAATGGCGAGTCATGACCGCCCACGCTTTCCGGCATGGCACATGATTGATTGATTGATTGAAAGCAGACGTGGTTGCGGACTTGTGGGAGCACGTGTACACCTCGGACGAGCAAATGGATCATCATAGTCTGGCAAGAATGAGACATCGAGGAGTGACGAGGGGATCTGGCCTACGCTCGACGCTCAGAGGAAAGGCGAGACGGCATTATAATCAGATTGCTACTGGTACTACTGGTGTTGGAACTCTTCGCTGGCTCTTCGCTTCGACCACAGAAGCCATAGGTCAACGAAGACGACCTGGCACGGTTGTAGATGGTCAGCGTGAGGAAATAAAACGACGACAGACTGATGCAAACTCAGAGGGACAATGTAATAATACATTTGGATAACAGGCAACACGCTTTATCCCTCAGTGGTGTCATGTACCTGAACATCCGTATACGAACTGCACTATTAACCATGTACTCTACATCCCCATGCCCCATTGTTTACCATATAAAGGACATCCCTATGTCCCACTATTTACTGTATAATGGACATCCGTATGTTCCACCATTAATCCTAAAAAGGACATCCCTATGTCCCACGATTTGCTATATCATGGACACCCATGTGTCCCAAGATTTACAATATAATGGGCATCCGCATTCCCCATCAATAATCCTATAATGGACATCCCTATATCCCACTATTTACCATAAAATGGACATCCCTATGTCCCACTATTTACCATATAATGGACATCCCCATTTCCCACTGTTAAACATGTAATTCTGTAAACATGTACTTTTATAAGCAAGAACTTTACAAAATAGGCACAATTGCCCAGTAAATCACAAACAGCCGATAAATGTTGAAGTTGATTGCAAAGTCCTGTAAAGGGTATGCGACTAAAGTGTTTAGTATGTCTTTCAATCATTATGTCTTCCCTCTACTTCTACTAGTGCTAATCAAAAACTGCATATTTATTTATCCTGGCAATTGTTACTTAACATAATACATTCTTGGATCTGCATTCCAACAAATAATAACACTATTATAGATCACCACCACCTTCCGATGTAAACATGACTTGGTTTTATTATCATGAAACTTTAAAACATTGATCATCATCATCATCTCCCAATGTAAACATTACTTGGTTTTATATCATACTAACGTTATTATTGATCATTTATAACATCATCTTCCGATGTAAACATGACTTGGTTTTATTATCATGAAACTTTAAAACATTAATCATCATCATCTCCCAATGTAAACATTACTTGGTTTTATTATCATACTAACGTTATTATTGATCATTTATAACATCATCTTCCGATGTAAACATGACTTGGTTTTATTATCATGAAACTTTAAAACATTAATCATCATCATCTCCCAATGTAAACATTACTTGGTTTTATTATCATACTAACGATATTATTGATCATTTATAACATCATCTTCCGATGTAAACATGACTTGGTTTTATTATCATGAAACTTTAAAACATTAATCATCATCATCTCCCAATGTAAACATTACTTGGTTTTATTATCATACTAACGTTATTATTGATCATTTATAACATCATCTTCCGATGTAAACATGACTTGGTTTTATTATCATGAAACTTTAAAACATTAATCATCATCATTTCCCAATGTAAACATTACTTGGTTTTATTTCATACTAACGTTATTATTGATCATTAACATCATCTTCCCATGTAAACATGACTTGGTTTTATTATCAAGAAACTTTAAAACGTTGATCATCATCATCATATCCCATGTAAACATTACTTGATTTATTATTATACTAACGTTATTATTGATCATTTAACATCATCTCCGATGTAAACATGACTTGGTTTTATTATCATAAAACTTTAAAACATTGATCATCAGTCATCTCCCGATATAAAACATTACTTGGTTTTATTATCACTAAACTTTAAAACATTGATCATCATCATCTCCCGATATAAACATGACTTGGTTTTATTATCACTAAACTTTAAAACATTGATCATCATCATCTCCCGATATAAACATGACTTGGTTTTATTATCATGAAACTTTAAAACATTGATCATCATCATCTCCCGATATAAACATGACTTGGTTTTATTATCATGAAACTTTAAAACATTGATCATCACCATCTCCCGATATAAACATGACTTGGTTTTATTATCATGAAACTTTAAAACATTGATCATCATCATCTCCCGATATAAACATGACTTGGTTTTATTATCATGAAACTTTAAAACATTGATCATCATCATCTCCCGATATAAACATGACTTGGTTTCTTATCATGAAACTTTAAAACATTGATCATCATCATCTCCCAGATATAAACATGACTTGGTTTTATTATCATAGAACTTTAAAACATTGATCATCATCATCTCCCGATATAAACATGACTTGGTTTATTATCATGAAACTTTAAACATTGATCATCATCATCTCCCGATATAAACATGACTTGGTTTTATTATCATGAACTTTAATAAACATTGATCATCATCATCTCCCGATATAAACATGACTTGGTTTTATTATCAAGGAAACTTTAAACATGGATCATCATCATCTCCCGATATAAACATGACTTGGTTTTATATCATGAAACTTTAAAACATTGATCATCATCATCTCCCGATATAAACATGACTTGGTTTTATTATCATGAAACTTTAAAACATTGATCATCATCATCTCCCGATATAAACATGACTTGGTTTTATTATCATGAAACTTTAAAACATTGATCATCATCATCTCCCGATATAAACATGACTTGGTTTTATTATCATGAAACTTTAAAACATTGATCATCATCATCTCCCGATATAACATGACTTGGTTTTATTATCATGAACTTTAAAACATTGATCATCATCATCTCCCGATATAAACATGACTTGGTTTTATTATCATGAAACTTTAAAACATTGATCATCATCATCTCCCGATATAAACATGACTTGGTTTTATTATCATGAAACTTTAAAACATTGATCATCATCATCTCCCGATATAAACATGACTTGGTTTTATTATCATGAAACTTTAAAACATTGATCATCATCATCTCCCGATATAACATGACTTGGTTTTATTATCATGAAACTTTAAAAACATTGATCATCATCCATCTCCCGATATAAACATGACTTGGTTTTATTATCATGAAACTTTAAAACATTGATCATCACCATCTCCCGATATAAACATGACCTTGGTTTTATTATCATGAAACTTTAAAACATTGATCATCATCAATCTCCCGATATAAACATGACCTTGGTTTTATTATCATGAAACTTTAAAACATTGATCATCATCATCTCCGATATAAACATGACTTGGTTTATTATCATGAAACTTTAAAACATTGATCATCAGCATCTCCCGATATAAACATGACTTGGTTTTATTATCATGAACTTTAAACATTGATCATCATCATCTCCCGATATAAACATGACTTGGTTTTTATTATCATGAAACTTTTAAACATTGATCATCATCATCTCCGATATAAACATGACTTGGTTCTATATCATGAAACTTTAAAACATTGATCATCATCATCTCCCGATTATAACATGATTGGTTTTATTATCATGAACTTTAAAACATTGATCATCATCATCTCCGATATAACAATGACTTGGTTTTATATTCATGAAACTTTAAAACATGTGACTCATACATCATCTCCCGATGTATAACATGACTGTTTTATTATCATGAACTTTAAAACATTGATCACTATCATCTCCCGCTATAAACATGACTTGGTTTTATATATGAAACTTTAAAACATTGATCATCATCATCTCCCGATATAACATGACCTGGTTTTATTATCATGAACCTTTAAAACATTGATCATCATCATCTCCCGATATAAACATGACTTGGTTTTATTATCATGAAACTTTAAAAAACATTGATCATCATCATCTCCCGATATAAACATACTGGGTTTATTATCATGAACTTTAAAACATTGATCATCATCATCTCCCGATGTAAACATGACTTGGTTTTATTATCATGAAACTTTAAAACATTGATAATATCATCTGACGGATGTAAACATGACTTGGTTTTATTATCACTAAACTTTAAAACATTGATCATCACCATCTCCCGCTGTAAACATCACTGGGTTATATAATCATAAAACTTTAAAACCTTGATGATATTTCCCCCTACCATCGTCTAAGACCTCTTGCAGCATTCTGAATCAATTATGTGGATGATACTCCCTCCCCCACCCACCATCGTCTGAGACTTCATACATCATTTCTGGATCAATTATGTTGATGGCATTTTCCACTACCATTGTCTAAGACACCGCTCAATATTTCTGGATCAATTATGTTGATGGCATTTCCCCCTACCATCGTCTAAGACCTCGTGCATCACCTCTATCTCTGTCTGGCTCCGAAACTTGTACCGCGGTTCCTAAATCAATCAATCAATCAATCAATCAATCAATCAATCAATCAATCAATCAATCAATCAATCTCTAGCTCCCTCACTGTGTCTGCCCCTGAAACTTCTACCGCGGATCTGTCCTGTGGTCTCTACTTTCTTCTGTCACTCTCTGCCCAACAGGTGGCAAACAATGCTGTTTATCTCTTTATTATAGACACATATAATGTTCTACTTTCATTAGCCTCATCCAGACAATCATTGTTAGTTACTCTGGTTGTCGAATCATTCGTCTCAGAAACCATCTCCTTGTTTCCTCCAGTTTCTTAGTTGTTTGCATTCACATTCTTTAATTCACTGCCATACAACAGAAACATGTTCGATATAACAATTCAATCCACTATTTATGATATTTATTGAAGGTGATTTATTACACACATTGCTTTGTCATTTGATTCGCCTATTCTGTTATTAACCTATTTGACACATCTGCCGTGTGCTTTTATATTATTTTAGCCAAATGTTTGCACTTCTTGATTTTGGAAAGCATTGTCCTGTGTATTATAAGTTCAGTGTTAATTTTGTCTTGATATTCTAGGAAAAGCACCCAAGGAGATTATAGACATGGAGGAGTCCTGATCATAAGATCAGAATTCAGATTGATTACATTCTCATCAACAGAAGATTTCGAAATACTTTACAAGTTGCAAAAACTATACTAAGCGCATACTGCTACAGCGACCATAGATTAATTTTAAGCAATTTACATATAAACTTACAGAAAGTCAAATATTCACAAAGAACCACATAATTTGATCTACAGGCACTTAAGAGTGAGGAAATAAAAGATAAATTCAATGTAGAGGTAAAGAACAGATTCGATGCATTGTCCGACATGGAAATATATTTCAAGACGTCAGTGACCAATGGGTAATATTAAAGAAAACAACCATCCCAAAAATAAAGATAATAGGACGCAAGAAATGGATAACGGAAGACATCTTAAAACTCCCGGAAGTAAGAAGAAATAACAAAAATAACAAGGAAATATATGAAGAGATTCACAGGAAAATTAGGAAGCTATGCAAAGAGGCAAAAGAAACATGGCTTGAGGAAAATTGCAAGGAAACTGAAATCCAACACAACACCCGGAATACCAAATTAATGGACAAAAGAATTAATGACATCACTAACAAAAGAACACACACATCAAAAGGTTGCCTAAAAACCAAAGATGGCAAATTCATAATAGAAAAAGATCAGATTTCAAACGCGTGGTCAAATTATGTGAAAGACAATTTTGGTGATACAAGAGAAGAACAATATTATCATCGGAATAATACTGAAGGACCATCAATTTTGAAGATGGAAGTTCAGAATGCTCTTAACCATATGAAAACTGGCAAGACCCCAGGTACAGATAACATCACAATAGAAATGATCAATGCCTTAGAAGAATATGGAATAGACCAAGTCACCAGACTGCTGAACGCAATATACGATACTGGAGATATACCTCCTGAATTATGTAATTCTATATTTATTGCAATCCCAAAGAAGTCAGGAGCCTTGGAATGCGATCTACATCGAACAATTAGCATAATGAGCCACGACACGAAGATTCTGCTGAGAATTATCATGCAAAGAGTTAGGAAGAAAATACAATCCGATTTAGGAGATGAACAATGTGGGTTTGTAGGAGACAAGGGCACAGTAAATGCGGTGTGTATACTGAGAACAGTAATTGAAAGTTCTATAGAAGTAAAGACAGATCTGTGTCTCTGCTTTATTGACTACACAAAGGCTTTCGTTAAAGTGAGACATGTAAACATGATAAGGATGCTTAAAGATCTACAATTTGATGGAAAAGACCTTAGACTTGTAAACAAGCCTATATTGGAAACAACAAGCTGCGAGCAGAATTGATAACGATGTAGGTCAATATCAGCCTATTAAGAGAAGTGTGAGACAGGGATGTGTAATGTCTCCAGATCTTTTTTACCTCTACAATGAAAATATTTTCAGAAATATAGAGGATATGGAAGGAATCAACATTGGGGGTCGATACACCAATAACATTAGATATGCAAATGATACAGTCTTCTTGCAATGAAGGTGAAGGGCAGCAGGTTAAAAAGAGGAAGATCGTGGATGGGTCAAGCCGAAAACATTCTTCAACAGGTGTGCTCACTTGAGGACTTAGAACCTGGCGAGGAGTGGGTACAAGTGCCAACGGATTTCTGCACATCCTTTTCAGTTTGCATCCAACTAGATAGAAAATGCAGACAAGAAAATCCGGCTGCTGTGGAGGCTGAAGTACAAGCGTTGATTTTCGAGAATTCGCTAGACGGTGACGCTGTCATCTACACAGATGGGTCGGTCGTCCGACATGTGAGAAGCTCATGGGCCTTTACAGCTCGGGCCGGAGGGAGAATTGTGAAGGAGGACTCTGGTGCTTTCACTGAAACCACAAGTAGCCTGACTATGGAAGTCATGGCAGTAAGTAAAGCAATAAAATGGCTCGAGACACAGACATTCACTAGGGCTTGTTTCCTTAGCGACTCAATGAACATGATCAAGAGGATAGAGGAGGGGTCGATCCGAAGAGAATGGTTGCTGCCTCTGGAGCGGTCTCGGCTGGCAAAGATTAGTTTCATCTTCGTGCCAGGGCATGCGGGAGTACAAGGAAATGAGCGGGCTGACAAGCTCGCAGGTGAGTCTACTGTGGAGGGTGGACGCGCCATGGACCAGGCTGACATTCTGAATGCTCTACGAGAAGTGAGACTTTTGCGAGAACCAAGTGATGACTGTGAATCTACAACAATGGCCAGACTGCGAGAGCAGCAAATTAAAAGAGGGGTGGCCAAACAAGAACACTACGCAGGAAGCCAAAGAAGATTGATAAACCAACACAGAACTGGCGTCGTTAGCCGCTAAACGCTGCGGGATTTGCTGAGGAGGGGATCCGAGCACTTATGGACTGAATGGTTCGATGTGCAATGAGGATGATCTGTCGACTAACTAACTAACTATGATACAATCTTGATTGCAGACAATGAACATGACCTGCAAAATTTAGTGGATGCGGTTGTTGCACACAGTGATCAACTAGGGTTAGAACTGAATAGTAAGAAGACACAGATTATGGTCGTCACTGGGAAGAAGGAAATACCACAATGTGATATACGAGGAAATGGGCATATTCTTAAGCAAGTGAATCGATACTGTTATCTCGGCACAGTCATAACATCTGATGGGAGATGCCTTGAAGAGATTAGAACAAGAATTGCCATTGCGAAGGTAGCCTTTTGCAAGATGAAAAACATACTGACCAATAAAAAGATATCAACTGAAACGAGAAAAAGAGTGTTGAAGGTGCTACATGAACCTGTAATTTTGTATGGATGTGAAGCGTGGACAATGAGCAGTCAAGCTGAAAAAACATCTGATGGCTGTGGAAATGTGGTTTCTGAGGAAAATGCAAAGAATACCATGGACAGACAGAAAAACCAATGAACAAGTCCTTCAAGAAACAAATGAAGATCGTAAACTGATTAGAGACATTAGACGTAGACAGTCACAATTTTTTGGGCATGTTATGAGAAGAAATGACTTGGAGAACTTGGTGACAACTGGCAAGATCGAAGGGAAGAGACCAAGGGGAAGACGGTGAAGTAAATACCTGGATGGCTTGGCCATGTGGCATGGTCGAGACAGGAACACGGAGCTGATTCACGACTCTGGTGATCGAGTGAGATGGCAAAACATGACCGCCCACGCTTACCGGCTTGGCAAATGATGGATGGATTCTAGAAACGTCCCTGTAGTATAAGCTACTATATAATGACTTTTATGGATCATTACATTTGCTTCCTGCAGTTTGTTTTGATTTTTCTGCGTCAATGAAGTTGTTTTAATAAATGTTGAAGATGGTGATTAATTGAATTATCTGATGTTATGTGATTTTTGCCAAATGTTTGAACGTTTTGAATTGGGAAAGCATTGTCGCATGTATTATGATAAGTTTTGTGTTAATTTATTTATTTGATATTAACAGTTTTTATGTTTTCTTGATATTCTAGTCAACTTCTGTAGTATAAGCTTCTGTGTAAAAATTTTTGTGAAGTACTATATTTTTATTATTGGTAATTAAATATCATTTTCTTTGCTGAGAGAACCATCTAATATTCTACAATTATTGCAGTGTTTGTTGATGTCACTGGCGACAATGATGTTTTTCTATAAATGTTAAAGATGGTAATAGTATCAACATGGGCCTAATCCCATCCAGCCTGTATATATATATATATATATATATATATATATATATATATATATATATATATATATATATATATACGTATATCTGTGTGTGTGTGCGTATGCTTATGTGTATCTGTGTACGCTGTGCTGAACCTGGTTACATCCCAATGTACCTCCCCACAGATATCAATGTCAATTACCTGATTACATCCCAATGTACCACTTCACATATGTGAGGATACAGTTTTTTTTTCTTTATATTGCATATCCCTTACAGGACGTTGCAGTCAACATCAGAATTTGTCAGCTGCTGTTGATGTACCAGGCAAGCTTACGCTCAGTAGTTTGCCATTGCTTTCTGAGGGACCGTCTCACATACCCCCGTAAGTTACAAGCGTGGCGAGAACCGTTGCCGATTCTCGCACAGCTGCGTTGCTGACGAGAATATACGGGATTACGGAGGAAGACGTTAACGCCTACGTCAGAGAGAGCAGCGAGGCTACAGTATCTGGATACATCCTAACCTAATGGACTTGTCCACAGATGTGAAGCTCCAATACCTGGTTAAATCTCATTGTACCTCTCGACAGATGTGAAGCTCCAGTACCTGGTTACATCTCAATGTACCTCACCACAGATGTGAAGCTCAAGTACCTGGTCTACATCCAAAGTAGCATCCCTCCACAGATGTGAGCACCAGTACCTGGTTACATTCTAATGGACTTGTCCCACAGATGTGAAGCTCCAGTATCTGATTACATCTCAATGAACCTGTCCACAGATGTAAAGCTCCAGTACCTGTTACATCCCAATGTACCTTCCACAGATGTAAAGCTCAGTACCTGGTTACATCCAATGTACTTGTCCACAGATGTGAAGTTCCAGTATCTACTTACATCTCAATGAACCTTCCACAGATGTAAAGCTCCAGTACCTGGTTACATCCCAATGTACCTGTCCACAGATGTGAAGCTCCAGTATCTGATTACATCTCAATGAACCTTCCACAGATGTAAAGCTCCAGTACCTGGTTACATCCCAATGTACCTGTCCACAGATGTGAAAGCTCCAGTATCTGATTACATCTCAATGAACCATTCCACAGATGTAAAGCTCCAGTACCTGGTTACATCCCAATGTACCTGTCCACAGATGTAAAGTTCCAGTACCTACTTACATCCTAATGGACTTGTCCACAGATGTAAAGCTCCAGTACCTACTTACATCCTAATGGACTTGTCCACAGATGTAAAGCTCCAGTACCTACTTACATCCTAATGGACTTGTCCACAGATGTAAAGCTCCAGTACCAGGCTACATCCCAATGTACCACTCCACAGATGTGAAACCTCACTTTCCTCTTGCACATACCACTGGTTTCTGGGATTGGAGAGGGAAAGCATAGCTCATAAGCACAGCCCCGGTCGAGGGAAAATGTATATTATGGTACTGGGTTGGGAGAAACTTACAACACTCCGACATATGCAAGCCCTAGTCAAGGCCTAGACGACCTGCACTTCAGAGCTCCGGACTTGAGAGTTAAAACTCAGTCTCCCCGAAGATTCAAAAGAAAACAATCAACAATCAACTTCTAACTTACTTAACATAGTATCCGTTATTGCAATACAGAGTGAAGATAATCCTACGGCAGATAGTACCACTGGGGAGTGGGCTGTTAGAACTTCACAAATTCTAGGTCAGGGAATATTGAGGTATTCTGATCAGTTCCATTCTTCACATCCTTTAATTTCCCGACAACTCCCAAAACCCTCCCATAACATCATCAACAGTATATGATATACATGATCAGTACGCTCAAACAGTATGTGATATACATGATCATTACACTCAAATAGTATATGATATACAAGATATTACTCTCAAACAGATATTAATTTGGGGTTTAAGACACCTGCCTCGCGCCCCGAAGGTTGCGAGTTTGATTCCGGGCCCCGCCATTCCCAGTGACCTGGTCTAAAGTTCACTGTCCTTACTTGGCGGGTGGTTGTTAGGTTCTGCGTCAGTCAGTAAAGATTTCAATCTTGAGAGAGAGAGAGAGAGAGAGAGAGAGAGAGAGCGAGAGAGAGAGAGAGAGAAGAGAGAGAGAGAGAGAGAGAGAGAGAGAGAGAGAGAGATGCGAGACCTTGCTTTGCAGGCAGAGACATAGCCTATTTCGCTACCTATATTGTCCTTCTCATCGTTCCCACTGTTCCAAAGCCAACCCGAGGCTTTCTTCGCAGCCACGCCGAATTGAATTAGTGATCGACTTCTCTTCTCAGATGATTCTTTAGGTCCATCTTCTTACGCACGCCGTACGCTAAATGGTGTAGTGTAAAGTGGGAGGGTTAGTCCCTCACGGTGAGTGGTAGACATATTCCAAGGGATAGACTCGGATAATATTTGGTTGCCATCTCTTTATCTAGCTCAAGTATGGCTCGAGGAATACCGCTTGTGTACAGCGATGGTTAAACCACGGGAACAAGCTTGGCTGACTAGCTAGACTACATGAGTGAAGTAGAAGTAATATCCTACTAAACTGGGAATGTCCATTCCTAGTAAAAAAGACTGTGACGGTGAACAAGACGGATGAATCTCCATAGATCAACGGCTTCGAAAGCGTAACAGCAGAGAGTGTGTCACACAAGAAGCGTGTTCAGGACACAATAGTGAACATGGCTGGCCATAGTGAAATAGATTGGGACCTCACCACGTAGTATCCCAAAGGCAGCAATGAGACTTCAGCAAAACGAAAACAATGATACGGATAATTCTTGGCCCGCTGCAGATGAGCCTGTTGTAAATATGCTCAGGGAAGAGGCAACTCCTATAGTTACTAAGAAAGAGAATAATGAAGAATGCACCACAAATTCCTTTGAAAATGTGCGTTATGACAATACCTACCTGAAAAGTAGAAGAAGTCTGAGAATTGATACGTGGAACGTACGCACTCTGTATCAAGCAGGGAAATTAATTTGACAACCTGATTTCTGAAGCAAATAACATGAACTTGGATGTTTTAGGTGTATCAGAAACAAGATGGACAGACGCTAGTTATATAAGGAGAGACGATTATATATTCATTAACTCAGGAGGAGATCATTACGAGACAGGAGTAGGAATGTTAGTCAATAAAGTCAGTTAATAAATGTCATCATCATCTTCAAGTGCCCTGACAACTGACAGAAACATTCATGTCTCTCCACAGACCTCGGTCCTCGGTGTTCTGCATCAACCCTGCTGCTGATATTCCTCCATTCACTGTACCAATATATCCAGCATCATTTCTCTTGGTCGGCCTCTGCCTCTCTTTCCCTCGATCTTTCCAGTTGTCACGATGTTATCCAATGCCTTTCTTCTCACACATTACCAAAGAAAGCTGTTTGTCTCTTTCGTATTGTTGTATAGTTTGGCTATTAAAGACGATAAAACAAAGAAAATTGAAATATTTCGGTACCATGAAACGTCAGGAAAGTTTGAGAGAACAACAATGGAGGAGTACATGCCGGGGAAGAGAGGAAGAGGAAGGCCAAAGAGGATATGGGCGCAGGATGTGGCGGATGATCTCCAGATGGACGTATCAGACGCGGGAATCTTGCTTGTGATCGAGAAGTTTTCCGGAAGGTTGTTATAGGAACGAGGTTCTGCAAAGGACATGCTACTTAATGAATGAATGAATGAATAAATGAATGAATGAATGAATGAATGAATGAGTTTCATTAGCCTCTTTCGGGCAAACGTCGTCAGTTACTCTGGCAGTCCATGGAACTCGCAGCATTAGTCTCAGAAACTACATCTCTGCTGCTTCAAAGTTCTTCCTAATTTGTTCTTTTACATTCCAACATTCATTGTCATACAGCGAAACACGTTCTATATAAGCACTTCAGCACTCTCTTTCTTACATTCAATTATAGTGACTTACTTGCATAAGATACTTTTCATTTTCTGAAATGCAGTTTTTGTTTGCCCTATTCTGCTCTTAATCTCTGTTGTGCACCTTCCTTCTGATAACTAGCCGGCAGAGATGGAGCTGGATGCAAACTGTAAAACAACATCTAGAGAAGACATCAGACTATCTATCAAATTACTTATATATGGGAATCTGCTGATCTAAATTTTATCTCCGCAGAAGCTATTAAAACGGAAATGCTTCGTAAAATATTTAGCAGTGTCTGAAGACAGTAGAAATATCAAACGATGAGAGAAGGGTATCTGGTGAAGTTGCCCAAGAAAGAGATCTCGTGGAATAGTAACATTACAAAAGGGCAATGTTATTGTCAGTTCCTGGGAGCATATTCAGTAGGGTGATTCTGGAGATACTAAGAGATTCCAGTGGCAAACAATTAAGGGATGAACAGACAGGTTTTCGACCAAACAGATTCTACTCTGATCAGAAAGTCGCATTACGATTAATAATAGAGCAAAGTATTGAACTAATCATATGCCACATATTCACTACAGTATTTTGGATTAGTGACAACTGGCAAGATCGAAGGGAACAGACCAAGAGGAAAACCGAGAGGAAAATATCTGGATGGCTTGGCCACATGGCATGAACGAGACAGGAACACTGAGCTGATTCACGACTCTGGTGATCGAGTGAAATGGCGAGTCATGACCGCCCACGCTTTCCGGCATGGTACATGATTGATTGATTGATTGATTATGAAAAAACCTGTGATAGCTTTGAAAGGAATCCTTTTGCGGGTTATTGTGGCATTATAGGATCCCACAAAAATTCATGAACTAATGAATGGCAACATACGAAGATATTAAATATAGAGAACTTCATCAGGGAAAACTAACAGCTACTTTGAAATAAAAACAAGAATGCGACAAGGATGCCTGTTGTCACGGCTTGTTATTTTTACTGAATATAGACAGAGGTATGGAGACAATATTAGTTACTACCAGAAATGGAATGCAGTGTGAAAGTAACTTGATGATATGGAACTTGCACGTGACATTGTAATCGTGACACCCACGCGTAATCAGATGAAAGATAAACTAAACACACTTAATTATAGGTGAAACAAATAGGTCTAAATATTCCTAGGGGAAAAACAAAAGTATTGAGAATAACGCAAGAAAATAATAAACCAATTTTCTTTGGTGAAACTCACTTCATTATGCGGAATAATATGTAGTATAGTATATGCAAAACGATTAGCAAATATGGTACAACATCAAAAGACACCACGGAGTATTTTTCTCTTTGCGTCTATTGACGTCACGCCACAGGCGTCACAAAAGCAATATATATTCTCAATATGGATTCGGTTTCCAACGGACATACATAAATCTTGAATAACCAATCGGCTAGTTTTTTTTTTTTTTAAATTTTCTTTTGGTTTTTTGTGTGCAATGTTACAGCCCTTTTAAAATCGAAAATTAAAGATTGTTTTGTTAAGTGACTAAATGTGAAAGGGGACCTTCCGTCGTTATTTGGAGGTGACAGGTTCGAATCCCGGGTCGGGTTGGATAATTTAAAAATGTTGTAGTATAGGCGTTAGGAGGTGGTCGAGGGTTTGTGTGACTGTGTGATCGAGAGGTAATGTATCAACTGTGTGTAAAGATTGTGGCGTGGGCCCTGTGTCTAGGTGGTCATGCCTGGAGGTACACCTGTTCCTGCAGCGAGGTGTGTCGTTATGTTGAGGTGACAGGTTCAAATCCCTGGGTCGGGTTGGAGAATAGGGGTGGATGGGGTGATCGAGGGTTTGTGTTGAGGACTGTGTGATTGCAGGGTAATGTATAGATAGTGTGTAAAGGTGGTGGCATGGGTATGGTAGGTGCCCTGTGTCTAGTTGATCACTTGTTTAAGGGGTACATCCGGGACATGTGGCTAATGGTTACTATAACAGGCTTTCCTGTCGGCTGTCTGTCATTCATCATTTGCAGCTGCGGGGTGCTATCGAGAACAAGTCATCCAAATATTTCAAGAAACCTGATACGGGTGAGAAAATGGCACAATCCAAGCCAAATACCAGAAGACACCCGACATTCCGGATGAGGAGCATATAATCCGCCAAGACCGTCAAGAAGAAGAGAGGAGAGAAACGGCATGTGAGCTCCAACAAAGCACCAGAACCTTAAATAACAGCAGAAGAATTTACCACGAGGAAGACCGAAGACAATTCACCACAGACAAGCACCAAGAATATCGAGAAGAAGAGGGAGAAGAAAGACACCAGAGTCGGAGACACCAACCTAGAGACGATCAGGTGAGTTATAAAACATATCCAAGTGGAGCTGACAGATGACCAGTGTCAGGGTCTTAAACTTGGCTCGCTAACCTAACACATGTGAGACAGTACAAGTACAACGTGATTTGACTTAAGACTCAACGACACAACGTTCAATGGATTTATTTACAGATCATATACCATACGATGATCACAACAAGATATACTTGACACTTCAATACACTTACATACACAATACAGCTCACAGTCTATCTCTCAAGATGTCCAGACACTCGACGTTCATGCACAGAAACCACACAACGCCTTTCTCTCATCATGCGTCCAGTCGAGTCGACGTCCCAGAGCTGTCTGCCTATAGCTCGCAACTTGCCTCCCACCTGAAGTGGCTTCACGAGGCAGGCGTGCGTCTTGCGTCGTCCTTGCCTGACCGCTGGCCGTCTCGTCAGCCAGCAATCTTGCAGGCAGGTAACTACTACTCGCCTGGCGGCGTAACGAAGTTACGGCATCCCTGCTGGGGACTAAGTCGCCTGGCGGGCGTAACGATGTCACTGCATCACTGCACTATTCTAGGACTCTGACATGCTCCCCCGGCAACTTCATGAAAGATGTCATCTTTCATGTCTAATATATGTACATACTGGGTTAATATTTTAACCTTGTCAGAGTCAACCCTTCTGTTGTTATATACATTGGTATCATAATACATGGAAATACACATCTGCCATAGAAACATATAAGAAATGGAAGTTGTATTCAACGACATGTGGTGTTCAACCTTTAACACTTGTCAGGCTTCATCCTCTCGATGGCTGATTACCTCAATTGCATTACTGACCCAGTCAGATCGGTAGTACCAGCTTCACGCATCTACCTCGCAGCCTCCAAAAAAAAACGTAATAATATGGTTCTTGAAACAAAAACCATCTGGCTAGACCGAAATACGGCTTTTACATAAGTCGCATTAAACGCTCAAACCCTGACCTCATTCGGCCAGGAGCTCTTGTGTTGGTCTGCAATGTCGGTAACACTCTGCCATGCCCAGTAGATGGCTACCTGGTGTGTTAACAATCTAGCAACAACATGGCTATTTATATACAACACATTACAGTATACATTTCAAATTATGGCCCTTTGTGTAATGATGTAATAACAAATAAATGAAAGGGGAATAATTTCAAAATTTATGAAATATAATAATTTACAATAATTATCCTATTTCTTAGCGTCATCGCTTGACGTTTCTTCATACTAACGAGAAAAAGTAGGTAGTATGAATACATTAATCAAGATATGATTCTAAGATTACACTACATAAATATATAAACACACAATTCGTGTATTCAACTTTGTTGATTCCTAAAGATTTTAGAATCGTCATAGCTTTTTAAACTTTTATTTGTCGTCTGCTAATTTTGCTCTAAATTTCTAACTAATCCGGAAGTACACACGAACACTAAACAGCTGATGTTGAAGCTTGTAGAACACACTTGTTCCGGTCTGATGTAGTTACGGAAAGTACAATGTTCTAATCGTTCATGTGTTGGATGTTTCACTGTAAAACCTTCTGGATTACGATTGACTGCAGTGGTGTAGCTGTCAATGTTTAGGTCACACGTTCACACACGTATTTAAAATATCCCTGGAATGTTCCACACGCAGATGCCACTGTCAAATTGGATAGTTCGCTTACGGTAAGTTTTTGAGCGAATGTGGCACTGTTCTTGTTCGTAATATATACAATTAATAAAGTTCGCTTTCTACCACACACTACACAATTATACACGACAATCACTACATGAATTAGTAAAATAAGAACACTATATATATTGGGAGTAATCCCTATCACATGACATAGTAGACTTTACACAGCTTTTTGTGAATGGAAAAAAAATATTCACTGATGGATGGCTGTGTTAATCTGAGTGTATTTTCTCACACTGCACTCAGACATTGGTGCTTACTGGGTCGGTCGGACAACGGGACAACAGATCGGCGATCGTGTTGGTTCTGCCTGGAATATGTCGAACCTCGAAGCTGTAATCTTGGAGTTTAAGAGACCAGCGCGCTACCATCTGGTTTGAAGGTACACCTGAATTTATAAATCGCAACGGGCTGCTGTCAGATTCCACGATGAAATGGCGTCCTAGAAGGAATCTAGACAATTTAGTTATACCCACCACTAATGCTAGGGCTTCCAACTGAGGTATTGACCAAGCTCGTTCTCTGGGTTTCAGTTTCCTGGATACGAAGTACACGGGATGGAGGATGTTATTGTGCTCTTGCAACAAGACTGCTCCAATCGCCACGGAGCTCGCGTCTGTCCGCAATCTGAAAGGTAAATGGAGATTGGGCAATTTCAGGATGGGATTATGTAAGCTATTATCAGAAAAACAAGATAATACTTTACGGAATGCAAATTTTAGGCATTCATTGCTTACAATTTTCTCCGGTTTATCTTTTGTTAGTAAGTTAGTAAATACTTCGGTCAGTTCGGAAAAATCAGGAATGAACTGCCGGTAATAATTTATCAGTCCCAACAAACTTCTGACTTGCTTTTTAGTAGTCGGAAGTGAGAGTTTTAGTATCTTGGACACAATGTTATCGTCTGTCGTGACAAAGCCATTGGATATTTTGTACCCCAAGAAGGATATTTCCTGATAGGCTATGTCTACTTTCGCAGGCTTTACCGTCAGTCCGTGCTGTCTAATGCGTTCAAATGTCTGTTTCTGCTTGAGTTAACTTTGGGTTGATTTTGATCTCCTTCAAGCAGTTTGTCGTGTCTAATGCAGGTGTTGGAATTTCGTCACTAGCCTCGTCATCTTCATGATCTATTATCACTGTACAAGCTGTTGTATCGTCTTGTTCGTTGTCTCTGTTGTAGTATGGTCTTAGTATATTTATGTGAAATATTTTGTGTTTGTCTTTTATTTGGTTCTCGTAGTCTATAGGTGAAATCTGTCTCGTCACTTTAAAAGGTCCCTGCCAAGAATCAGTCAATAAGTGTCTGTCACTAGGTAGTAGCAGAAGAACGTCCTATCCAGGTGTCAACGTTATTGTCCTGTTACCTTTGTCAGCATACTGTCTATAAGTAGCACCAGATAATTTTAGTGCATTCTTTGCAATTATACAAGATTTGATGATTCTTTCACGCAATGATGTAACATATACGTATGATGATATGGGTTTAAGTACTGGAGTGGAGTCAGTTAACATTTGGTGATAAATAGTCAATGGGCCACGTGGTTTGGCACCATAGATAAGTTCAAAAGGAGAGAAACCGGTACTAGAATGTGGTACCTCGCGATACGCAAAAAGAATAGCTGGTAGATATACATCCCAGTTATTGGGGTGCTCTTGCGTGACTTTTGCAAGCATGTGCTTTAAATCGCCGTTAAATTTTTCTATAATTCCACTAGAGTGAGGATGGTACGGGGAATTGAAACATTGCTTCACTCCCAACATTTTGGTGAAAGCTTGGGTAGATGCGGCGATAAACTGAGTGCCCCTATCTGATTGGATAGTGTCTGGAAATCCTATCCGAGAAAAAATATGGAAGAAAACTTCCTATTATATCATTGGCAGTTATGTTCTTTAGCGGAATAGCTTCCGGCCAGCGGCTACATTGATCAATGACAGTTAGAATATATTTATTCCCTCTAGTTGTTGTATGATTGAGAGGGCCCACTATGTCGACAGATAATTTTTCTAAAGGTCGACTGGCTAAGTCAGTGACTTGTAACTTTGCCTGTGGGTGTTTACCTTTTTTTCACCAGTTTCTGGCAGGTGTCACAACTTCTGCAATATTCTTTAATGTCATTGCAAAATTTGGGCCAATGAAACTGTGTTAATAATCTTGATCTGGTCTTAGCGTATGCCATATGCCCTGCAAGAGGTATATCATGGGCAAGATGTAAGTCTTGCCTACGATAATTAGTTGGCAAAACAGTTTGCTCTGTGGTGTTGTCACCTCTGGTATAATACCTAGTGAGGATATCATTTTTCACAGCAAAATGCCATTTTGCATTCTTGGTTACCTTTGGCTTTTGGCCGATCAGATTAAAATATTTTAACAATGAAGGGTCAGCCTTTTGAGCTGTTACACGGTCACGGTGGTTAAAAGCGAAAAATGGGCAGAGGTGTGTCAAAGAGTAAGCACAGACAAGTCACTGAAATTGTTCTGGCGACTACATAAAAGCATGAGTGGTGTAGTCAAGAATAAGAGCATTTCTGACTTCCAAGGTGCTGACCTCATCTGGCAGAGGACTGACGAGGACAAGGGCAAAGCCCTCTTTGAACGCTACCTTGAGCAGAGCAACCAGACAGACATGGGAGGCCGGAATCTGGCCAAGGAGGTCACCTCAGACAGATGCAAGGCCCAGAACACTTCGGATGAAGACACAGTGACAGTGCAAGAAATCAAGGCTGTGCTTCGACGATCAAAAAACAGTGCTCCAGGTCCTGATGGCATAAGATACGACGACATAAATAGGTGTACCGACAATGAGCTAGAGAAACTAGCAGACATGTACAACAACAGTATAGGGAGTGCTAGCATCAAGGAGGAATGGTTACACAGCTATCTGATTCCCTTGCCGAAGCCTGACAAAGACCACAAGAAAATTCAGGGATATCGAATTATAAACCATGCAGAATACAATAGGCAAGCGGCTGGAGAAGGTAATTGCCAGGAAAATATCAAGCCAACTAGAGAGGCAAGGTGTTTTCCCACCTACCCTGGGTGGGTACCGTCCAAAAAGAGAAACCTGGACCAATGCAGCAGTCTTTGCCCATGATGTCTATGAAGGTTTCCACTCAGGCACTGAAACCGTTGCTGCAGCGATTGATCTTGAGGACGCATACAACAGAGTACCACTGGATTTTTTAATGTTTCAGCTTCTTGAACTAAACGTAAGTCCATTCCTCCTTAGTTGGATCGCTGCAGCTCTCTTCCAACGGAAAGTAGTTTTTAGATGTGGCAGTTGGACTTCGGAACCAACAACAATATATCCTGGCCTACCACAGGGATCACCATTATCTCCGGTACTGTTCAACGCCTACACAGTGAGAATCACCAGTGAGCAGATCACTGGACCTGGCAGGACATTGTCATATGCCGATGATGTTTTAGTGTATCGTCAGGGTAAGGATAGAGAGGAGGTTGCTGTGGAGCTACAAACCGAACTCAATCGCATAAGTACTTGGTGTGATGAAGCTGGGGCAATGGTCAACCCAACAAAGGCAACAGTGACTTGGTTCTCGTTGAATAATCATATTGTCAACAATCCAACACCAACTGTAATGCTGTGTTCAGAGACGGTGGAAAGAACGCAGGCAATGAATTACCTGGGGATACGGTTTGATCGAAGCCTTGCTTATAATGTGCACATAGACCAGGTGATAACAAAGGCCACGCGGGGTTTGGCAGCGATGCGGGTGATGGCGGCAGCAAACTGTGAGCAGAGCCATCTATGTCTTCTGTACGAGGGGCTGGTCATGTCTGTTTTGGAGTATGCAATGGCAATCCTGACTGTCAGCCATAAGCAGATAGAAAGGATGGAAAGGATACAGAATGAAGCTATGCGCATTATTCTTGGATGTACAAGAGATACAGCATGCAGGGCGATGCGCTACCTTCTTGATTTTCCAACCATTGAAGAGAGAATGCAAGTTTGCAGGGCACGCGCCTACCTCAGAATTAACGCAAACACACAGCATCCACTGCATAGTGAAATTAGGAAGGTGAAGGGCAGCAGGTTAAAAAGAGGACGGTCGTGGATGGGTCAAGCCGAGGACATTCTTCAACAGGTGTGTTCACTTGAGGACTTAGAACCTGGCGAGGAGTGGGTGCAAGTGCCAACAGACTTCTGCACATCCTTTTCAGTTTGCATCCAACTAGATAGAAAATGCAGACAAGAAAATCCGGCTGCTGTTGAGGCTGAAGTACAAGCGTTGATTTTCGAGAATTCGCTAGACAGTGACGCGGTCATCTACACAGATGGGTCGGTCATCCGACATGTGCGAAGCTCATGGGCCTTTACAGCTCGGGCCGGAGGGAGAATTGTGAAGGAGGACTCTGGTGCTTTCACTGAAACCACAAGTAGCCTGACCATGGAAGTCATGGCAGTAAGTAAAGCAATAACATGGCTCGAGACACAGACATTCACTAGGGCTTGTTTCCTTAGCGACTCAATGAACATGATCAAGAGGATAGAGGAGGGGTCGATCCGAAGAGAATGGTTGCTGCCTCTGAAGCGGTCTCGGCTGGCAAAGATTAGTTTCATCTTCGTGCCAGGGCATGCGGGAGTACAAGGAAATGAGCGGGCTGACAAGCTCGCAGGTGAGGCTACTGTTGAGGGCGGACGCGCCATGGACCAGGCTGACATTCTGAATGCTCTACGAGAAGTGAGACTTTTGCAAGAACCAAGTGATGACTGTGAATCTACAACAATGGCCAGACTGCGAGAGCAGCAAATTAAAAGAGGGGTGGCCAAACAAGAACACTACGCAGGAAGCCAAAGAAGATTGATAAACCAACACAGAACTGGCGTCGTTAGCCGCTACACGCTGCGGGATTTGCTGAGGAGGGGATCCGAGAACTTATGGACTGAATGGTCCGATGTGCAACGAGGATGATCTGTCGACTAACTAACTAGCTGTTACAAACGGTTCCTTCATGGTGTTAGTAGGTAGTGATACTGGGCTAAGCATTTGTATAGCCTCAGTTTGATTACTTTCATCTTGCACTCTAGCAGTAGATCTAGTTACTGCGTTCACACATTCAATGATATCAGATGGTGATGAAACAATGTTATCAATGATGTCATGAGATCTTAGTGCTACATTAGCTACCATACATTCAATAGGTGGTGTAATATTATCAATGATGACATTGGATGGTGATGTTATGCTATCATCAATACACAGAGATGTTATGTCATGAGGTTTATCATTCACCCCTGGTAAATTTCCAATTATTACATCACACACTGGGTTTGTTAATGCAGCGCACTTTACTTTCCCAGTGAGGAAAGGTGTTTCAATATATGCCCATGCTAGTGGGTATTTCTCAATATTGCCTGAGAATGTTCTGCATGTTACGTGCCTGCCTGTATAGTCTGTAGGCATTATGAACGTTCTCTTCAGACCAATAAGTGAGCTGCCCGTGTCCCGAAGGACTGTAGCAGACTTGCCATTCACGTATCCGTGATGGACGTTTATCTTGCCTTTAGAATCTACTACCAAATTAGCTTCTTCATTGGCAATAGGGATGGCGTGGCCGCATGTTAAAATACCATCTTCATAAAAGGTGTTACAAACAGTACATTTATTTGCGTTAAACATGTCAAAAGCCTGTGCTGAGTTCACAGGATGTTTCTCTGATTGTTCTTCATCTGACGATGAACTGTCAAACAAGGCGGCATTTGCTTTGTTGGTCATTTGCCTACCTTTACAATCATGGCGATAATGTCCGTACGCCTTACAGAGGAAACATTTACGCAAATTTCTGAAGGATCTACGCTCCTTATCTTGTCTGTTTACCATGTTTTGTAGATAAGTATGATATGCGGGGTTCTTGTCGCACATCTCACCTTGATGGTGTGAAAATTTACAATAATTACAGTGATTATACTTCTCAGATGTAGGCCTATGAGGTTTCTGCCTACTATAGGGTTTGTCATAGTTAGCCGATGCTACAAAATTTATGTCAGTAGCTTCACTGGCAAAACAATGTTTGTTGGCTGTGTAATACGCCGAACCACGTCTCTCAATCTCATCTACACTAGTGCATTCATTCTCCTGCAAAAATTTTGAAAATGCTGATGGAATGGATGAAATGACTTTATCTCTAATGATCAGATCTTCTAATCTTTGATAATTTTTGTCAATTTTAGCTGCTGAAGTCCATTTGGTAAATATATCTCGGACTAAGCAGAGGTAATCAGAGAACGTTTGAGTCGGTTTTGGGCTCAACTTGCTGAATTGTTCTCTGTAACCTGCCTCATCTAACATAAAATGTGCCATAATCTTAGATTTCAGATAATGGTAGTCTTTTCTGAGGTCTTTGGGGATGGTCTCAATGACTTTAAGAGGCTCCCCTGATAAACTCCTCATATAAACAATATTCCATTCAGACAGTGGAACCTGGTAGTGTTCCATTAAAGTCTCAAAATTTTGGGTAAAGGCTGCGATGCAGTCCCCCGAGGTATAATTACGTACAATACCTTGATATTTCTTGTACTGGTTTTCTTTCTCCAGTCTCTCAGATTTTTTTGACTCTTTGTTAATGGCAGTCTCAGTATCAAGTTGTTTCATCTTCAACTGTAACTCCAGTTCTTCTCTCTTACTCTGAGCTGCTATTTCTGCTTTCTTGAGTTCACTATCTATCTCAGCTTGCTTTGTCTTTGCAGCCAGTTCTAATTTGGCTTGCTTTAAGGCTGTTTCTGCCTCTACTTGCTTGGCAGCCCTTTCAGTCTCTGCCGGCTTTAATGCTCTTTCAGCTGCTCTTTCATCGCGTTCAGTAGCTTTCTCGCGAAGGTGTTCAGAGTATTTATTCTCACTCCATTTCATTAACTCATCACCTGTTAACTTCAATTTTAACCCCATATCGATGAAATCATTTAATGACGACATGATGAAAAGTGTCAATGAAATACCAGCCACACAATTTGTTATAAGTGGTTAGTAAAATAAACAATTTACAATTTGTGTTCTATTGACAATACGTGCCTAAAATTGCATCCTTAAAGTAAATGAAAAGAAAAATATACTCAAGTGCCCTGGATGCGGGGAAGCACGGTTGGAAATCGGGCTAGGAACTGTAGGGTTGCTACTTCGAAACACAAATGACCTCTACGCGCAAGGTTTCAGATGGTACGGAAAACCTGCTTTGTTTTTGGAGGAAATAAATTAGCGTCTATTTGATGGTGTGTGCCTGCTTGTCACTAAGTATTGATTAGGTTTGTATGGCGTTGAGTGTAATTGTAGGTCGTAATTTTGTCCGTCAACAACAATTTTTTTTTTCAAAACACAAGTCACTTTCTTTCCAGAACTTTCTGCGTTCCACAACTCAATTCACAAAGACAATCTACATATATCTCAACACTCTACAACATTGATGACACATCACTTACATCAAGATGACATTCAGTAAGGACATAGACATCAAGTTTACAAGATGGCGACAAGGTCACAATGGCGACAAGATCACAATGTCGACAAGGTCAAAACGGTGACAATTTTCACAAATCACAAATGTTTTACACGTTTACAAGATCAAACAATATGTATGCACTGTACGTTTACAAATAGTCTCCATGTTTGAACAATGTAGTAATATATCAAAATGAGCCTTCCACGATCACATTTACATGTACTATAAAGTTTGACAAAAATTCTAAGTTCACAAACTCTAGTTTTAAATGTTAATCACATAAACACGTTCATTTCAAAGCCGGACGAATGCCCCCACGTCCACACATGTCAGGGTCTTAAACTTGGCTCGCTAACCTAACACATGTGAGACAGTACAAGTACAACGTTCAATGGATTTATTTACAGATCATATACCATACGATGATCACAACAAGATATACTTGACACTTCAATACACTTACATACACAATACAGCTCACAGTCTATCTCTCAAGATGTCCAGACACTCGACGTTCATGCACAGAAACCACACAACGCCTTTCTCTCATCATGCGTTGAGTCGAGTCGACGTCCCAGAGCTGTCTGCCTATAGCTCGCAACTTGCCTCCCACCTGAAGTGGCTTCACGAGGCAGGCGTGCGTCTTGCGTCGTCCTTGCCTGACCGCTGGCCGTCTCGTCAGCCAGCAATCTTGCAGGCAGGTAACTACTACTCGCCTGGCGGCGTAACGAAGTTACGGCATCCCTGCTGGGGACTAAGTCGCCTGGCGGGCGTAACGTTGTCACTGCATCACTGTCCTATTCTAGACTCTGACAACCAGCTTTAGAAGCTGCTACAACAGGAAAATCTCCACACCCGAATCTTGAAGGCGGAACGGCTCCTGACTTACTCTAAGATTCCTACATAAGCGGTTGTGACAGCAGAGAGCATCGAGATGATAACTCAAGTGTTGATGAACAAGAAGACTCAACCGACTGAAAGATTCATATCGAGAATCACTCAATGCTCAAGGTTCCAGAGGGCTCGCCACAGAAGAACATCATGCCGCAGCAAGACTGATATCTGCATATACTGCGCCGAACACCATATATTCAAGGAATGTATATTGGCCAAACAGGACAATGACTTCCGAATGCCCAACGAAAACATAAAGTGTTCCAACTGCCTTGGCAAACATGGAGCAAAATACATGGGCTGTCCCTACCTACAATAATCAGTAATACATGACTCGTTGAGGCAATGCTTAACATGGGCATCATAAATACCCAAGGTGGGTGTAACGTTCCACACATATGGGAATGTTTTTTTTTTCTGGCTAGTTGTCGTTCGAGATAATTTACCATTATTATTGTCTTTGCTGCTGTTTTTTTTTTATTGGGGACATGTAGTCTGTCCTGAGATTCAAACGGGCTGCGACTGTATGTATAATGATTGGTGATGTCTTTGATTTCTTGTGGAAGATTATTCCACAACTGAGTGGAAGAGTATGCTAGGCTTGTTTTATATAAGTCTATCCTAGGTTTAGGGACATGGAGTATATTTAGTCGTTCGCTATGTCTTTCGTTATATTTAAACAATGGCCAAAGGTAGCTTGGGGCATTTTGAAATAGGATTTTGTGAGTTAGTTTAGCCTTATTAAAAAGTAGGCGTTTTTGGAGTGGCAGTAACTGAAGAAGTTCGTACAGGTTAGAATTGTCTGTAAACTTATCACCATTGATTAAACCCACTGCTCTTTTCTGGAGTGAATAAAGGCGTTTTGTTATTGATTTGGAGCATCCATCCCAGATTTTTGGAGCAATAACCAATATGTGTTTGTATGTGGGAAGTATAGAATATCTTTCTTGTGTTTTCGTCGAGGAAGTTTTTAATTTTGGCAAGTTGGTATACGTTTTAGGCTATTTATTTAACTAGAGCATGAACATGAGAATTAAAGGATATAATTTGATCTATGATGAGACCCAGTGCCTTATTCTTGGTTACACTTTCTATAGGCGTGCTACCAATGTGCAGCTTAAGAGTTCTCAATTAGTTTAGAGTGTGAAGTCTTTGCCTGGTTCCTATTAACATAGATTTTGTTTTAGAAATGTTAATTTGCATGCGGTTTGCATGACTCCAGTTAACTACACTATTTATTCCCTGTTGCAGGAATAATTCTAGAACATTATGATCAATAGCATTTGTATATATTGTGCAGTCGTCAGCAAATAGATCGCAGGACGATGACAGATATAAGGGAAGATCATTTATATAAAATGGCAAATGACAGAGGGCCAAGTATAGACCACTGAGGTACTCCAGTATTAATGGTAATGGCTCGGGATAGAGATTTATTGTGTGATACTACTTGTTTTCTTTCTAATAAGAATGCGTTTATTAATGTCACTATATTAAAACTTACTTTCATTGTTTCTAGTTCTTTAATTTGGATAGTATGATCTATCACATCGAATGCTTTTTTAAAGTCTATAAACCTCGTTCCACATAGAGTATTGTTGTTAGTATTTTGATGCCAGTTTTCTATCATGTTCGTTAGGGCCGTATGGCAGGAATATTTTGGCCGAAATCCTGACTGACTGTCAGCTATTAGTTTGTGGCGAACTAAGTGCTCTAGTGTTGTTTAGTGGAGGTGCTTTTCTAGCGGTTTGGATAAAGTGGATAATATGGACATTGGCCTAAAATTACGCATGATACAATCGTCTAATGAACCAGCTTTTAAATGAGGATACACTTTTGCGATTTTAAAGGCTGATGGGAAGTGCACTTTGGTGAGACATTGATTGTATATAAATGTTAGCGACTCGCAGACCGCCGGTGCAGCACAGCGAAGGATTCGATTACTGATTCCATCTAGTCTTGATGAGATATTGTTTTTTAGGTTACTGAGATGAGTAAATACTTCTGTGGTCGTCATTAGCGGTATGTTTGTAGAAATGTCTCCATAGCATTTGCTCTCACAGAATGATGATAATAAAGATATGGCATGAGGCACATCTGGTATTGCAGCCTTCAGTTGGTTTATGTCAGACTGAAAGAAACGACTGAATTGATCACATGTAACCTGATTTGATGGTAACGATTGTGATGATTTGTGTTTGCTTTTCAAGGTATTAATTGCTTTCCATATATCTTTACTGTTGGATTTATCTATTATTAAGTTCTTAAAATAGTTAGTTTTTCATTTCCTTTTGAATAACATATTGAATTTTTGGGCTTAATGTGATGTTTAACACGAACTTCCTTAAATGGAACATGCTTATCAAATACACTTAGAAATGTCTTCAACCAGTGGTCCAGAGCATAATCTGGGTCAGGAAGCTGGTAAACATAGTCCAGAGATGAGTTGAGCAAGTCTTGTATAAAGGCATCTTGATTGAAGTTTTTGTAATTTCTATATTTTATACTTATATGTTTGTGTTTCGGAGTTTTGGTACCCTTTTTCGACCACGTGCAACATACTGGATAGTGATCGCTCATTGCATTAATAGGTACAGTACATTCTGTGATGTTGTCAGCACACGTAGTATAGATATGATCTATAAGTGTTGCAGGTGATTTTGTTATTCTAGAGGCTTCTTTGACTAACTGGTGGAAGTTACATGACTCTATTATGTTTCCCCATGTTTTGTTTGATTTGTTAGTATCTATGTTGACGTCGCCTAGCAGTATTATTTCTCTAGCATTACTAAAGACTTCCATCATAGTGGTGAATTTTTCATACCAGATATTTCCTGCACTGGGGTTTCGATAAAGATAGCCAACTAATAGGGGTAAGCGATTTTGAAGCTTAGCCTCAAGCCATACACACTCAAACTCACAGGTTTCAAAATCTAGCCTACGGTGGGTATTAAGCGAGTTAGAAATATAAACTGCAATACCCGTCTCTTGATTCTGATAGGGATCTCTTCTAATGGCTTTAAAGCCTTTCATAGCGATGTCATCATCTGAGATGTTGCTATTTAATCGACTTTCGCTAACGCCGAACATGTGAACATTTTGATTAACTATAAATGATAGTTCAGGCAGCTTCCCTAATAGATGGCAGATATTTAAATGCCCGATTCTGAGCCCATTATTACTGAGCCTGTGTTCGTACTTATTAGACATTTTAACAATGCGTAATCATGAATTTTTTAAAACACAAACATGAATACAACTTACGTCCCTTATAACAATACACACTCTAGAGTACAGAGAAACAGTAATATCTCTATCAATACACACACACACACACACACACACACACACACACACACACACACAAAATACGTATAAAGATCATTTAGGATGATCAGTGAAGACCCCCTCACTTACAGTATAAACGCGATAAAAAGTATTATAAAAGATATCCAACTAAGTGTCAATCTCTTTACTTCAATACGAGTCAATGTTTATAGCCACGTACAATCTAATACAGCAAGAATACCGCATGACGAGAACACAGAAGAAGAACCATCTGCAAATCTAACCATTAGAGAACTCCTGTTTGCGGACGACCAAGCACTAATAGCAAAATCAGAAGCTGAATTACAAGACCACATGAATAGTCTAAACGAAATGTGTAGGGAACATAACATGAAAATTAGCACAAGCAAAACAGAGGTAATGACTATAACTAAAGAAGAACAAACAGCAACAATTCACCTAAACGAACATCCCTTGAAACAAGTAAAGAGCTTCAAGTACCTAGGAAGTATAATATCATCAAATGGCAGATCAGAAGACGAGATCGAAAATAGGTGCAATAAGGCAAATCAACTCATTGGACAAATGGCACAAATACTAAAGAACAAACATGTATCAATAACTACTAAGAAAGCACTTTACAACACAATCTTCCTACCAACTCTGTGCTACCAATGCCAAACCTGGAAAATGACAGAAAAAGAGAAAAGAAAAATCACAACAACAGAAATGAGGTTTCTGAGAAGAATACTCAACGTATCAAGAAGAGATAAGATCAGAAATGAAGAAATCAGGACTAAAGTAGGGGTTAAAGCTGCTCTAGATTTTATTAGAAAGCAGCAAGTCAAATGGTTTGGCCATGCAAGTAGGCTACCAGTCAACAGCATGCCACAACAAGCAATGATGTACAGACCAGATGGAAACAGAGGAAGAGGCCGACCACGTAAACGTTGGACGGAGGGAATAACAGAATCCATGGGAATGTCGATATACGAAGCCCATAACCGGGCACTCTCACGAAGTTTATACTTCACCTCTACACCTCAAGGTACAAGAGGAACATGATGAGATGAGATGAGACAATCTAATACGTTGCTATATAAAACAATAATCAATTATGCACAGACATAAACTTCCTTGGAGAGGCTCTTTCTTGTACCGAGATCCGGTGTTGCTTTGTGCTGAATTGCTAGTAAATACCAGGCTGTGTTGGTCCTTGGTACAGCGACATCATAAGTGCCTGACGAAGTGAAGCTGGGCTAAACCGTGTGAGGTATAACAACTCTGGGTTACAATGGAGTGGATACTGTTGATTTCTCACGGGTGTGTATCGACTTCCAAATACAGGCTCTGATTCGTGGCTAACAGGAGGCTGTGGTGGCACGTTATTGTTACTGCTGGATTGATCCTTGCTGTGGAGAAGAGGGAATGTATCTTCATAAATATCACCCTCCTTAGTGAAAGAGGGCGTATTGTACTGATTTGGTGTGGTGGAAATGTTCCGTCTGGCTTGGATATCAGATTATGAGTGGTCTGCTCTCTTCTGGCCTATTGGTACTTGATGTGGCGGCAGTATGTCGTCTGGCTTGAGTTTGAGATGGTGTAGTTAAAAGTGTCCTACGCGATCCAGTATTGGATGTAGGTTGTGTATGGTCGGGGTATTTGATATTTTTGGCGAGCAAGCTGGTGCCCAATGTAGACAAATGTACTTGATCCTTATAAAGTCGCTTTTTAGGTGCTCTAGACTGTGAAGTAAACACCGGTGTGTTGTTGATGGATTGTATGTTGTTGTGAGAACAACACTTCTGCAATATGTTGTTATTTATGTCAGCTAGACGACGCTGGAATCCATAACTCGGTGATATGATGGAGGAGAAGAAAATGGACGAGTTAGGAAAAGTGTGACGTAATCCGTTCAAGAGCGCCAGCAGTTGAGATGTTGTGATTTGCTGGTTGTTCATGGTCTCATTAATACCCATATGAACGCTTGCCTTAGCACTGTGGAGGTGTGAAACAGCAACAGGCATCTCACAAACCGAAAAAAAAAACACAACTACAAGACTAGATTGACGAGCTGAAGAAGCAAGTCAAGGCACTGCTGACGTCGACACCGACCAGCGACAACGAATAACTGCTGGCTGGCATGAAGGAAATCCAGCACAACGTCCAACAAGAGATGGAGGGCATGCACAGATGAAAAAGGAAAATGGAAAAAAAAAATCCTAAAGCAATCAAGACAGAAAGAGAATTACTGAAAGCCGAAAGGGGACTATCTTAACAACAAGTTAATATAAGCCTCGCAAAAGAGCACAGAGAAGCCGCAAGCTAAAGTCAAACCAATAAACCGATTAGAAACGCAAGCCAAGGTAAATGATCCTCCCACAATGTCCAAGGATCTTGAGGGGGAACTTGGACCAGCCCAGGCACCTAAGAGAAGCTATGAGGAATTACTCACCACATCCATACATTATATGAGCAATGGCGAGTGGGCCTTCGCAACCAAAGAATATCAAAGAAGGAAAATAGCCAATAAAAAAACAACAAAAATCAACGGAATGGTCCTTATAAGGACTGCATCATATTAAAAACGACGAGCCACAAGCCATCACTGACCATGCAGACCGCCAGAGACAACTGACACACCCACCGGCGAATCCCTAGTTGACATCACAGGCCTAAACGCTTCAAGATCGAAAACGAGACAAACTTATCCCGCACCATGAACCACCACACAAAAAACACAGAGGCTGGTTGAACGGGTGGAAAGTTGTTTTTTTTTCTACAATTGAAACTGGAAAGCTGTCTGTCCCAAGGACCTAACTAGTGATGACCGCCGTGTAGGGGAGTGATTCCGCTACCTCGTCTATGTCGGGTGCCTTCTGGTATTTTGCTTGGATCGTGCCATTTTCTCCCACGTATGAGATTTCTTGAACAGTTTGGGTGACTTGTTCTTGGTAGCGCTCCAGAGTTGCGAATGATGAATGACAGACAGCCGACAGGAAAGCTATTTTATGGTAACAATTAACCACGTATCCCGGATGTACCCCATAAACATCTGATCAACTAGACATAGGGCACCTGCCATACCCATGCCACCATCTTTACACACTATCGATACATTACCCCTCAATCACACAGTCCTCAACACAAACACTCGACCACCTCACTCATGCATATTCTCCAACCCGACACAGGGATGTGAATCTGTCCCCTTCAATTGTGCGAGTCAAGTGACCAGCCCAGCGGATCTGATTCTATTTTAGTAGTGTGTGGATACTGGGCATGGACGCTCTTTCTAGGACTTCAGTGTCTGGGATCTTGTTTTGCCATTTAATCTTCATTAGCTTCCTAAGGCAGACTGTGTAGAAGTGGTGTAATTTACTAGCGTGTCGCTGGTAAACAGCCCAGGTTTCACAAGCATATAGCAGTGTGGATAATACAACTGCTTTTAGACTTTCAGCTTTGTTTGCAGGCTTATTCCATTTCTGTCCCACACATTCTTGGACATTCTGCCAAAAGCCGTGCTAGTCTTGGGGATTCTTGAATTCACTTCGTCATCAATTGTGGCAGCTTGGGACACAGTGCTGCCAAGATAGGTGAATTTGTCCACAACACATAGTCTATGACAATTCACTTTGATATTCAGCACGGTGTGATAAATCCCTGGAGCTGGCTCGTACATAACTACAGTCTTCTCCAAGTTGATATTAAGCCCAAAGTTGGCACCGGCATGTGAGAAAGCTGAAACATTGTGTTGCATGTCTGTCTCTGAGTTGGCATATAGAGCACAATCATCAGCAAACAGGAGCTCTCTGACAGTGTCACTGGTAGTTTTGATTTTAGCTTTCAGCCTTCTGAGGTTGAACAATTTTCCATCCATGCGGTAGTTGATGTCCATTCCAATGTGATTGTTCTCGAAGGTATCCGCCAGTATAGCTGAAAACATGAGACTGAACAGTCTTGGTGTCAGGACACATCATTGCTTCACTTTTGGTGACAAGAAAGGGCTCAGACAGTTCACCATATTCCTGTACTATTGCCTGCATACCATCATGAAATAGCAGCACAATTTGGACAAACTTTCGTGGGCAGCCATATTTCGCCATAATCTTCCACAGTCCATCTCTGCTGACTGTATCAAAAGCCTTTGTAAGGTCAATAAAAGTGGAGAACATTTCGCAGTTCTGTTCCTGACATTTCTCTTGCAGCTACATTGCTGCGAAAATCATGTCAACAGTTCCTCGTTCTTTTCTGAAGCCACTCTGACTCTCAGGAAGAAGACCTTGATCGAGATGGGCCGTTAGGCGATTGAGAAGAATTCTGGCGAGTATCTTCCCTGCAATTAAGAGCAAGAAGATGCCTCAGTGGTTGTCGCCAGATTGGCGGTTTCCTTTACGTTTGTAAAGGTGGACTATTAACGCGTCCTTGAAATCTTGTGGCATGGTCTCGTTCACCCATATGTTTGTAAAGACTTGGTGAAGCTGCTCTATTAGAACCGGTCCACCTGCTTTGCATATCTCTGCCGGAATGGAGCCAGGACCAGGCGCAAGAGTAATGAGTAGTCACAACGAGAATATAATATGCTCTATACCAGTGGTTCTCAACCGGTGGGGAATCCACCCCCCCCCCCCCCCCAGGGGGGAATTTTAGGGTTTCCGGGAATTACGATTATTTCAAGATCGCGTTAATACAAGAACCGATTACTTGATATTGTTTTTCCCTTCCTACGTTACGGTTCTGTAGGTCTCACTCTTCTGAAATTCATTTTATAACGTAAGTAGACCCGCAAATCACGTTTTATGTCGACGTCTAGACCTGTTCTAGTATGTGTTATTAAATTTAGCTTCCATTTTTACGTATACTGTGTAAAAAGGGAGGGGGGGGGGGGTTAGGGAGGAAATACGAAAGGGGAGGGGGGATGACGTTCTGAAAATATGGTAAAGGGGGGCACATGCCAAAAAAGGTTGAGAACCACTGCTCTGTACAAATAACAACAGGTAATTCGGCTGTTATTCAGACGACAAGGCTACGAATGCTTGTAACATGTCAAGTTACAACCGCTGAGTGCAAACAAGCAACCAACCATCGCGAGCTTAGCGCTGTGTTTGTATCTTCATCAGAGGAGTAAGTTAAGCATGTCAAACCAGCCAGCGAAGTTACCACGTCTCAATTCAGGCATTTACACTTTCATTAATTGTTCTGTCTGTTCACGGGAGTACTGCTCAACGCGTCATTACCAGCATCATGTTTTTCAGCCTTTGGGCTGATCGTAATGACCCCTGATAATTTAATTCCTAATGACTCCTGATAATTTAATTCCATACTTTTCTGCCTCATATAGCTCTCTCTCTCTCTCTCTCTCTCTCTCTCTCTCTCTCTCTCTCTCTCTCTCTCTCTCTCTCTCTCTCGCTACCTCTGCCCCTCTCTGCCCCCCTCTATCTCCCTCCGCCTCTCTCTGTCCCTCTCTTTCTCTCTCTGTGTCCCTCAGTATTCCTCTGTATCTCTCTGTTTCTTCTGTTTCTAACCGTCTATCTCTCTGTTTCTGTATTTCTCTCTGACTTTCACTGTCTGTATCTTTGTCGCTATCTGTCTCCCCCTGTCTCTCTCACTTATGATCTATGTCTTTCGCGCTCTTTGTCTGTCTGTCTGTCTGTCTGTCTGTCTGTCTGTCTGTCTGTCTGTCTGTCTGTCTGTCTGTCTGTCTGTCTGTCTGTCTGTCTGTCTGTCTGTCTGTCTGTCTGTCTGGCTGGCTGGCTGGCTGGCTGGTTGGCTGGCTGGCTGGCTGGCTGGCTGGCTGGCTGGCTGGCTGGCTGGCTGGCTGGCTGGCTGGCTGGCTGGCTGGCTGGCTGGCTGGCTGGCTGGCTGTCTGTCTGTCTGTCTGTCTGTCTGTCTGTCTGTCTGTCTGTCTGTCTGTCTGTCTGTCTGTCTGTCTGTCTGTCTGTCTGTCTGTCTGTCTGTCTGTCTGTCTGTCATTAATTTAATGTATGTCTGCATGTATAAACGTGTATTTTCCTGTTTTATAAAAGCTGTTTTTGGTATACCCATGTCTCTTCCTCCCCATCCCCCATTATTGATCTCCAGTGTTATCTTTTATGTTCCATCAGATCAAAGTGTGTAAAAAAAAAAAAATTAAGTTGCATGTCCTTTACAGGACGTAGCAATCAACCCCAGCATTTTCGCTGTTCGTGATTCCTGGGCAAATTTTACGTTCAGTAGTTTGCCATTGCTTTCTGAACGACCGGCTCTATACCCTTTTCGAAAAAACCAGCACCGCCGTGTTTCGAACCCGGGTATACGGGCTCACAAACTGTGTTAAACACGCCATGAAAGTCTTCATCTTTTTATTACTTTAAAAAAAGTCTTCTTTGTTTTGGTTTCCAGATCGTGTTCATTTATCAGATTTGCAATCTATTATTTGATAACACTACGTGCCAATGGTAGGAATACAGCGTGGCTGTAAATGTCAGCAGGCATCACGACATTAACTAGTATTCAGTGCCTGGATCGGAGGCTGTGGGGAGGTATAGACACGCTGTAAGGCACTTGATGATGACCATAGTGTTGATGATGACAACGATGATGATGATTATGATGACGACGATAATGTCGATTATAATGACGACAATGATAATGATGACAATGGTGACGACGATGACGATGTTGGTATGAAACAATAATGATGATGATGAAGACAACGATGATAATGATGCCAATTATGATGACAATGATGATGACATTGAAAACCAGGACGGTGATGGTAATGATGATGATGATGATGATGATGATGATGATGATGATGATGATGATGATGATGATGATGATATTAAACATTTCTAGCCTACTTTGCCGTCATAAAGTAGGTTTCTGATAATAGTAATTTACCGGTGCATAACGGAACTTTGGAACAAGAATGGTCCATGGTTGCATAACGTGATATTGGAGTAAAAGTCGTCGATGGTTGCATTTATTAACTTTGGCCGATGAGTGGTAACTGAACACACGACAAACAAATAGCCCGTGGCACAATACCCAGTTTGAAAACCGCTGTTTTTGGGTAGTCTTCTCACTGGAAACGCCGGGTTATGTTCAAGGAAAGGTTAGGATACACTCAAGAAAATGTTCCAGCTTCTGGCTGTCTACACAGAAGTCAATGCCTGTTTATGGCGGCTTGAGGTCACATAGACCTTTGAGCAAAAGCCAGGCAGGTAGTCTACAGCGTACGAATACACACGAGCACATCAATGTTGCGAGATGGAGGATATACAGTCGTTCAGAAAACAGACCTCTATAATACACTTGTGCGTGAGGCCATGGAAATGAACTTGGGAAATTGTAAGCTCGGTTGATAGAGTGAGCATAATGGAAGATTGGACATTATGAAAAGATAGTTACTTAACTGATTAAGCGCATTGGGATGATGAATCATCTAATTCGAACTTCCCGTAACTACCTTGTTCTTATAAATCAAACTATAGTCAAAATATCAAATACAGTAGTTTACCCTATGACTCACTTTAATTTTATATATAATACAATATGTCTGCTACTATGTTAGCAACTTTTAAGTGGTAACTACCATATACCCCATCTTCCATTTGGATGGATGGAACGAACGAACGAACGAACAAACTTTATTTTCAAAGGGTAACAAATTGGGCACACGGGCCAGTCTTACATTCGGCCTTTCCAATCACTCATCTTTCGTTCATCAATCGTGCATAATACATTCACATAGGGAAAAACATTGTCAAATGAATGTTGTAAACTTAAACAATACATATTACCATGTTATGATTCCCATCCCCCACCCATCCACACACTCCCCCACACACACACCCCTACCCGCCCACACACACCCTCAGGTCACACATACATTCCCCCACCCATGCACCCATCCACCACCCACACACATCCACCCACACACACACACATCCCCCACCCACCCACCTACACACACACACAACCCGGGCACACATACATGCACACACATGGACGGATGGACGGGCGGACAGACAGACGGACGGACAGACAGACGGATGGACGGACGGACGGACGGACGGACGGACGGACGAATGGACAGACAGACAGACAGACAGACAGACAGACAGACAGACAGACAGACAGACAGACAGACAGACAGACAGACAGACAGAGTTTACGCCAAAACATCAAAGAAATGTGTCCGCTTTCCATGACTCCAGTTACCCCTGGACCTATGTATTCTTGGGTTGGTGTCAATATGAGATGGCAGGAACATTTTCATAATGATGCAACATATACTTAAAAAAGCATGAACGTGAATGAGAGCAAACATTTGTGAACGCACATTCTAAATGTAATCTTTTATTCATCCACATGTAATAATAAAATGTACGTAGAGAAATTGGAAATTCTAGTATATAGGGAATCAACTGAGTCAGCATAGATGTATGAGCGCCCCCTCCCCCCGCCACCCATACCCCGCGAAACCTGAGACCACCTTTGAACAGGTCAGAAACACGTTAGAAACACCTGAGAAAGCATGTGAGAGGCATGCCTAAAGTTATGACAATGCAGATTTCACTGATTTCAAAGAGAACAGGCTGTGGTCTGCTGGAAGCACACTAATGCTTCGTTTTCTTTTCCGAGAGTCTGTCTGTAGACACGGCTAAAGTATGAACAGGAAGATAGATCACAACAGAAAATTGTCGCACAGTATCAGTACACAGAGTTAATTTGAACTGCAAGACACCGTGAGTAACAACGTTTTATATTGCAATTTAATGTTTACATTCGAAACAATGTCGTTAGTTTTGTATTTCCATTTCTACGCTGTTTCTTAAACAATACGGCGACCGATTTGCCAGCAGACCCTGTCGCGCTAGGGTTTTAACGTGTTGGTATGGGAGCCGGTCGTTCAGAATGCAATGGCAAACTACTGAATGTAAACTTGCCAAGACATCAACAACGACAGTAAAATGCTGGTGTTGACAGCGATGTCGTGTGCTTGCTTGTGTTCGTTGGCTTGAGCTCCAACGCGAAGACCTGTATGTCTGATGAAGGCATCCTGTTGTCCAACATCAGTGTGATGTCACACAGGACCTGAGGTTTGCGTGAGTATACGTTGTCCCATGTCTGGCTTATTGGTGTGCAGACTGGTGGTTCCTCGCCGTAAAGGCAGACGCTCTCCGACTTCGGAGGAATCGGCGATCCTACTGACTTTAGCCAGGACCCCGAAGGGATCTGTTGCCCAGGACGCTCGACGAGGACGCGTCAATAGGTCTTGGCCAGTATATAACCCGGCTCTGGTGCCTTGGAAACACCTCTGCGTCCCGCGATGTCGTGTAAATCTTATATATAAACTAGCTGACACGGCCCGGCTTCGCCCAGACTCTGGTGGGGAGCATCTCATTTAATTCATATAAGTAGTCATATAAGCTCCCGTTCCCGACTGTCTGTCTGTCTGTCTGTCTATCTATCTGTCTGTCTGTCTGACCCGGCCCAGCCCATGGTGGAGAGCATCTCATTTAAATCATATAAGTAGTCATATAAGATCCCGTTCCCGACTATCTGTATGTCTGTCTGTCTTGGGTAAATGGAGGAGGAGGAGGAAGAGGGAGGTGGAGGAGGGAAGAGGAGGGAGGAGGAGGGAGGAGGAGACAGGAGGAATAGGAGGGAGGAGGAGGGATTAGGAAGAGGAGGGAGGAGTAGGGTGGAGGAGGAGGGGGAGGAGGAGGGAGGAGGAGAGGAGGAGGAGATCGCAGGAGGAGGAGGAGGAGGAGAGGGAGGAGGAGGAGGGAGAGGGAGGAGGAGGGAGGAGGAGGAGAGAGTAGGCGGAGGGAGGAGGCGGAGGGAGCAGGAAGAGGGAGGAAGAGGGAGGAGGAGGAGGGAGGAGTAGAGAGTGGGAGGAGGGAGGAGGCGGAGGGAGGAAGAGGGAGGAGGAGGAGGGAGAAGGAGGAGGGAGGAGAAGGAGGGAAGAGGATGAGAGGGAGGAGGAGGAAGAGGGAGGAGGAGGAATGTGAAGGGAGGAGGAGGGAGGAGGTAGAGGGAGGAGGAGGAGGAGGGAGGAGGATAGAGGAGGAGGAGGGATGAGGAGGAAGAGGGAGGAGGAGGAATGTGAAGGGAGGAGGAGGGAGGAGGTAGAGAGAGGAGGAGGAGGGAGGAGGAGAATGGAGGAGGAGGGATGAGGAGGAGAGGGAGGAGGAGGGGGAGGAGGGGGAGGAGGAGGGAGGAAGAAGGAGGAGGGAGGAAGACGGATGAGGGGGAGGAGGGAGGGGGAGGAGGAGAAGGGAGGAGGAGGAGGGAGCAGGAGGAAGGAGGAGGGAGGAGGAGGAGGAAGAGGGAGGAGGAAGAGAGAGGAGAGAGGAGGGAGGAGGAGGGAGGAAGAGATATGCGGAGAGAGGAGGAGGAGGGAGGAGGAGGAGTAGGGATGAATAGGAGGGAGGAGAAGGGAGGAGAAGGGATTAAGAGAAAGAGGGGGGAAAGGGGAGAAGGAGGAGGGAGGAGGAGGAGGATTTAAATGAGATGCTCTCCACCATGGGCTGGACTGGGTCAGACAGACAGACAGATAGATAGATAGACAGACAGACAGACAGTCGGGAACGGGAACTTATATGACTACTTATATGAATTAAATGACATGCTCCCCATCAGGGTCTGGGCGAAGACGGGCTGGGTCAGACAGACAGACAGACAGACAGTCAGACAGACAGATAGTCGGTAACGGGAACGAGAACTTATATGACTACTTATATGAATTAAATGAGATGCTCCCCACCAGGGTCTGGGCGAAGCCGGGCAGGATCAGCTAGTAGAATATAAAAAAATAAACATGCTTTTGTTTATGGGGGGAAAATGGGGTGGAAAAAGGGGGGGGGGGAGCCGGAGCTTTGCCCAAAAGCGTATCCTTGCTTGCTTCTGACAGAATACCATTATCATCATAAAGTTAATTTCCTGATGGTGTTGGAGATCATGCTCCTCCACAAATTGCAATTTCCAACGGCTTGGATCAGTTCTTGTGTTGACTCCTTTCTGTGCCATTACGCAAGACTCAAGAATTTTCTCTGGCTGTCTTACTATGTCTCTCTTCCCACAAATCTTCCCGTTGCCACGACATGTTATAGTTTTTGTCTTTTCATAATAATGTGTCAAAGAATGATGACTGCTTCTTTCTAGCCACTTTAGTAATATTTTATAAATTGCTTTTTAAATATACAACCTGTATAGTTGCATACCTCTTGAAAACAAAATCCAGCGGTATCATATCAAGTTTGTTGGTCAATTCTAAGCCGATATATTAATGTTTGTATGTCAGTTATATTATTAAATATGAACAAAGAGGAAGATACTGTTTGAGCACTTCGATAAAGTGTAGCCTAAAACTTAAATCACTGTTTTGTAACACATACGTCAATGTACCTTTTTTTTTAAAATTTGCAACACATACACACAGATACACATTAGCAATCATATAATCGTATATCATTGTGTTCGTGACAATGAGACCTAATTTAGTAAATAATATATCTTGAAATATTTTGTCATTTAATAACATTAGTATTCAAAATGGTTACCCATTAATATGAACAAAACCAAATAATGTTATATTACGTTTTTAAAAAAAAATTAAAAACCAAAGTGCCTAGGAAGCTATACGATTTTAATTTGAAGTTGAATGAGTGGAACATAAAGGTCATATTATTGCTATAATCTTAAATATTTAGACCTGATTAAGAGATTTAAAATGGCCACCAATTAATGTTTCAAGCCATTAATCCCCGATATAGTAACTAATAATTTAGCAAACCACGCGGACCGTAATTAGTTTAGAGTAGACTGATAAACCTAACATAAAGGTCATATTAGTGCTGTAATCTTAAATGATAAGACCTGATTAATAGGATCAAAATGGCCGCCAATTAATATTTCAAGTCATTAATCCCTGATATTTTAACTAATATAACTGGTCTACACATATTCTGGTGCCTTAAATTCTATAGCTGTTCTTTGGTAATTTTGTGTTGCTGAATCCAAAGAATGTAATCATATTTTTTGTTCTATCAGCTTTTGAGATAACTAAGAATGACCTTCTTAGTAGGACAATTGTTATGTACAAGCCTAGAGTTAGGTGTTATCAGTGTCATTTTGACTGTAATCTGCGTTCATATTATATGTAATTAATGTGCATTTATTGCCTTCAAATAAAACACCAGAAAATGTAATAAAACCTTGTCCCTAGCATTGTTTTATCTATAGTCAAGACACAAAAAGGTTTTATTTCGATGAATTCTTGGAATGTGATATGCCCAGACAGTCACGCTTAAGGGTCCAACAGTAATCTGCCATAATGTGGGCATCGTAAAGTCGCTGGTCTCTATCTTCCATTGTTTTTATATCTTGGTGAAATCTTTCACCTCGCTCCTCACTAATGTCGCCAAGATTATCGAGAAAGAAATGTAAATGGTTATGGAGGTAGTGCACTGTTGCCCATATTGCATCCACGCTTACAAAAACTCGACAGCATGTTTTCAACTAATTCAGAATAATTGTCTGCTTTAAAGTTACCCAGAAAGTTTTGCACAACTAAAACAAATGATGACCAGGCTGTGGACTTTGTTATGTTCAATACAATTTGGATCGTTTATTAACTTTCTAATTTTAGGTCCATCAAAAATTCCAGCTTTAAGTATTTCTATGTTCAAATAATTAAAACATGCACCATATTTATTGTGTGCCTTAGCAAATAGTTTCATCAAGCGAATCAATGAGAGGATTGCTGACAATATTTTCTTCTCCAAATTTAAATTCATCCCTCAACGACCACTATTTCTTTGTGCAGTGCGTATCGTTTCCCCTGCTGTCCCACAAACATATAAAGCATGGGTATTTGGTGAATCCTATTTGCTGTCCAAGCAAGAAGTTCATCATTTTGAGATCTATACAAATCATCCAGTTAGGTTCTAAAGACTTCATTTTTTTCTTCAGAATTGTGCTTATTGTAGCATACTCTTTATTGTAGTAGAATGAGTAATTAGAATTCAGCAATATTTGTTATCTTTGTGTAATAGAACACTTTTGAAATTTCTTTTAGAGCTGTCAATGAACAGTCCACACATCTGGTATATAACTTACACCGATTTCTTGTACAAGACCTCATTCACTAGTACACACACAAAGTTGTGTTCTTTACAAAGGAAAGGAAGAAAACCTGATATCTGCTGCGATAAAATGTGACCTTTGTTTCAGCAGTCAGTAACTGTATTTCTTTCAATCTTGAAGCCAACAGTTCTGAAGATTCCCTGAAATGATATAGACCTCGGATTAGATCTTTAAGTGCACACTGCTTGAAGCGTTGTACAGCTGGAAATTCATCTTCGAGATAACTATCACTTCCACTTGTCGTTCCAATGCTACTGCTGTTCCATCATCTAGGAGTGAATCCCAAATCTGACTTGCAGAATACTGTAGTTATGTACCAGTTAGTTACAGGGACTAATAATAGTGAGTGTCAAAGACTGAAGTATAGAAGACCACCCTGAAGGAGTGGTCTACCACCCTGAAGGAGTGGTCTACCTCAAGATAGAAGACCACCCTGAATGAGTGGTCTACCTCCAGTAGATTAGAGGTAACTCAGTGCCCCTACATGAGGGCAGGGTAGGTGATAGGAAGGGGAACTATTAACTAGTTCTCTCATGAGACACGGAGGTGTCAACCACAGAGAGTAAGCACTCTGATCACGGCAGAATCCCGCCTACGTGATAGCCACGGATAAGTGGATTGCCACTCAAGAGTGAACGGCTACTCTAAGCGTGCTGAGTGTGGCAGCACGCAAAAAGCCGAAGGACGCACAAGGTCCTTCCGCGGGCTGTGTAGCCACGCGTGTAGAATAGTCAGACGGGGACTGACTTTCATAGTGAGCGCATCGATTAGTGTCGATGCGCGTTTCCTTAGCCAAGTAGATAGAGTTAGCTGTAGGGATAGGATATGACTGGATAGGGAATTCTGTGTCTTTATGTGTGATTTAATAGCGACCGTTTTTGTGCAGTAATCTATTGTTAAAGAGCCAGTGACAATAAAATGCATCATCCCTACCTCTCGTACGACTTGCAATATTTTTGTGTGGTACGGGAGAAGTTGATCCTGTAATGCCTGACGCATCGGTTGCTGACAGGCTAGGATTAAAGTGGTGTCAGAAGTGTAGCTTGGACAATTGTTCAAGCTAAAACACTCACCCACGGCCCTGAAATAGTATTATTGTTATTTAATCACGGGGATTAATTTGTGTTAGTGTGATAATGATGTGTGCAGACTAGGTCGAGTTGTGAGCTGTGCTGTGCCTATCGTGACCAAATAATATTTATTTGTGCTTAATGAAATATGTTGTTCTTATAATCATGTGTTCTTCGAAGTTGTAAGTATTGATATTATTGTTTTCTATCATTTATTTATGTAATTACTTATTTGTTTATGAATATGTGTCAAATATGATTCATGGCGGAGCGATACACAAAACAAAATGAGCCGAGAACATTATTGATTTTCCAATCTAAAAATAGCGCTGCGCCTCTGACGTATTGCGGCTGACAGACAGCTGTATTACGCCATTTGCAATCGGCGACGGATTGTTGACAAATCGCAAAGCGGCTGCTCGCCTGAATCATTGACTTATACCAAACATTATTTGTTCAAATACGTTATTTATTGAATATATTTATTTATTTAAACATTATTATTACCTTTATATTTATTTCAAAGTATTTATTTAATTATTTATATACCTATTCTAATTTGTTGCCGTCACGATGGCACTACTTCTGCTAAGCAAATAAAACTTGGCCTGCACAACACTTCCATAGATTAAACCAGAATAGGAAAGCAAGGCATACGACGTTAGAACGAAGACAGGACATTGACATTTAATATTAATTAGACTACATTGTACTGTTCTGGGGGCATGTGATGTGATTGTACTAAATTGTCTAAGATCATATATCATTTACAAGTTATTAATTGTTACTGCTCCTGTAAACCTGTTTAGAAGAAGAGCACAAGGTGTATGTCATAGTGCTAACGATTTGACCTGAGGTGCCAAACGATTGTACCTGATTGATCTGGAAGGTTAAGATGAGTATACCTAAACTATTTTCAATGCAATATGATTAATAATGCATCTCTTTTTCAGGGTGTGATCTATTATAATATTTTTTTTTGTGTCATCCATTTTTCAAGGTGTAATCTAAAAATATATCACTGGTGCACAGTGTGGTAAATTACTTCATATTCCGAATATAAATAAGTGAGTAAATATTTAAGTGCCTGTCAACGCTAGCTAATAACCCAACAACATGGCAACTTTAGCTGATTTCATAAAAGCAGGCAAAGATTTACAATACACAGGAAAGGAGCTAGAGCAATATGCTGAAAAAAAATTTAAGGAAGCAAAAGATGCTGAGAGAGATGAACGTGCACGAGAAAGACAACATCAGAAGGAAAAGGAAGAACGGGATAGACAACATCAGAAGGAGATTGCAGAACTAGCTGAGATAACAAAACAGAAGCAGTTAGAACATGATAAGGAGATTAAACAAAAAGAACTAGAATTAAAGCAAAAGCAACTAGATCAGGAGAAAGAACTAAAGCAAAAGGCATTGGATCAGGAGAAAGAACTAAAGCAAAAAGAGATAGATGAAATGACAAGAGTTAAGGAAAAACAAATACAAGTGGAATCAGAGACACAGTTAAAGATGAAAGGGATGGATGTAGATTCACACTTAGAGATCTCCGCTACTAAACTAAAGAGTCAGCAGGAAGAAAATAAATTTAATAAGTATAAGAATATTATTAAACCATTCTGTAAAGAAGACTCCATATCAGCCTGGACAGAAAATGTCGAATATCAGTGTAAGTACCACCAAGTACCAATCGAGATGTGGGCTATGATTTACATGAAGAACCTTAGTGGGGAGCCCCTTAAAGTGATAGAATCAATACCAACTGAGCTTAGATCTAACTATCAGTACATCCATGATAGGATAATGCAACATTTCTTACTTGATGCCCCTGGGTATCAAGTAAAGTTTTCCAACCTGAAACCAAAACCCAGTGTGACTTTCATTGATTACGTCTCAAATGTACAGAGCGTATTAAATAGATGGCTTAATGCGGCAAACATAGGAAAAGATTTTGAAAAACTTAAAAATTTAATAGCCATGGATAAAGTCTTAATCCACAATACCATCTCCTTTCGCTAAATTTCTTCAGCAGTCAGACATTGAGACCATAGAACAATTTGAAAAAAAGGCTCAGCTTATTTTTCCTCCAATAGGGAGATTTTTAAAACATCTAATAGCGACTCTGAAATAGTTTCTTTTGTTAAGGACCAACCTAAAAACTATCGAGGTAATAAAAAACATTTCAGAGAGTCGACCAAAAAGACCAAAAATTATCTAAATGTTTGTATTGCCAACCTTTTCATGATACTTATTCTATGTGTGATAAATCGCCTAACTATCCGGCACATCTTGAAAATGTGATTAAGAAGCAACGAAACAAGAGAACTGCATACAGGCGTGCAGTCAAATGCTTCTTCTGTTCCAGCTACGGCCATTATTCAAATAAGTGCCTGGGCCGCCAACGTATGAAAGCAAACAATGCAGTGTTAATTGATACATCATCTGATAGTGAGAGTGAGACTGACTGTGAATTTAAAAATGAATTACCGTTTAACCAAGCTGAAAATGTTTGTTCTGTAAATGATGTACTAAACTTTGATAATTGTGAGCAATGTCACCAATTTCATGCAGACGGCAAACTTACATGTTGGCATATTGTAACACCCTCCGTAGAGAATGCAAATGCAGCTATAGCCTCCAGAGGCAATCTATTGTTTCACTCTGCAAGGGTCAATGAGAAGCCATGCCGATGTTTGCTTGACAGTGGGAGCTCTATTATTGGTGTGAAAAAGGAACTTGTTAATCCAAAGGATTATACTGGTGACTCTGTAAAATGCCGTACTTTTTCTGGTAATACAGAAACCTATCCTCTGACAAGAGCCCGTATAAACACCCCGTTCCTTTCTGGTACCTTTACTTGTGCAATACTAGACAACCCTTGTACCGATTTAATTCTTGGGTGTCTACCCCAGCTAAAGCACTGTACAGATGAAGAAATATCTATCTGGGAGGAGAAGAATGGATTCACTCCAGTGAACATTTCAGATATCCTAGAACATCACAGTCCTAACAAAAGTGCTAGACCCATAATACTTGAAATTGATCAAGACGTAATGGTGCTACTACCAGACAAGCATAATAATATGGTAACTTCATGGCAAGGGCCTTTCGAGGTGATACAAAAACTTTCAGATGTCGACTATGAAATATCGATAAACGGACACTTAAAGATATTTCATGTCAACATGTTGAAACCTTACTTTTCACGACAAGAGACAGAATTAGAGACAAACGAACACAATGCATCCACACCGATTGATGAGACGACGGACACACACAACGCAACTACACTAGTTAGAGAGACTGGCAAATCCGACGATATCCATACACCTAGTGAGTTTACAGAAAACGCACTTAGCACCACAACTGTACTGAATCAGGTAGACGACGACGGGATGGAACTACCTGTTCCAATTGTCGACAAGACTGCGACATTAGATTCTATACGAGTAGAACAGGGACTAACAGACGAGCAACGACGACAGATAATAGAGTTAGTAACGGAATATAAGGACATATTTTCGGACATTCCAGGTAGGACGGACAGAATCGAACGCTCCATCCTTCTTTCGGACTCTAAACCTATCAAATGCAGGCCGTACTCTATCCCACTCAGCTATAGAGAAAGTTTAAATAAGGAAATTCTTAATTTAGAAGCTAGTGGGATCATTCAGAAATCTACATCTGAGTACTCCTTTCCAATCGTCCTTGTCAAGAAAAAAGACTCCACCATTCGTCTTTGTGTGGACTATAGAAAGCTCAATAATGTCACTAAGATCGACGCAGAACCAATTCCTTCCTGCGAAGATCTTATTCTGGACATGTCCACTTCCAAAATCTTCTCTAAATTAGACCTTACTAAGGGATATTGGCAGGTCCCCATGCAGACTGAATCTATCCATCTTACTGCTTTCTCAACACATTTAGGTCTCTACGAGTGGCGTTTTCTTCCTTTCGGACTTCGCAATGCTCCTGCCACTTTCGTACGCTTAACTAGAGATTTACTTCACGGAGTGACGAATACAGTGACGTATATAGATGATATATGTGTCCATACAGACGACTGGACAACACACTTACGGAAACTCAGACATGTCTTCGATAGGTTGCGACTCTTTGGTCTCACTGTAAAACCGAGCAAAGTCGAATAGGGCCTACAAGAAATTGATTTTTTGGGTCATGTCATTTCACAGGGACAACTAAAAACTGACAATAGAATTATTACTAAAATTATGAACCTGACCATGCCTACAACAAAAAAGCAGGTCAGGAGTCTTTTGGGTTTAGTAAATTACTATAGTAAGTTCATACCGAACTTAGCTGAAATTACAAGTGTATTTTCAAATGTGTTAAAAGCATCAGTCAAATTAGATGTCAAAGATGCATTATTAATTTCTGCATTGTCAAAATTGAAACTCCTATTTAGTAATGTACCAATTCTCCGTTTGCCTAATCCTAGGCTCGTTTATTATCTTAGGACAGATGCCAGCAGGATTTCCATCGCTGCAGTACTAGGCCAGTTTTATGATGGCATCTTCCATCCAATTTGCTACGTGAGCCGCAAGATCACACCTGCTGAGTCCAGATATTCCATATCAGAGTTGGAAGCCCTAAGCGTCATCTATGCGGTGAGGAAGTTGCATCGATTTCTAGCGGGTGTTCACTTTGTGGTCCAGACTGACAACTCCCCGATCGCGGTCATACAAAGTGGGGTACATCGCAACGACCGCATCTATAGGTGGTCATTGATATTACAGAATTATACTTTTAGTATAGAGCATATTAAGGGTAGGGACAACATCCTTGCTGATACCCTTAGTCGACCATCTGAGGTAGAAATACCTGATATACCACATGAGTAGTTAGTATAAGAGAGGTTAATTAGTACTCTTAGAGGATCCTGCGTAAAATATCCTATTTATTACATAGACATGATTTTCAGGACTGTGTGCTAAGAACATAGAACTACCATGTGTCCGTAGACAGCTGAATGACAACTGTGCGCCAAGAACAAGGAAATCCACCGTGTGTACATAGACAGCTCGTTACTTACTATGCTCCATGTGTGCTCCGGTGAATCACCTGTGTTACTCATATCAGAACAGTGTCAGAATATTGTGAAATAACATTGTTAAATAACAGACACGAATTTACTGGTCTACGTTACGTGCGGAATCTACGAGCGAAATAAGACCCATAGGACACAAGTATGACTGTGTAGTGTATTTAGTATACCCAGGATAATTATGTGTATATAAACTATACCCATTTCAGAAAGGTACATAACTCATCTCACATCATTTTCATTTGTAGATAGTTAGATTACTTCCCTTAAATTAGAGTGATTTTCTATAACAAGTTAGAATATATAGATATAGAAATAGTATTAGTATGTCATTAGAATATAGAGTTTAGTAATATCAGGGTACAAGTCTATCAACCCGATTTCATCCATGTACATATTTTGTAAATACATGACTCGTGCAATAAGTTACGCACAGTCATTAAGCTCAACTTTTTCAAACTGAGCCAAACTTGTACAGTGTCACTTCAAGGTTTTTAAATAGTTGCGAGCATAAAAGATGTGTGACAGAAGTGTGAAAGTGAGAGAAAATGGAAAATATACAAGAGAGAATGAGGACAGCCAGAGGATTTTTTCTGCCGCTCAACGCGACTTTTTTATTTTTTGTCTGCGTCAAGCGTTTGCTTTCGATAGTGAAAATGTATTGTCTTCAATGTGGTGTGTATAGTTTAGTGTAGTATAGATCTTATATAAAGTATTTTAAGTCTCATAAGACGGAAACGTAGCCACGAATTAGTGTTATACACTTGTTTGTAGCCACATTTAACCGAATTATGGCACTTGAAAACTAACGTACATACATATTATAGATAGACACAGATGTTAGAAATTAAAGTATATTAATAGTTACATGAAAACACACAAACAACCAGGAAAACAAAGAGGTAAATTACATACATTTGTTAAAACAAAGAGGGATAACTCCGGGTCAGGGGACACAATAGTCAACGAAACACTAACTTAACAGTGAAAGATAACTTTACACGCGGAAGCGAGATAGGTAAAGCCTGTCGCACACAGCTTGTGTAAAGGTTGTTTAATATTATATGGGGGACATGAAGCAATTCATGTGTTGACCCTAAGAAAGTCAACTTTGTATGGGTAGTGAGTTAATTTGCTATTTGAGGGCAGGTCTTATAAGACAATGGTCCGGTTCAGACAAACCTCTAATTAATATAATATTGCGATGAAAAGAGGGCTCACGCCAACCAGACAAGTTTGTGGCGATCACCAGTAGCCAAGTAAAGTGAGACTACATTGTGACAATAGTCAGTAGGAGTCTATTTAGTTACCCAGAACCAGGTTATCAGTAGTCTTTGACAAAAATTACAGACACTAATTTTTTTTAGAAACCTCTTGCGTCACAACCATGAGTCAAAGTTTGTAACGCAACACAGGAGGGGAGGGTGTGTGTCAAAGACTGAAGTATAGAAGACCACCCTGAAGGGGTGGTCTACCTCAAGATAGAAGACCACCCTGAATGAGTGGTCTACCTCCAGTAGATTAGAGGTAACTCAGTGCCCCTACATGAGGGCAGGGTAGGTGATAGGAAGGGGAACTATTAACTAGTTCTCTCATGAGACACGGAGGTGTCAACCACAGAGAGTAAGCACTCTGATCACGGCAGAATCCCGCCTACGTGATAGCCACGGATAAGTGGATTGCCACTCAAGAGTGAACGGCTACTCTAAGCGTGCTGAGTGTGGCAGCACGCAAAAAGCCGAAGGACGCACAAGGTCCTTCCGCGGGCTGTGTAGCCACGCGTGTAGAATAGTCAGACGGGGACTGACTTTCATAGTGAGCGCATCGATTAGTGTTGATGCGCGTTTCCTTAGCCAAGTAGATAGAGTTAGCTGTAGGGATAGGATATGACTGGATAGGGAATTCTGTGTCTTTATGTGTGATTTAATAGCGACCGTTTTTGTGCAGTAATCTATTGTTAAAGAGCCAGTGACAATAAAATGCATCATCCCTACCTCTCGTACGACTTGCAATATTTTTATGTGGTACGGGAGAAGTTGATCCTGTAATGCCTGACGCATCGGTTGCTGACAGTGAGACGAATATCAAAGAATGGTCATAGACTAGGTGTTGTGGACAAATGCACCTATCTTGGCAGCACCGTGTCACAAGCTGCCATAATTGACGACTAAGTGAAATCAAAAATCTCCAAGGTCAGCGGACTTTGGCAGACTGTACAAAAGTGTGTGGGACAGGGATGGAATAAGCCTGCAAACAAGGCTGAAAGTCTACAAAGCAATCGTGTTATCCTCACTGCTGTATTCTTATGAAACCTGGACTGTTTACCAGCGACAAGCCAGGACATTAAACCACTTCCAAACAGTATGCCTCAGGAAGCTACTTAAGATAAAATGACATGACAAGTTCCCAGACACTGAAGTCCTAGAAAGAGCTCCCACGCACAGAATCCACACTCTACTAATGAAGAATCAGATTAATTGGAATGGTCTTCTGATTCGCATGCCAGATCGCATGCTCCCTAAAATAATGTTTACGGTGAGCATGCGTTGTGGTAAACACTCACAAGGCGGTCACAGGAAAGACACTGAAGATATCGCTCAAAGTTCTCGGAATTATCACGACACATGGGAGACTGCTGCAAAAGACCGAAATTGTTGGCGTAAACCATTACGCAAGGGTGTTGTCATTTCCGAAGCAAAAAGAACTACAAGAGCTGTAAAAAAAGACTGCTAATTAAAAATACCCCTGGAGATCATCCTCATGTAACGTCAAGCATTCATTGCCCGCATAGTCTAAGACCATTTCGACCCAAAATAGGCCTAACCAGCCATCTTAGAATTCGCAGTCCTAAACTCCCAACCTGACTGTATGAGGTGAAGGGTCATCATTATACTTGATGGACAAAAACCACATTGCATCTGTTGCATCTTTTCTAGAATTTTTCTACATCGGCTGTGATACCCACTTAAAACACCTGCTCTTCAATATCTGTAGCATTCTATCTCTACCTCGGTGACCAATGCTGTGCACTGATTCTTTTTGCTCGGTCACGGGGTCTATGATATTACTAATTGTAGCGTTTCTGCCCCATTTGGCCCTTCGATTTTTCTGTACAACGTGTCATTGAAAATAAATAATTGTTTGCGCTGCTTCAACAATTTCGTTGTTTTCAGTGGCCTTCTCACTGATGCATTTGATATCTTAGTTGTATGTTTTCAACATCAACAGTTTTGCAAATATGTGTATCATCCTGTTGTAATTCTACCACCTTCTCTGTTGGGTAAGAGGGTAATAAGATGGTGGGAAAAACGTGAAAACATATTCTAGTCTATCAGCTTCTATTACCCAACCATGTCTGTCACATTGACATTATTTTCACAAGTACCATTATTGAAAAATTATCAACAGTTCCAACCAAACCTATAGCTGGAGGAATGCGTGCCGCTGCAACAATGCTGATGGCGATTACACCATCTCCCTCGTCACATCCCTCTGGTTCAACCAACGGATAGAGAGATACATAGTCTGCGTTACCGTTGGCTCACCAAGGCTTGTGTTTGATCGTATAATTAAACACTGGCACATGTGCAACCCATCTTTGTTCCATTGCCCCAAGTTTTGTCTTACGCCACATGGTCAGATTCATGTTATCTGTGAAGGCTTCATTTAATTTGTAGGTATCCCATAAACTTTTCTGTCTTGACCTATTTCAGGATCAGCAGGTTAGGTTTTGAGCTACTGTTTGCATTTTGCTCGAGGAGGGTGGGGGGGGGGGGGGGGGGGGGGAGAACACTGACCCAAGTCCAAGGTATGAAGCATTAAATTCCACCATAAAGGTAAGTTTGATGTTGGGGAAGCCTAACAGTGGTATTGAAGTTAGGGAATTTTAAAATTTGTTAAAGCCTAATCACATTCTAAAGACCAAAGCTGTCAGATGGGGCCCTTCCTCTTCTTAGCCTGATCTGTCTGTTGTTGGTTAAGTTTGGCTACCAGTTCATGCAGTGGTCTGGTTATTGTGGAAAACTTGGGCACGAACCTGTGATAATAGCAAATTAAGCCTAAGATTGCACTTAGCTCGATCTGTGTCATAGGTATGAGTGCTTGAATTGCTAGCACCTAACCTTCAACAGCTCCTATGATTTTGCTGACACGGTATAGCCTAGAAACTGTAACTTCTTGCAGAACCTACACGTGGAGGGATTCAGCTTCAAACCCAACATCTGCACCCTATTGAATGTAGCTTCCAGCTTCATCATTGTATACGAGATTAGTTAGTTAGTTAGTAGCGGTTCCAACCTCACGACAAAGGGTCGTCCCATTATGCTCCGTTCCTGTGCCAGTGAATCGTATACAAAATGCTCCTCACCGCCCAATGTTAAAAGTGGAAAAGACAGGAGTCTCGGCAAGCTAACAGCCCGCACAGGTACACTGAGCATAATGCCGCCATCAGAATGCTAACACAAAAGTCTTCGAAAAATACAGTTCATCGTCGATGGAAGCGGCAGTCACTAGATCGACTCACTGACCCGGGTACACGAGAATGTCATCTAAATAAACCAACATCAATGTAAACATCATATAGTGGTGCATCGAGGACTGAATTAAACGCTGACATGTAATGCCTGAATCAGCTAGACACATGGGCATACGGGTGTACTCGGACGTAGAGGCCAAATGGCGTTGTGAATGCCGTTTTCTCTTGGTCTTCTGGCTCTATGGTTTGTAGTAACCACTAGCGAAGTCTAAAGACGAGAACAGCCTGGCCCCTCCTGGCGCATCTACGTATTCGTTCACCCTAGGAAGTGGATAAGCATTCTTCCTAGTCTTTATGTTGAGGGGATTATAGTAACGACAGTCTTAGTCTCCCGTCTTTCTTCCTTACTAGCACTGCTGGGTAAGCCCAGGGACTGCAGCTTTCCTTTATTAAATGCTGTTCTAACAGTCTATGTAGGTTGTCTTTGACGTCTTGATAGAAGACAGGGTGAAACCTCTTACACGGCTACATAATAGGAGCGTTATAAGTCAATAGCATGTTACGCGCCACTGTGTCTGTAAACCCAATTTCATTGTCGTCTTTGACGAAGAGAATATCATACCTTGATAGGAGTTCCTCTAGCTGCTCTCTTTCGCCATCACTCACCTCAAAATCACTTAAGTCAATGGGAGACTTACATGGTCTCTTTCAATCAATCATGGGTCACGCCGTAAAGCTTGGGCGGTCATGACTCGCCATTTAACTCGATCACCAGTGTCGTGGATCAGCTCAGTGTTTCTGTCTCGACCATGCCATGTGGCCAAGCCATCCAGGTATTTTCTCCTTGGTCTTCCTCCTGGTCTGTTCCCTTCGATCTTGCCAGTTGTCACTAAGTTCTCCAATCTATTTCTTCTCATATCATGTCCAAAAAATTTGACTGTCTACGTCTAATTTCTCTAATCAGTTTACGATTTTCATTTGTCTCCTGTAATACTTGGTCATTGGTTTTTCTGTCTGTCCATGGTATTCTTTGCATTTTCCTCAGAAACAACATTTCTGCAGCCATCAGATGTTTTTCAGCTTGGCTGCTCATTGTCCAATTTTCACATCCATACAAAAAAAAAAAAAAAAAAAAAAAAAAAAAAAAAAAAAAAAATGCTCTATGTAGCCCCTCAACACTCTTTTTCTCGTTTCAATTGACATCTTTTTATTTGACAGTATGTTTTTCTTCTCACTTCCGGTCGCCATTGGGGCGATGAATTTTGTGTTGGCATTCTGACGGCGGCATCATGCACAGTGTGTTTGTGCGAGCTTGTTGGATTGCCAAGACTCCTGTCTATTCCACTTTTCACATTGGTCAGTGGGGAGCATTTTGTGTGATATTCGCTGGCACGGGAATGGAGCATAATGGGGACGACCAGTAGTTGTGAAGTTGGAACATCGACTAACTAACAAACATGTTTGTCTTCTTGCTAAAGGCTACTTTCGCCATGGCGATTCATGTTCTAATCTCTTCAAGGCATCTCCCATTGGTTCTCAAGCCATCACGTCTCCCCACTGAAGCCTAAATCCTAGCTGAACGCGGGTCTAGTTTTGAACCTAGCCTACACAACCTCTCTCAATTTCCACTTTCGTTGCACGTCCGACAATGAATCATGCTGTGCTGTCTCTGACGATTTACGAGTTGCGAAAGTTGCATTTTGATTTGCACCTCTTCTTGCCTTAGTTCCTCTATTTCACTCGTGGTGGGTTCACGTGACACTCTATTAATGTTCCCAGGATAAGACTGTCTCTGACTACCATTAATTCTAGGTTCAACTTCTATGGTCTCTATGGCCACTAGCATCTTCTTCAGGTTATTCTCTCGTGTATATAGTTTCAGTTCTCTGCAAACGTTCTTTAATATAGAATTTAGTATTATACCAGCTTTTCAGCTGTACCCAGCATATCGGCTCTCCAAGCGGCACGAACTTCGTGGACAAATTCGTCCACTCTAGGACCATACTGGTAGCCGAACGCCTACTTTTCCTGTGAGGTATCAAGACGTAACGAACTAGTTCGGTGTGTGCTCAGACTGGATTGGAATCAATGACTCCTGATACACGCGCTGTCACTCCATCATTATCTGCTATCACAGAAGAATATGTGCTTCTGGTAGCCATGTTTTCTGTAGCAGCTTAAAAGACCCACACAATGGGTACTCCACATTGCCCAAGGGTGTCCCGTAGACTAACGGAGGAAAGGACGGACGTGCCTTACATCTCCTTAGATAAGAAAGACTTCTACCCCGCGTATTCTATGTTCAGGTGGAATAATTGCGTTTGATGTATATTTATTCCCGCAAGGTGTCCCATTGTTCATCAATAATCTATATTATCTCCATGACATTATTCATCTGTATAATGTACATCATGTATCTCTTCTTTACAGTAACACTATACTTTTATCTAATCTCTTTGTCTGTTTTAAGTAATGCTTTGGCTTGAGGAAAAGTGCTTAGACATTGAAAATAACACAACAGTCAAAATACCAAATTAGTGCACAAAAGAATTCAGGAACGTACTAATAAAAGAACAAGTACATCAACAGGCTGTCTAAAAAAATAAAAATGGCAAAATCATAATAGAAAAAGATCAGATTCTACAAGTATGGACAGATTATGTGAAAACCTGTATAATGATTAAAGAGAGGAACAGTATGATATTAGATTTAATAATGAAGGGCCAAACATTTTGAAGATGGAGGTTCGAAATATTCTTAAGTATATGAAAGCTGGCAAGGCCCCCGGTGCAGATAACATCACAACAGAAATGGTTAAAGCTTTAGAAGAATTTGGACTAGACCAAGTCACCAGACTGCTAACACACTATATGATACCGGAGATATACCGTCTGAATTATGTAACTGTATTTATTGCAATTCCAAAGAAATCAGGAACCTTGGAATGTGATCAACATAGAACAACTAGTATAATGAGCCACATCACAAAGATTTTGGTACGAATTATCATGCAAAGAGTGAGGAAGAAATACAACCTGAATTAAGGGAAGAACAATGTGGGTTTGTAGAAGGAAAGGGTACAGTAAATGCTGTGAATAAGCTGCGAACAGTTGTCGAACGTGCTATAGATGTAAACAAGGATATACATCTTTGCTTTATTGACTACACAAAGGCTTTTGATAGAGTTAGACATGTCAACATGGTAGATATGATTTTTTTTTTTTTTTTTTTTTTTTAGCATATCCTTTACAGGACTTAGCTGTCAACACCAGCATCTTTCAGCTGTATGTTGATCTCTTGGCAAGATTACGCTCAGTAGTTTGCCATTGCTTTCTGAGCGGCCGGCTCACATACCCCGTAAGTTACCGATGAGATTCGAACCACTGCTGATTTGAACCGTCATCACGTTACCTAACGAGAGTATACGAGATTACGGAGAAAAGTCATAACCTCTTAGCCACGAAGATATGATTGCAGATCTACAAATTGATGCGAAAGACATAAAAAACATATATTGGAAACAACAAGCTGCCATAAGGATTGATAATGAAGTGGGACAATATCAACCTATTAAGAGAGTTGTTAGACAGGGATGTGTAATGTCTCCAGATCTTTTTTTCCATATACAGTAAAGATATTTTCAGGAATGTAGAAGATATAAACGGAATCAGCATTGGAGGACGAAACATCAATAACATTAGATATACAGATGATACAGTATTGATTGCAGACAATGCACAAGATCTACAATTAGTGGACGCACTTGTTGTACACAGTGAGCAGCTGGGGTTGGAATTAAATTGTAAGAAGACACAGGTTATGGTAGTCACTAGGAAGAACGAAGTACTACAATGTAATATACAAGTAAATGGGAATATTCTTCAACAAGTGAATCGGCACAATTATCTCGGAACAGTCATAACATCTGATGGGAGATGCCTTGAAGAGATTAGAACAAGAATCGCCATGGCGAAAGTAGCCTTTAGCAAGATGAAAAACATTCTGAACAATAAAAAGATGTCAATTGAAACGAGAAAAAGAGTGTTGAGGGGATACACAGAGTCTGTTATTTTGTATGGATGTGAAACTTGGACAATGCGCAGTCAAGCTGAAACACATCTGATGGCTGCAGAAATGTGGTTTCTGAGGAAAATGCAAAGAATACCATATGCAGACAGAAAAACCAATGACCAAGTACTACAGGAGACAAATGAAAATCGTAAATTGATTAGAGAAATTAGACGTTGACAGTCAAACTTTTTTGGACATGTTATGAGAAGAAATGGATTGGAGAATTTAGTGACAACTGGCAAGATCGAAGGGAACACCGAGAGGAAAATACCTGGATGGCTAGGTCACATGGCATAGACGAGACAGGAACACTGAGCTGATCCACGACGCTGGTGATCGAGTGAAATGGCGAGTCATGACCGCTCACGCTTTCCGGCATGGCACATGATTGATTGACTGATTGATCTAACACGATGTATGTTTAGGGCTTTCTTTATGGGTTTAAGTCTCAAACTCATCTTTCCTTTAACTGGCACATGGTCGCTATGTCCATCTGCTCCTGGTCTAAACTATTACTCTCACTAAACTATTTCTGAATCTCTTTCCAATCAGTATGTATACAATGTGATTGCGAATATTATCTCCACGTATATAATCCTCAAGGGTGGTATTTGAACCAGACGTTACCTATTATCATTTCATGGTATTCGTCGTGAGTGCAGAGAATGGGCAGCGGGCCGCACTGGGTTTGTAGTGCAACAGCTGATCCAGAGCAACACACATCAAGGGGACATAGTCATCTACACCGATGGGTCAGTGGTTACAAACAGACGTAGTGGCTGGGGCTTTATAGCAAAGGCTAATGGGCTAGTCTTGAAAAAGGGGAGTCTGGCATATGAGACTACGACCTCCAGCATGAGAATGGAGGTGGAGGCAGTAACAGCGGCATTCCGGTGGCTAGAGGATATTACTGCAACACACGTTGTATTCATTACGGATTCGAAGAGAATGCTTAGCAAGGTGGAGAAAGGAATGTTTCGTGCGGAATGGCTCTCGTCGCTTCAGAGGTCACAGATCGTGAGAATTTTATGGATATTTTGCCCTGGCCATGCGGGTGTACGGGGGAATGAACAGACTGATAGGCTAGCAGGGAAGGCACCTCTTGGTGGAATTTTGCCTATGGACAAGGGGGAAGTGGTCGTGCGCTTGAGGGACCAGGTGGAGAAGTGTAACAGTGTGTAATATAAGACGAAGGCCGGTCGTTTGATTGTTGATAAAACGTTTATTGGCTTAATATAACAAAGCTCCGATGTACACCTCCATTCGCTACTCAAGCTGGGTTCTAACTGCCCATACCAACCCAATACGTCACGATTGAGCATCTCCCCCTCCTTTCAGTCTCAATGCTCAATCGTGCTGTATCTGGGTTTCCCAGTAGATCCCAATACTGTTACACCTCCCCATGTTTAATAAAGAATTTTCCTTATAAAGGAAAAATCTTTACTCTAAATCCCCCTACTCCATTCCCTCTTTGTCTTCTAACCTATGCTAAAATCAAGTTTGAGTAAACAATACATCTTTTACTCTTCTCTCAGTGACATGGTCTGCCAACAACCTCCCCATATACTTCTGTATACTTCTTCTTCGCCTTTTATTTATATAATACCACGGTTAATCCAACCAGTCCTTCTTTCCTTTTTATTTCCCCAAGATTTTATAGTCAACCCACTTCTTCTTCGTTCTTGGTCCTTCAACCAAACATAACATATTTACATATAACATTTCAAATTCACTTTATAATACATCATAACACCATAACACGTTTTCTTAAATACTCCTTCTCCACTTCAATAAGCAATCTGCTTTCCACTTCAAACGCTGACACCAACTCCTCCTTATTCTTATCACCAATACTACTAATTCCCCACTTTCAACTAACCTGAAATCACTTTCATACGATAGGAAGATAAAGAATCGGTGGCCACCGGAATTTAAAAGAAGAAATAGAATTCTTTCAAAAAAAACAACACTCACCTAAATCACACACCCCTTTACCCCCCTATGTCATTTGAGAATTTATGTAATAAATTCTAAACCATTATATCTCCCCCAGTACCACTCATTATGGTAACAGTTTACGCTGCTATCTAATACCAACCAACATCCAAAAATATTCTTCACTTCTAAGTGTCTATATAACAGACACTACCTTACCTCACCCTCACATCGTAATGTAAACCACAAAACACATCCCAATTAAAAAAAAGGTCTATTACCCCTTAAGACCTCCTCCAACACAACACCTCACATAACCTCATCACCTCGTATAACTAATCTTCTCCAGGTTCTCTCTTAATGTCCATTTCTTATGGGCATATCTACTAAAATGCTCCACTTATGCCGTTATCAACAGCAACCTAGTAACCTTGAAATCTCCCCTTAAATATTAACCATCAAACACAACATTGTAATCTGACCCACTTATAAACATTTACATCCTGCCCAGGCCATGTAACCCCATGTCTCTCTAAAATCTCAATTCATACTTCACAATTCAGGCCGTAATCTACAGCAGCAAAAATAACCACTCATGTCAACTTTAATCTCAGTCCTTTTATTACTGACCCACAAACACTCCATGTCCTTATGTCTCCCCTATGTTCATTTCTCATTTACATCCTAACACCTCTTTATTATTGTACTGTTATCTACAGTGTCTAGTCAAACATGGATCCAATTCATGTTTACTCTTTGTCTGGGGTAATTTTCTTATTCTTCTATAACCCCGCAATCTCGTGTATATCATGGTTCTTCTGAACCCCCGGAAACTATGTTCAAAACTTTTCTCAGCTTTACCCCACTGAATATATTCATTAATCTTTTCTTCTCCCATGTGGTTTCTAATCCCATATTTAGTGTATCTCTTACCTTTCCCATAACCATCCCCGGTATATGTTTCCACTTCTTCATAAGCCCATCAACCTCACTATGCTGATTATCCCAGTAATATACACCCATGAAGTTATTCTTTACAAAGAGAATGTGTCTCTCTATTAGCTCACAGTAGTTTATTATAACTTTCTGAACGAAGGGTCCTAATTACAGCCCCCTGTATTGTCTTTATTCTCGACAAAACCCTATAATTTAAACATAACTTAATTAATTACTATTTAACACACAAAACAGCGAAATAAAATCACAACAGGACATCAAATCCCCCCCAAATTTTTGTAACATTCATTTATGTTTCCCTGCAATTCAACTAAAAGTATGATGATGATAGTGATGATGATGGTGACGATGATTAAAATAATACAACATACATCCTAATCTATTTTTTTCTACTACTACTGGTCTCTTTTACGGACCAGTAGTTTACACATGAAAGTCTAAGGACACAATATCCCTACTCTAAAATAATTACAATCAATTTTACAGGACCAAATCAAGCAAAATTAACTTTATATATATGAGGCATTGTAAGCTCAATTACAATAAATACAAGTGTTTTCTCACTAAAGGGAAGGTTTTCAAAAAAAATTTAATTCTCTTAGAATTAACCACGTAAAGCAGCATTGGTCTCCTTTGCTAACCAATGTAACACCTATCTATTTAGCCAAGTCAAAACAATTCAATACCAAGCATTAATGCCAAAATACGTATATACATATATACAAATATCTATCTGTTATCTACAGACCATCATAATGCGGAACCATACTTGTTCCCCTCCAAGCAAAATCACTACTCAACAACTGACCATTCCTTTTTCTGGAAGTCCAACATTGATTATCTCCCCTCACAATTTTCTATCTTGTTTCAGCCTTCACTCCTAATACGTCATCACTATCTAGAACATATCCTCTTAAGCCAGCACTGTAAACTACAGGTCGACACATTATTCTATTATGTGGCGATTATTCCAATGTCATCTCAATGTACCAGCCGTCAATATAAACTGTACCTGTGGCTCGATACACTAATTGTTTCCCTTGGCTTTGTACCAAACTTCTTAATCACTATTGTTAACTACAGTATCTTCATCCTCCTATGTCCAACAAAACTTTGTCTACCTAGTATAGACCTCTCACCAACACATCTACTTCCTGTCCTGATCAACTAATTCAACCTTTAAGTTTCTCATCTATCCGACGCAATTAATATTTCATTCTTTTGCATCAGTACTTTCTGTATCTCAGCACTATTACCTCAATTCTCTCCTATCCTTTTCACATCGTGACGACAGTCAAACCAGTCGAAACACCCTTTCTAATTTTCATTTACCTCACCTTGTTTACCTTCGTATCTTTCACTCCTATTTATCAGGATTCTTTCGGAACAGCAACTCATGTCCTGATAACTGACAACGGACCTCATTTTTCTCATATCTCCGTATTAGGCACTCCTGCTTCGGCACGTTCCTGTCAAAAATACTAAAGATGTTTTGTGAAACGTCAGTCATAATATTAACTCTCTTTCTGTCAACCTGTCATACGACTTCTATAATTTCCTTCCAAGATCACACATTCCAAACAAAAGACATCACACTTTAGCACAAACAAAACAGAGGCGAGGACTATAGCTAAAGAAGAACAAACAACAACAATTCCGCTAAACGAAACGAAACAAATGATATTGACAACAGGTGTAACCAGGCTGTTCAATTCTCTGGACTTATCAATCACTCTTCTCATATTCACACAGACAATGATACACCACCTCGCTCTCATCTCACGACTACACTCACGACAACCTAACGTGTCTACACTATTATTTCAAAACCGAAGCATTTAGACGCCAATTCAACATTCCAGCAATCATTCACCTAAATCTACACGTATTGATCTCCTCAAAACACATTGACACAAGACATGTTAACGCCACTCTTATATTTTATCTATGTATTTCACTTATGCGAGGTCATCACACCTCTCTCTAACTTCCTTCATCACGACGAACACCTGTCTGACTACGGTTATACTCACGTATGAACACCGCACAACTAGACGAATTATTCCAGAGGACTCTCTCAATTCACTGCTTTCTTATATCTCTATTTCTATACGAAGGTCAGACCCTATACATGACACTCTCGCAAGTTATATTGTTTTCACAGCACTATCTACTATCTCTTCAAAACAAACCTCATTCCAACAGATCTCTAATCTCGTAACTATCCTTCTATACTTCTTCACATACAACTACTACAGTTTTAACTGTCACATTCAACTGTCTACTTTACACACGGAATATTCAGTACTTTCTTAATCTATATCTCCTTACCAGTCAGTCTCGGTTCACCTATCAACAATACTATTCTTCTCAAACCAACAAACAAAACTATCTTGGACATTACGTCATAGCTCTGAGTCAAACTATTTCTAATACTTATTTTATCTCTCACCCTCTACTAATTCTATGCTGAATCTACCCTATTTTACTCTCTCTACCTCGCTACCAACCAGACGATATCCTGTATTACGTAATCCACGTGGAATATCATTTGTCGTACTTCCTTATCACCAACAAAATTCATCTGCCTATTTTAGACAGCTCATATACCTATACTCTCAAACCGGGGTTCTTCTCATAAGCCAGACCTATTTCATTTTCCTTCTTCACCCAAGGAATTTTAACTGTTATATAGTGTCTCTAAGTTAAACACTTCACTGTCTTTCAATATCCTAACTTGTCTTTCACTTATAATGTCATCATCACTATCTGTTGTCAACCTGTTAAAGTATTCAGGTCTTAAGGTCCTAAGGTCTTCTATTTTTCTTAAATCACTTTCTGTCGTCGAATAAATTTCCGGTAACTGTCTACCACTATACTTTTTCTTAAATGATTTCTTTCTATATCCTTTATTTGCGTCAGTCTGTTCACTGTTTTCTGTGTATCTTATGTATCGTTTATACCTTCCCATCTCGTCCTCAGATGACACACTAATAATAGTTCCCACATCAGAGTCACCATAGTTTACTGCAGACACGTCGGCTCTATTCCTATAGTCGTCCCTAAAACGTCTGACTTTCTTTCTCTTTCTCGGTCTTCGTCCCTTAGCCTTCCCTACTGTCTTGTCATACAAACCAGTATTTTGTTTCAAAGAGTCACTACCTAAAACTCTGTCCGTCTGTCTACTAGCAACTACTCCATATGATGGAACATCACGCCTCGATTCAGGACCTGCCCGTAGTGTAACACTCTCATTCTCCGAATCCTCTGTAATAATATCTGATTCAGCATCACTATAATATTCAGCTGTGGGAATATCTTCTCCGTAGCTTGAACTCTGACAGCCAATATTCCTACACCATCTGGGAACTAGTTTCTTGTCTATGGCTGAATAACTTGACATGGCACTACCTCTATTTACAACCATACTAACACTTTCGTCAATACTTCTCCTCTTTATCTTTCTGCCGTTCTTGGTTCTCGTCTGTCCATCTTTCTCAACTTCAACCTTGTCTCTCTTAGTCAAACGAGTTGGTTTAGACTGATTCTCTATGAAGTCAGTTTGAGTTCCCTTTGTCATCTTGCTGACTGGATGTACCTGAGTCTGCGTACTACTTTCTACCGTATTACTTGTCTGCGTCTGTGTCTCTCGGTTTCTTTTCTTTACTAATATCGTCTTCTTCTTTTCCTGTCTACTAGTCACATTCGCAACCATTTTAGGACTAGTCTGTATTTTACTTACTGGTTCAACTCTGTCTCTTACACCTGAGTTTAAATATTGTCTTTGTCTTTTCTCTAACCAGTCGTCACGTCTTTTTCTAGCAGTTGCACTGTGAGAAGGCCAGTCCCATGATTTCTTTGAAATGTTTCTCTCACGCCCATTTTTGTATTTATACCAGTCCGAGCTTTCACTATTTCGTCTGTTTTCACTGTCTTTTACTCTATATAGATCAGGCCTTGGTTCGTCATAACCATATTGTCTTCTGTCTTTATTAAGCAATGTCTGTCTCCTGTTATTCTTTCCTACTCTATTACTGTCTACCATAATTCTATAAGGGTTCTGTCTAGTTGTTTTGTTCTTCAACGTTTTCAGAAAATTCTCTACCTCCGTAATTGACATCTTTAATTCTCCTAACCATGTGCTAACCCGTTGTAACTCCCCGCACAAGAAATTCATATTCAGTTCCTTTGAAATATCTATCCAGCTGAAACAATATTCTTCCGTATACTTCTTTAGTACCTGGGAAAAAAAACTTATCCTGAGTTCAGCTGAAATATGTGCTGTGCTGAGTCTTCTAAGCTGAAATATTTATACAAGTAACCAATTTCAATTTTTAAAATTTCTTAACTTAAAGAAGATGTGCTGAGGTGTCCTGTTCCGCCATGCTGAAAAAATACTGGAATAAAGCAAAGAAAGCACTACACAATTTCAATTTTCTAAATCCCAAACAGCACAATTCAGTTGGTTATAATATTGTAAGATATTACATTAATCAGAAGAAGCACCAACGATGTCCTGTCTGAGCATATGAAGAATGAACCCTGTCCTCGAAAAAAAACTCAAACTGGTGGCAATCAGAAGAAGGTTCCTTGTAGATAATGTTCTGTACTCCACTCCAATAAATGAATTCGGAACCTCACGGGAGACCTCGAATATACAACTCTGATTATTTCTAAATTACTCTGTTACCTTCAGTTCAGTTCAAGCAACCAGATCCCGCATTAGGTGAAACCTAGTCTCGAGTTCAAGTGGCGGAGTCCAGAAGCTCAGGTGGCGGAGTTCAGATACCACTTCTCTTCCCTCAGGTGTTCTCGTCCTTCTCATGGGCTGCCGGAAATTTCTTCAACCCCTGGTCGGGTCACATCATGGGCTGCCGGAAAATCTTCGACCCCTGGTTGGGTCCCTTCCTTGAATCTCAGGTGGGCACTTCAACGTCGTTTGGAATGGGTCATAGGATTAACGTGGCCCAAGGAATGGATGGATCAGGTGTTTGGGTCATAGGAAATACAAGGCCCAAGGATGGATGGATCAGGATCAGCCAAGGCCTAGCGATAATTGCGTGTCTTAAAAACTTATGGCCCGATCAACGATCATGCTGTCCTGACAACTCCTGATTAGCTCTTTAACTTTGAGGAACCTTAAATTGCTGGTTTGCCTAAACTTTCAGGACAGGATCACTCCTGGTCAATCAAAATGATGTAAGGCAGCGGCTTTGATGGCTCTTGCTAACAGTCAACCTGCAGAAGGGCGGCCATACAAACTTTCTTCACCGTGACCTCTGCAAAACGGCTGGTACAACAAACTTCTTATCTGAAGTCTTAAAAAAGACTTACAAAGGACCACTCCTGGGCGAGCTTTTGGCCTTTGTATTCAGATATTATTACTATCTCGTCTTATAACTTGCTGGCCATCTTTTGGTGCGGCTGTTACCAGGTTCAATAGTTGTTTTTTCACGTGCCGCTTGAATCTTTCCGCGACGACGTTATTCAACTCCGACTTTGCATAGTTTTATCTTTCTCATTCTCAGGTTCGCATCCTGGTCGAGCGGCTCCATTTCGCCTCTTGTAACAGTGTGTAATATAAGACGAAGGCCGGTCGTTTGATTGTTGATAAAACGTTTATTGGCTTAATATAACAAAGCTCCGATGTACACCTCCATTCGCTACTCAAGCTGGGTTCTAACTGCCCATACCAACCCAATACGTCACGATTGAGCATCTCCCCCTCCTTTCAGTCTCAATGCTCAATCGTGCTGTATCTGGGTTTCCCAGTAGATCCCAATACTGTTACAGAAGGCAGAGGAACAGATTAAGAACCCATATGTGGAAATAATGAGATTGTGGGGGATCGGCAGGGGTTCTGGAAGAATCTCAAAACTGTGAGGGAAGACCAGGAGAACTTTTAATCAGATAGCGGTGGGAACGATTAGTAGTGTGACTCTTCGCTGGCTATTGAACGAGGGGACGGAGCACGTATGGGAATGTCCTGAGTGCAGTGATGTCGGTTCTTAACTCAACTCAACTCAATTTCATGGTATTCTGCACATGCTATTAATCTGTCACATCTTTCATTCCTATCCCCTGGGCCATAGCCACCAGTCATGCCACTTGTCTTTTTGTTACCCAATTCTGTATGGAACTCCCCGAGTATGACAGTCATTTCAAAGTTTTTACACCGGTACACGACCATGCCTAATTTGCTATAAATTATGTCTATATCCTCTTCTTTACACTCTGCAGTTGGCGTATAAACTTGTATTATATTAATATTCAGAGGCTAGCCAGGAGTTTCACTAATAATACTCTATCTGAGATTGTTCAAAATCCTTTTAAATATCCTAGCACTCATTTGATTCAGAATTATGCCAAATCCTCTTTAGTAGTCCTTCTCTCCGAAGTAAATAATTATGTACGTATAAATAAATACTTTCCCGGTCACCTGGTCATCGCATTTCACAATTATATATATATATATATATATATATATATATATATATATATATATATATATATATATATATATATATATATATATATGAGTGGCACCTTACAGTCTTGACAGACCAAAGTATGTGGATTGGAATTTCGCCAAAATTCCATCTCACAGTGCCTTGGCAGAGCTTCAGAGAACATGTGGTGTCCAAACAACATGTTCCCTCTCTCGGCCTTGCCTTGTATGATTGTGACAAAACGCCAGTGGCCCATGTCCTCATGCCTTCTTTGGGTTTGGGTAAACAGGGGGAAACAGCTTTCGGGAACCCTCAGTTCTCTTATTCGCTCAATCACCATGGAAGATAGTTCTCTGGGATACTTTAACAACACGATCTTTTTAATAGAACGTTTAGATATATGTCTTGTCTTGGGGGAAAACCCGATAGGGCACCTTGTACCAAATACGCACTAATGTAAATTATTAGGTCATCAATGTCGGTTTAATCACCTACCATTTGTAGACTGCCTCATGTCTATTTGACACTTCAAAGAGTGCGACAGATGAAGCGCAGCAGGCTAATGGTTGATTGAAAGGGTCCTTCTTTTGGAAGTAAGAACAGAGCTGAAGGTCTCGACAGGGCTACTACACGGACAGTTATGTTTTAACCGAGTCCTTATCAAGTTTTGGCCATACCAGGCCAAGGGTATGATCTCTACAAGATAGAGCCAACGCTGGCCCTAAAGAATGACCATCAGCCTTTTCCAAGACCTCCGCCAGTCATCTCGATACGCTAGGATCGAGTCAGTTTGTATTCTGGACTGGACCCCGTCTAAATATCAGACCCACCCATCCTTGTCTGAGACAGTGAAGGATACCTACCCAATTCCCGCTCATGCTAATTCCCATTGTAGGAACTTTTACTTAGCATCGTGAACAGGGATCACAGGACATTTCCCCACGAACATTATTCTGGTTCCACATAGGCCTGTGGTTAGCCCAAGGTACCGGGAAGGATAGAACGGAGGACTTATTATTCGGTGAGCTGTATGTGGACAGAACGGACATTGATTACAGCTTGGTCGATGATGGAAAGCCATAAGGCTCTGTGCCTTAACTGAACTTTATCCTTGTTTTGTCTGTAGTGAGCTATCTGTTTTAACTGCCTTGATGTTATCCTGTGCTGTCTTTAATGAAGTTATTAAACTTATGGTTTAGTTTATTCTGTCGATCGCCATGTTATCTATGCGTCAGCCAGAAAGACAGCTCAGGGAATAGGCCCCGAGGTCGAAAGAGAGAGTGACAGTGAGTCCGGGGAACGGGGGAGGGTTGGCAGGAAAAGACCTATCAAAGCCAGGGTTATAAAATATAATTGAAACATTGTGACAGGAGAATTTGGAACCCTCCTCGTAGCTTGTTACAATTTCTGGGGGTTCGTCGCGGGATATTTGAAATCCTGGTAGAGTTCTGGCTGATATAGTGATAGGGGACAGATATTCTTGTCTACTATCAATAGGTTCTGCCTACCGTGCCTGGCTATTGTCTATACTCTTCCTGACACAGACTGACCTACATACGACGTGTTGTGGTCGTGTAATATATCCAGTTGTATACTTGAGATAGAAATTTAATATACAATTACCTATTCACTTACCCTCTGAGTTTAAGATGGCATCAGCTAAATTTAATGTTGCTGAAGTACAGGCTACAGGTCGTGAGATGGGCTATGATGGGGCGGAGTTATAGAAATATGTGCAAGAAGTGGAAAGAGACTTCAGACAAGCTGTGCGCGAAGCTAAGAAAATTGAGGCTGAGGCTAGGAAGATGGAGGCAGAGCAGGCAGTCAGAGACCATGAGTTCCGTATGAGGGAATTGGAGCTGAAAGCTCAAACTGCCAAGGAAAGCGAGGGTGAATTTGGAGGCGCAGTTCTCCCTGACTCAACAACTTCTAGTGGTGGTCCATACCAGGCAATGAAGTTCCCATTGCTCCCGTTCGATGAACACAAAAATAAGATCGACCAGTATCTTCACAGATTTCAGTCGATGGCTTTGGCTATGGGATTGGAACGTGGGAAATGGAACTTGAAACTCTCACAGGGCCTGAGGGGGACCGCGTACGAGGTCTACTCAAGGTTGCCACCTAGTATGGAGAATGACTATGAGGCCCTGGAAAAAACATTATTGAAAAGGTTCCAGATGACAGCCCATGCATACCGACAGCAGTTCAGAAAGTCGAAGAGAGAGCCAGGGGAGATGTTCACAGCATACAGCGTTAGACTTAAGTCTTACCCTTTGAAGTGGATGTCATTAGCTGGATTTGCCAACGACTATGAAAGTTTAGAAGAATTAGTGGTCGTGGACCAAATGAAGAGGATGATGCCTAAGCCATTGCAAACCTTCTTGCTTGAAAATGGGGCAGAAAGGTTAGACGTAGTCAACACATTAGCGAAATGTATGTGTTAGCTCATGGGGATAATGGGGAACTGTCACAACCCAATCCCAGATCACCAGACACATGGTCTGGAAAGAAGAAGAACCCTAAAACAGCTCACACCAAGAAGGAGGATTCTTTCGATAAAGTTCCAATTAAGAAACCCTCTGGTAAGAGTCCACCTGGATCTCCTAAAAGAAAGTGGAGCGCCTACTGCAAATCTCCCACACACAATACGGCCGATTGCAGGCGCAAACAGAAAGACTCTCACTATGCTGCCTGTCTTGTAGAAACCGGGGAAGGGTCTAACAGGGAGGTAGAAGGGAGGGGTCTTGAGAACAAGGATTCAGAGAAACCAAAAGTAGTAGAGACGATACTTGTGAAAGGACAGCCAGTCGAGGGTCTCTATGACACCGGTCAGCAGTTCGAGGCCGTAATTTCATCACACTTAGTGAGCCCAGAGCAGATAACCGGGGAGTCTATTGAGATTCAAACGGCGACCAAGAGTGCGGTAGCGATGTCTCTTCCGATTGCGAAGGTGGATATCAAATCGAAATATGTTACCGGAACTATCCAGGCAACCGTTCTGCTCGATCCGATCTTCCCCATGATCTTGGGTTGTCGCTACGTCTTTTTAGGGATTCTAACAGAACCTATGTACGTAGGGGCAATGCAAACCAGATCTCAATCGGGAGATGAGCAGACGCCGGCCTTGAACGTGAATCCCTTGCCTGGGGAGTTACGAGCTGCCCAAAGCCAGGATGCTACTTTGCAACCTTGCTTCAACCAGTTGCCAAAAAGTTCTGACCCACCAAGACGGGGTCAGTATTATATGAAGAATCGGTTACTGTACCGGAGAGCCGGAGTGGAGGAACGCCAGCATGGACAGCTGGTAGTTCCTAAGGCCTATCGGGAACAACTTCTTCATATGGGACACACCATTTCATTCAGTGGACATATGGGTGTCGGGGCAACACTACAGCGCATTTCCTACCATTACTACTGGCCAGGGATCACTGGAGACGTTCGTCGGTACGTCAAGTCGTGCCCAGAGTGCAAGCGTGTGGCACCAAAACACTGGACGGCTCCGGTAATCTTGGGCGACAGGCCCATTATGAACTCTCCTTTCGAGAGAGTTGCCATCGATCTTGTTGGTCCTCTTCCTCGGACTAGGAAGAGAAATATGTACATTCTTACGATGGTGGATTGCTGTTCCATGTGGGGTGAGGCGATATCGTTGGTCACAATCGACTCTAAACGAGTGGCAGATGCACTGATGGGGACCTTTACTCGGCTGGGATTTCCAAACCAGATCCTAACGGACAATGGGTCTCAGTTCTGTGGTAAGCTGATGGAGGAAGTCTTTCGTATCTTCTAGACTAACCACATTCACACCAGCCCGTACCACCCTCAGTCGAATGGGCAAGTAGAGAGGTTTAATGGTATCTTGATGACCATGCTTCGGAAGCTGGCTCAAGAGAAACCAGACAGATGGGATGAGTATATCCCAGTCGCCTTGTTCGCCTATCGGGAGGTTCCCCATGGGTCGACCGGGTTGCCACCAGCCACTCTATTATTCGGGAGGCCAATCAAGGGTCCCTTAGAAGCCCTATTGAGGTGTTGGACAGAGGAGGAAACTTCCGAAGAAGTGGTATCCTCATATAAATACGTCGAAGAGTTAAAGAAGAAACTGCAAACGGGTTGGGCTTTGGCAGCTCAGAATCTGAGGGCGGCCAGAAAGAGACACGCGGCCTACTACAATAGAAGGACGAAAGATAGGTCTCTTAAAGTGGGGGATCGGGTTCTGTTGTTGCTTCCAGTAGGTTCCAATAAACTCGAGATTGGTTGGCAGGGGCCTTTCCCGGTGGAAAAGGTTGTGTCCCGCACCAGCTATGCCATCCGGATCAGGAGGAAATCCAAAATCTTCCACATTAACCTCCTAAAAAAAGTATGAAGAACGATCTGATGGTACTTCTCTCCCACTCATGACTATGGCGGTCGCGATGGAAACTGAAACGGGCGAAGACGCGGATAGGGAGTATCCTTTACACCCTGGGGAAACCTATAGAGATGTACATATAAATCCTGATCTGTCGGCTGAAGAAACAGACCTGGTCATCCGTTTGTTGGAGTCCCATCAGCAGATTCTTACTGATCGGCCAGGGCGGACAGGGTTGGTCGAGTTTGATATGACTGACTACCCAAGACCCCGTTCGCCAAAAAGATATATCCAGTGCCCTTTTCGAAAGAGAAGGCCCTGGAAGCCGAAATCCAGAAGCTTCTGGACGATGACATCATCACTCCTTCGACTTCTCCTTATAATGCCGGGGTTGTCTTGTTGAGGAAGCCCAGTGGGGAGCACCGCCTATGTATTGAATACAGACATTTAAACAGTTGTACGACATTCCAAGTTGAACCGTTACCGAACACAAATCAACTGTTTGCCAGACTAAATAAGGCAAAGTACTTTTCGAAAATTGATCTAAGCCGGGGATATTATCAGATCCCTGTGAAGCCCGAGGTTCGCCCCTTGCTCGCCTTCAGTACTCCGAGCGGGCATTACGAATTCAAGGTGATGCCATTTGGGCTGAGCAATGCGCCCAGTGTGTTCACCCGCATGATGAGAATGTTATTAGAGCCTTTAAAGGATCCCTCTGTGGTCTCGTTTATGGATGATATTCTCATCGCATCTGACAATCTGAGGGATAACTTGAAGTCCTTGGGACAGATCTTCACAAGGTTAAAAGAGGAAGGGTTAACCGCCCGTCCAGCCAAATGCATGATTGGCTATCAATCCTTGGAATTTCTGGGACATACTATTACCCCAGGGGGACTGGTACCGGAAGAAAAGAATATTGAGAAGGTCAGACTCGCACCCCGTCCTAAATCCAAAAAGGATGTTAGGTCTTTCTTGTCTCTGTGTGGGTTTTACCAGAAATTTATTCCGAAGTTCAACGAAATTGGGGCGCCGTTAACCGAAACCCTGAAGAAAAGATCGCCAGATCCTATAGTCTGGACCCCGAGCTGTGAAGAAGCTTATGGGAAGCTGAAGCAGGCTTTGGTGCATAGGCCAGTCATGCAACTCCCAAATTTGGAGAAAACGTTTGTTCTAAGAACCGATGCGAGTAACATAGGGATTGGGGCAACTCTGTTGCAGAAAGGGCGAGATGATCCTTCGGTGCTATGTCCGGTGGCGTATGCAAGTAGAAAACTGTTACCCGCGGAACGGAATTACTCCACCGTCGAACGGGAATGTCTGGCTCTAGTGTGGGCGGTACAGAAATTTCAACCTTATCTGTATGGAGTACCGTTCAAAGTGCAGTCCGACCATCAACCTCTGACGTTTTTGGCAACTTCTAAGAAACTGAACGCGAGGTTAATGAAATGGTCATTGCTCCTACAACCGTATCAGTTCACGGTCGAATACATCCCGGAAGGGAGAATGTGGGAGCGGATTTTCTATTACGGCATCCTATGGTTGAATGTGAGGGTGGGGCCATTCGAACAGAACCTCTGGCAGTAGAAAGTTCGTAGGGTTCGACTTTCTTAAGATGGGGCCTATGTGGCAAAACGCCATTGGCCCATGTCCTCATTCCTTCTTTGGGTTTGGGTAAACAGGGGGAAACAGCTTTCGGGAACCCGCAGTTCTCTTATTCGCTCAATCACCATGGAAGATAGTTCTCTGGGTTACTTTAACAACACGATCTTTTAATAGAACGATTAGATATATGTCTTGTCTTGGGGAAAACCTCGATAGGGCACCTTGCACCAAATACGCACTAATGTAAATTCGTGGGCCTTCAATGTCGGTTTAATCAACTACCATTTGTCTATTTGACACTTCAAAGAGTGCGACAGCTGAAGCGCAGCATGCTGATGGTTGATTGAAAGGGTCCTTCTTTTGGAAGTAAAAAGAGCTGAAAGTCTCGACAGGGCTACTACACGGAAAGTTATGTTTTAGCCTAGTCCTTGTCAAGTTTTGGGCCATACCAGGCCAAGGGTATGATCTCTACAAGATAGAGCCAACGCTGGCCCGAAAGAATGACCATCAGCTTTTTCTAACACTTCGCCAGTCATCTCGATACGCTAGGATCGAGTCAGTTTGTATTCTGGACTGGACCCCACCTAAATATCAGACCCACCCATCCTTGTCTGAGACAGTGAAGGATACCTACCCAATTCCCGCTCATGAACGATTTCCCATTGTAGGAACTTTTACTTAGCATCGTGACCAGGGATCACAGGACATTTTCCCACGAACATTATTCTGGTTCCACAGAGGCCTGTCGTTAGCCCAACGTACCGGGAAGGAAAGAACGGAAGACTTATTATTCGGTGAGCTGTATGTGGACAGAACGGACATTGAATACAGCTTGGTCGAAGATGGAAAGCCATAAGGCTCTGTGTCTTAACTGAACTTTATCCTTGTTTTATCTGTAGTAAACTATCTGTTTTAACTGCCTTGATGTTATCCTGTGCTGTCCTTTATGAAGCTATTAAACTTATGGTTTAGTTTATTCTGTCGATCGCCATGTTATCTATGCGTCAGCCAGAAAGACATCTCAGGGAATAGGCCCCGAGGTCGAAAGAGAGAGTGACACTGAGTCCGGGGAACGGAGGAGGGTTGGCAGGAAAAGACCTATCAAAGCCAGGGTTATAAAATATAATTGAAACATTGTGACAGGAGAATTTGGAACCCTCCACTTAGCTTGTTACAATGATCCAGAGGAAAGGATAACCAGTACACCTGGAACAAGGTAGGCTGCAGTCGCTGGCGCCCCAGCGTCAAAGCCCCAAGACCTCGCCCCGACGAGCAAGAGGCGAGATTTGGCCAGGCCCTAAACCTTTGGGACTTGACTTAAAGGCGTTCAGCCAAAGTTAAGGGTCGTATACGTGCCCGAACCACTGGGCACGTACACCTGTCAATCACAAGTGTCTGGACCTGTGAAGCGTGTACTAGCGTCAGACTCTCGGCCTGACTCGTGCGGATCCCGCATCCAAAGGGGAATAGGCCCGCCGGAGATATTGCTCGTCTGCTGCGAGCAAATCTCCTATCATGCCACTGTGAAGAAGAAGAAGAAGAAGAAGAAGAAGAAGAAGAAGAAGAAAGCAAAGACCAGGAAAACACATACAATGCGAATAAGTAAACTTAAAATACAAATCTCAAAGACGAGACAGTGAGAGGAAATTATGAGAAAGAATTACATGAAATTTTTGTAAAACTGCCAATAGAAAGGAAAACAGTGGAAGCAGCATGTGAGATGTTCAAATCAAATATTCTAAACACTGCAAAAATAACACGTGGAACCATTAAAAAAAACGCAAAACACAGATAAAGAAAATAACAGTTTGGTGGAGCTACGAAGTAAATACAGCTGTAAAAGACGGAAATGAAAAGTACAAAAAGTGGATGAAAAGCAAACAGGAACATGATTACATCGAATACAGAATAGCAAGAAAACATGCGAATAGAATAATAAAGAAAGAGAAACAAAACGACTGGAAAGAATATGGAGAAAACCTAAATAAAAGCTCCAAGGAGGCAGCTAGGAACTTCTACGAAAAGATTTGTACAATGATACCCAGAGCAGAACCCTTTGACCCAACTGAAATAATTATCAATGGAAAAGGAGAACCAATAAGTGAACAAAAACAAATACTAAAATGATGGTGGTAGTACATCGAACAACGTCTCAATATTCTATCAGATGCCACGGGAATCCAAGAAACTGACACAGATGCCATCGAAGAACAAGAACCAGACATACTGAATGAAGAAATTAGAGAAGCCATAAGACTAGCCCCACTGTATAAATCACCGGGACAAGACGAAATACCAAATTAACTAAGTATAGCTGAGGTAGAAGAGGCACTTGAAGTAAACATAGGGACTAAAGACAAGGGTAGTACAGTTGAGCAGATGAGAATGGATCCCAAATATAGTGCTAGTGACTCCCAGAGACAAGATACTACTCTGAACAAATGTTCCCAAGGGTGTAAGAGAGTAGAACATAGGCAGTCAAAGAAAGGTAGATGGTGCTTCGAGAGGAAGAACAATGTTCTCACTCGCAGGTTTTAAGATAGCAGAACTGCACGTGGGCAAGTAGCAGTACCTTTAGCACACAGAGACCGATATACTAGAACAGCTCAGGATAGTGCATGTGCAGGGCACATAGGCATAAGGCGTATGCAACAGAAAGGAAGGTGCCAGGTATATGGGCCAAGATTGAATAAAGAGTTCAGACTAAACAGAGACTCAAGTGTAACGGCGCAATATGCAGATAGGAAAGTTGAGTCACGTCAAAAGAGTGTTCGCGACATTAATGACCCAGGGCTAGGGATAGCAAACAGATGTTGTAATTGTAGAGGTACCATGAGTCATGGGTACATGAAAGGTAGACACAGCATCGACAGGAATCAGAGGAGGGTTAATGCAAGAACAGAACCACCTGATATAGGGTCGGTACACAAATAGTATTGTGTGGTCGTGAAGTAGTAATAGACCTGTGGGTACATAAGTATAATGCTTTTCTATGATGTATTATTATTATGTGATGTATTAGTTCATGCATTGGTACACAAGATAGAAAGATGGTTGTATTTATGTGTGGGGAATATGGGAGTATACTATGAGCATTTGATGTATTATTTAGGGTGGTAGCTAGAGTAAGTTGGATTTATACTTACGACTACCCAGGCAATGTGTCTGGGTCACATATTTAATAAGTTTTAGTCTCCCAAATTTGAAAACGATGTTTTCTTTTGAGGGTGGGGTAGTGACAGATGGCTGTGTTCATTAGCATTAAAGTGAGTGGCCGTACAATATAAACAGTTCACGGGGTGAAAGGGCATTCACCGGAAAGAAAATATAAGGAGATAAACGGGGAAGGGTGTAAGGCAGAGGGGCTGCAAGAAGGGGCAGACAGGGAGCGATGAGATAGCGTTTGTGTGTGTTGTGTGGGAGGCATTGTGAGGGCATAGAATGGTTTAAAGAGACAGAGACAAAGATTGACGAGGGGAGTTGAGTTTTAGACACCGAACGAGTCGGTAGTCCGGTAGTCGACGGAGAACTGTGTTGTGTGATTCTCCGAGCTGTGAATGCAGTCCTAAAACCCAGAGTGGGTTACATAGAGAGCAGAGGCTCCGACCCAGTGGGTGGGTCGTATTGTGTGAGATCCAGCCGTGGATAGTAGCTGGACTACATGTCTATGAATTTGAGATTCAGCAGGCCGTGAGAAGGCATTGATGTGTGCGTGTAGAGTTGTGAGGAATATATATATCTCTTCGGTGGATTACATTGTGTTCTGGATTTATAAACATGTTCCGTTTGTCCGTGGGTCTGTGTTATTTCTGTAATAAAGGATTATGTGCGCCAACTGAATCTTGTTTAATGACTGGTGAATGTGCACTGCGGGGGTGAGTTATATTGCAAGACAGTTAGATAGCTCAATTGACACTCCAGGAGTATCGTTACCTAGACAACGACCATCACACGACCATATCACGAACATATCATCGTAAGAACTTCGTGATATTATATTATCATCAAGAACGTCATGTGATATCGATCCTCTCGACTTTTAAGACTTGTAAGCCTTTACAACTTATTTCCGCAAATTTTCCCTGTTGTCACAACATGGTCCAGTTTTGTCTTCTCATAATGTGACCAAACAACGATGACTGCTTTATTCTGATGTTAATGATATGTTGTTTTGTGACCCAGCTGCCCTCAAAATGTCCAGATAGCTCATGTTAGCTTTCCATCTGTTTTCCGCATTCTTCTATAAAACGACATCCTTAAGACATTCGCGTCCTTGAGAAAATGTGTCTATTCAGCTATGTAACGCTTTACGTTACAAACATTTGTCAGCATAAACAGGAAGCATTTCCTTACGAATTTCCGTTGCAGGCAGTCCTTTTGCCCACAAAAATGCGCTCAACAGCACGTTGCTCTTTGGTTGTAAACTCCGTAAGTACAGTCGCCATTTTGTTTATGCGCTGCGCATGCGCATGAACCACCTAGCGCCACTTGACGAACGAAAATTTAAAGTCCGATGTTGCTGTCACCTAATGACACTTATAGAAAACACGAACTACATTTACCTGCCATCCCACAGAACTGTGTGTCTTACTTATTGACTCGCCCTCGCATTTCGTCATGTTTCACAACGTCAAATCCATGCTTTTGTGTAGTCTATTAAGCATAAGTACATATCTGCTGTTACTTCTATATCTCTTTCTAATAGTGTTCTGAGAATATATATAGTGTTGTTTGTGCCCCTCCCCCCTCTCTTCTCTCTCTCTCTCTCTCTCTCTCTCTCTCTCTCTCTCTCTCTCTCTCTCTCTCTCTCTCTCTCTCTCTCTCGCTGGCGTGCGCGCTCACGCAAATGCCATATATTCCTGTTTGGCAATTTATTTTGTAAAATGGGATGCTTGTTGCTATGTTTAATGTATGCAAAATTGTGTAGGTACATACAAGATGTACCATTTTCACAAAGCAAAAGTAAATGAGAATACTTGGAGTATGAAAGATTCAGTGACACCGTTAAACTTGCTTAAATAAAACTAAGTGTGAATAGGAATACTTCAAGAATGTCTATTGAAAGATTTTAGAATGTATGAGGGCAAATTATTACTCCAAAATCATCACCAACAAGTAATGTGTAGGTAATTACACCATGCCATGAATGTAATATTGTCACGTGTATATTAATGTATCTGTTGAATTAGAAAATTTGCTCCGTGGCAAATGAATTACGGACACAGTTCGGAATCCCTCATGCCCACGTTCGAAACAGCTGTGGGCGATTTGGCAGCAGACAGCCTTGCGTTGGTTTTTATGAAATGGTATGGGTGGCGGCACCCATTTAGAAAGCAATTACAACCTACTGAACGTAATCTTGCCCAGGAATCACGAACAGCCAGAAATGCTGGGGTTGACTGCTACGTATTGTAAAAGAGATGCAACTAACTTTGTTTTTAAATTAGTTCTGTTTGTCCTCAGCGTCATTGTTCTTGCTGTGTAACCTGGTCGCTATAAATAGTGGTAACAAAGCTAGAAGCCGAAGATACACATCTGTGTCAGCCGTGAGAATTTACCTGTGTGCTGTTGTGATATTACAGTGATCAGTGGGGGAAGAATTCACTGGCTCATTGCCACAGACATGGAATAATCATCCAGTTAATGTTAACCGTGCGCCCCCTATCCACCCCTCCTCACACACACACACAATTAAACCTACTTCGGCAAAGAATAGTGACTATTCAATGCACGTAACTTCATCGACTATTTGTGTGTTAGGTCTTTATGTATTGGCATACTAAATCCCTCCCTTCTCTACTTTTCTGTTATCTCTGCCTGCCTGCCTGCCTGCCTGCCTGCCTGCCTGTCTGTCTGTCTGTCTGTCTGTCTGTCTGTCTGTCTGTCTGTCTGTCTGTCTGTCTGTCTGTCTGTCTGTCTGTCTGTCTGTCTGTCTGTTCATCCCTCCCCCTCTGTCCGTCCGTTCGTCCTTCCGCCCGCCCGCCAGGCCTTCTGTCTGTCTGTCTGTCTGTCTGTCTGTCTGTCTGTCTGTCTGTCTGTCTGTTCATCCCTCGCCCTCCATCCGTCCGTTCGTCCTTCCGTCCGCCCGCCAGGCCTTCTGTCTGTCTGTCTGTCTATCTGTCTGTCTGTCTGTCTGTCTGTCTCTCGGTCGTTGGGTGCGTGGGTGAGTTGGTCGGTCGGTCGGTCGGTCTTTTAACAGACATCGAATTATTACGTTAGATCTTTAAACAGATACAGAATGATCACACTAGGTCTTTTAACAAATATGAATGATCATGTTAAATCTATTAACAGATACAGAATGATCACGTTAGATGTTTTTAACAAATACGGAATGATCACGTTAAATATGTTAATACTGAGATCCTGACCCTTATCTGGGAACCGTGGCATTACAGCCATCGGTACGCTTGATACGATTATCTCTTTCTTAACTTCGATCCCACACACAGGCATACACACTCACAAACAGGGACACGCACCGACTTACAGCGCCACACACAGATACAGGCACATAAATACAGGCACACACAGACACATAAACGCATACACATAAAGGTACATACACACACATACAGACAAACAGATACAGATACAGATACATGTACACAGAAAAATAGACACAGACACAAACAAATAGTTACACACATACAGATACGTACACACATAAAAATACACACAGACACATACGTACAGACATATAAATAACGAAACAGTCACATACACTTAGAGACATGCAGGTAGTCAGATATACACATCACATACACATATAGTGAAATACACACAGACACATACAAAATGACACACGCACATAGGCACACTCTCAGACATATAAACACAGACACATACACACACATACTCGTACGTATATACAGACACGTACATACAGACAAGTTCATACAGACACATACATACAGACACGTTCATACAGACACGGTCATACAGACACGTTCATACAGACACGTACATACAGACACGTTCACACAGACACGTACATACAGACACGCACATACAGACACGTTCATACAGACACGGTCATACAGACACGGACATATAGACACGTTCATACAGACACATGCATACAGACACGTTGATAAGATATATACACGTCTGCCCTCCCTAGCTCCACTCCGAATCTTGCTGCTGTTCCTCTCTTCTTTCCTCTGCTCCCCATCTCTCCTTTGCACTGCCCTGCTCTCCCTCCCTCTCTTGCTCTGTCTCTCTCTCTTGCTCTGTCTCTCTTCATATTTTTAAAAAAAAACTTCACATATCCTTCACAGGACATCGCTGTCAATATCAGCATCTTTCAGCTGATTGTTGATTTCTTGGCAAGATTACGCTCAGTGGGTTGCCATTACTTTCTGAGCGCCGGCTCATTTATCCCGCAAGTCACCAACGCGGCGAGAACCGCTACCAATTCTCGCACGCTGCGTTGTCCTGTGTGGATAAACTGGATTACGGAGAAAGTTGTTTAACCCCTAGGCCAGTAAGGCCGGCGTCGCTCCTCATTAATACCCCACAATCCGTGAGCGACTGACTGCTCACGCTTTTCCCGTCAAACTAGAAAGTTGGAGTGCAGCACGCTTTCCTTGTTGAACATTATAATTTATAAATACTCTTCTCGAACATACATAGCTGCGCGGGATTTGGCAGCAGACCGCGTTGCGTGGTATGGATGCCGGTCGTTCAGAAAGCAATGGCAAACTATTGAACGTAAACTTGCCAAGAGATCACAACAGCAAACAATGCAGTAGTATATAGGGGATTAGAAAGAGTACACTTCCCCACAGACCCCGCGGTGGGGCCGAATCGCCCCCTAAGGGGGTCAAATAAGGGTCCGAACCGATGCGCGCCCCCCCTAAGGGTCCGAACCGACCCCCTAAGGGCTCGAACAGAGGGTCCGAACCGACCCCAGCAAGAGAGGCTCGGTCTGACTCGATACCCAGACATATTATTTTGGAATTAAAGCTGTATGAGATATAGGGGTACGCACCATGAACACGTGTCGGTGGCTACTGTTGGGGACGACGCGCCAGTGTGAGAGGCGGTGTAGGGGGGAATTCTGTCGGAAGCACAACGCGCATCTCAAGAAGGGGGGATTCACAGTCGCCTGTACGAGCTGCGGCATCGGGGTGAAAACCACCCTAGCCCTCTGCCGGCCGTGCGGAGCCAACATTAAATACCACAAACTGCGATACCAACAGGAGGGTCCGTTCCTCTGTGAATGGAGGCGCCTGAAAAGAATAAATATTTAAATTCCGGCAAAAGAAATTTTCATTTAGAGAGAAGTGGAGTGTTGACGGTACGAGTCCAGCAGTAATCATGGGCACCGTAAAACAGTTGCAAAATCAAGCTCGCCAGTATGGGATGCCATACAGCCACCGCCGCAAGGCCGTCCTTGCCCGGGAGATAGCTCAGGCGAGAGACGCAGTCCGCGCCACCCGACTCGAGCGGGCCGCCACCACCGGGCGGTATCCAGCTCTTCGGGGGGAAGTCCAGGACGCAGCGCAGCACTCGCGGGAGGCTGCGCGGTTGGAAGACGAGGTCACCGCCGCCCTGCGAGCGCGTAAATACGCCGCCCGGGCCCGAGCGCACCCGTTACAACGCTTCGCCGTGTTAGACGCCAATTCAAGAAGGCGCCACTGGCGCTATCTACACCCGGAGCCACTAGCTCGACTCATCACCCAGCGCGGTCCCCAACTCCTAGAGGAGGTAATCCCCAAGGATAGGGAAGAGCGGGGGAGGCGAACAATCACGTGGAAGCTCTTCCGAGGGCTAGATGGTCCGATCGTAGAGAGGCTCATGCCCCACCTCGAGGCATTGAGGTCAGCCTTCTATCTGCGGTACGCCTACACCTACCGAATCCGAAACATCGAAAACGGAGACGTCATGTTGTACCACAAAACCCTACGCGGGTCCCGCGATTTGATGCAAGACACTGCAACAGCCACAGAGTGGTTGGCAGATCGTGATGAGATCCGCTTCGACATCCAGCCAAATCGACCGCCCCAGCACCAAGTGGGTCTTTGTAAGGTGGGTGCAAGTCGAAGTGAAGGCGATCCTCACTCCCCAGGTTCTGTTAGGGGAAGGACGACTGCCGGACTGGTTGCGGTGCAAGCAGGGGCTGTACGCGTTGGACACATACAACGACAACCTCTGTCTGTTCCGACGCTTAGCCGTTCACAACGGCGCGAGGCCAGACCGTTGCACCGCCGATGCCCGGAAGCTGGCAAAAAAGCTGTGGGGCACCGACAACCCAGACAAGCCAGGCCTGGATTCGTTAAAAGTGTTTGAGGAGAAGTTGAAGTTAGGGATCCGCGTCTATGCGCCAACCGAAGAAGGGGTGTGGAGGTTGGTAAGGCGGCCCGCGAACTACGAGCGCGTCGGTACCAAACCGATGACGATCGGGGATTATACCAATCACGCCTTCCTGATAATCTGACCTGTCAAAGCTAGCACAGAGCTACTTCAGTGTCAGCATTGCAATCAGCGCTTCACCAAGGCCTGTAATCTCCAGCGCCACGCTGACCGCTGCAGCAGAGGGGAAACCAAGATTCTCTGTCCAGGGAAGGAGGTAGAGCGGCCGCAGTCGGCATACGAGAAAGTTTTCTACCCCCAAAACAACGCCAGCCGCAGCTCCATCCTATGGTTAGAGCACATGGCCGAAAAATCAGGGCGCCACATCCACCACGCATACTGCGGGCACGGGGGAGAGCGGTGGATCGTTGACGGTTTGGTGGATGGTTACGACCCCACCACCCACACGGTGTACCAATATCACGGCTGCCACTGGCATGGGTGTCCCACCCACAGTGAGGCCCCCAACGCCGACGAGCTGTATCAGAAAACCCTCCGCCGCGGAGAGAAAATAAAGGCCTCTGGCTACAATCTGGTGGTAGTGTGGGAGTGTGAGCGACCGCCTCTGTCTCGCGCCCCAATGCCTCAGGTGCAGACGGTGGTCTACCCTCATGCGATCTTTTATGACTTCGAGGCCTGGCACGACAAGGCTCAAGCCCAGCGCCCCACCCCCGACCTCACCTATGAGAGCCATCAGATTGCGATATCTGTTTCGGTGGGGGACACCGTAGAGGAGCAGCCGACCCACCTGAGCAACGCAGACCCAAAAGCCTTGATAGCCGAATTCATGGCAGACCTGCGTCGGCGAGCAACCGCGATACGAGCCGAGATGGAAGCGCGTTACCTCCCGGAAGACCTGGATAAGCTGCAGCCACAACTGCAGAAGAAAATGCGTGAGTGGTGTGGGCAAGTCCCTGTGTTGGGCTTCAACTCAGGCCGGTACGACCTAAACCTAATCAAGGAACACTTCGTAGCGGAGCTAGCAGGCACCTGCCGGAAGATCAACGTGGCCGCCCAAGGGACAAAGACAATGTTCCTCGTCACACCCGAGTTCAAGTTCCTTGATATTCTCAACTACCTGGCCCCCGGCACCACGTACGATGCATGGGTGCGCGCCTATGGCTGCACAGCGACCAAGTCGTGGCTGCCGTATGAATGGCTCGACACACCTGAGAAGCTGAACTACCCAGGTCTGCCCGACTACCCCGCGTGGTATTCCAGCCTAAAGGGTGGATACGTGCTCACGCTGGAGGAGTGGAGGAGTTGCAAGCGTCTCTTCAAGGAAAAAGGAATGACCACGTTTGCCGACTGGTTGAGGTACTACAACAACCTCGACGTCGGTCCAGGCATCGAGGCCTTAGGGAAGATGAAGGCCTTCTACGGAGAGCGGGGAATCGACATATTCAAAGACGCGTGCAGCCTCCCTGGGGTGTCCCTACAATACCTTCTCAGGGGCACCAAGGCTGGTGAGCTGTATGCCCCAGGAGAGGAGGCCTATCCACTCCTAAAGGCAGCAGTGACGGGAGGGCCGTCGCTAGTCTTCACCCGGTACCATGAAGCGGGGGTCACCAGAATCCGGTCACATCAATACCCAAAGGGGAAGCTGTGCAGGACCGCAAAAGGGTACGACGCTAACGCGCTCTACCTCAGCACCATGGCTATGGACATGCCGTGCGGGAAAGAGCGAGTGCTCCACGCAGAAAACCCCCAAGAGGTAGCCCCCAAGGTTGCGCAGCAGGTGTTAAAAGGCCAGCTGTTTGGATTTGTCAAGTGTAAAATCTCCACCCCCAAAGCCTTGTGGCCAAAGTTCGAAGAAATGGCACCCCTCTTTATGAACCAGGCAGTACCGGAGGCCTTAGTAGCACCGGAGATGTTGGAATACCTGAAACGCACCGGCCGCCAGCGGTCGGGGTGTAAGAAACTGCTGGGCCTCCTTGAGGCCGACGGAATCTTGCTGTACACCCCGCTGTTGAAATGGTATCTAGAACACGGACTCGAGCTGGAGGCGGTCTATACAGTCATCCAGTATGAGCCAAAGAAGCTCTTCACGTGGTTTGTTGAGCAAGTAACCGAAGCGCGCCGCCTCGGGGATGAGGACAAAGCGAAGGCCATGCTGGCCGAGGCTATGAAGCTTCTAGGCAATTCAGCATACGGAAAGCTCATCGAGGCACTCGAGCGCCACACCAACACCAGCTACACCCGAGACGAAAAAACGGTGGATCAGGCACTACGTTCCGCCTGGTTTGACGACCTCACAGAGATAGGCGACGCATACGAGATCAAATCGCGTAAGCCACGTGTGATCATCAAGCGTCCTTTCCAGGTAGGCATCGCCGTGTATCAACTGGCCAAGCTCCGCATCTTAGAATTCTACCATGACTTCGTTGACCGGTTCGTGGATCGCAGGGACTATGAGGTCATGCAGATGGACACCGACAGCCTGTACATCGCGCTGAGCACCCTCAATCTCGAGGAGGCGGTAAAGCCTGAGATGAAAGAGGAGTTCAACCGTGTGAAGAGGGAGTGGCTTGCCTGGGACAAATGGAGCGGGCGAACCCCCGGCATCTTCAAGACCGAGTTTGAGGGGAGTCGAGGCATCGCTCTCTGCAGCAAATGCTACATCTTCGACGGGGACGTGAACACGAAGTTCTCGTGCAAGGGGGTGGGAAAAAGGCAGAACACCATGACCTGGGGGAGATACAAAGCCGCCTTAGAGGGGTCCGTAGACAGAGTGGAGAACCGAGGGATGCGCATGCATAACGGGCAGATGGCCAGCTACCAACAAGGCAAGCTGGGCCTCAGCGCGTATTATGACAAACGGTATGTCTTACCCGACGGTATCCACACGCAGCCACTCGAGTACCGCAAGGTCGCCGCGGAGTGAGCCCTCACTGTTTAGGGAGGATCCGATCAGGAGGCATTTGGGTGTCGGGAGGAACAATCATCAGCTCTTCGCGAACGAAGCCCCTAGCCGGCCCATCCTCCAGGTAGTACAGCGCAGGCCTGCCCATCCTGGCAGACAGTTTTACGAATCTCGTGTACTGTTAATGACCACGAAGGATCAGTCGCCCGGCGCCGGCCACCTTCAAGCTTATGCTCTCCAGGCGAGCTTGCATACAGATACCGAACTAGAGCATCAGACGGAATCACAGGCTCCTTGAGGCCGATAGTACGGTGAGCAGGAGCGGCCGGCGAATGGGATACAGAAGTGTCCTTAATGGCATCAACCGGCTTCCGACCCGTCAAACGAGTCACCTCACCGTTAAGCGCCGCGACCACCTGAGGAAGAGCCTGAACCCATTCAGCTGAACGTTCAGAGGACCCTCGAGCTGCCAGTAGTAACTCTTGGGCGTACTGGGCACCGAACAGTCTCTCCGCCAGAGTGCGATTGAACCTCTCGACGATCGCCTGCTGCCGGTGATTCCCAGCTTCTCCACGCCGTATCTGTGTCTTATGCTTCGCTGCCAGCTGGCTCACAGCACCCATAAACTCACGCCCCGGGTCAATCTGCAGAAGCTGTGGCCATTTGAGTGGCCCGCGTTTGTAAATTCGCTCTAGGGCCAAAGCCACCCCTTCACTGCTCTTGTCTGTCAAAGCCTCTGCTTCCTTAAACCGTGAGGCAACATCCACAACCGTCAAGGCATACTTAAATGTCTTACGACCAACCCGGTCATGTGGTAGGTAGAGCAAGTCAGCCTGATGGACGGCATTCGGTCTATCTTCATCAATAGATGGCCGCGGAATGTAACGAGGAGCGGGTAAATAGATCTGAAAAATAGCTTGCTTCTTGAGCCAGTCTCGGGCAACATCCTCTGAAACATTAGCTGCAGCAGCTAGCTTCTTAATGGCCGCCAAGCCTTTCCAAGTAGCCCTGAGGGCTGTAGTAGATATCCTCCAGATCTTTCATTTGGTACTGGGTAGCAGCGGTCAATCTCTAAAGCAACTTATAAGCAACAATACCAGTCGCTGCCAGCCCAAGAACGATAAAAGTGATCTCGCGGTCTTTCTGCGGCTCTGATGGCACATAGAAATCCGACAGGCGAGGTTCAGGCTCGAGGGGCTCGACACGTTTGCCAGAGATCAGGCTGTATTCCCGCATGGCCTGGTCGACATCCTGGAAAGAGTGAACGGCGTGGCCTTCGCGCTGTAGCTCATCGTTGAGCCAGTCCAGCCGCGCGGTTCTCTTTCTCGTCCACTCAGCCTGGGCCGCCTGTAGCCGCTCGACAGCCTCATCGTGCCGCCTCATTTCTTCATGGGCGTCCGCATGCCCTAGCTTGGAAAAGAGGTAGTTGCCCCCGTAAACGCGAGGGCATTGACAACGGCGCCCCCTATCATCATTGCGACAGAGGCCATAGCTAGCGGGGCTGATACTGTAAGGGCTTATGCAATATATCAGCGGGGATCAAGCCCTCTTTGATAAGCAAATCTCGGAGTGCTAAGGCGATGGACGTGTCTAAAACCATCATCCCAATGTCATACATATCAGCGTCTAGCTTGGGCAAGGTTGCCCCTTTGAAAATCACCTTGGTCAGTTTTGCGGTGCCTACCGTAAGCGCGGCCACCACAGCGCCGTGGTAAACGGCGTTAACAATAGCTCTCCCGTCAACGCCTGCCATTATTCCATATAAAATGGATCTCTATTCTTTAATATGTTAGTCTCCGGTCGCTTGGAGGGCGCAGGCGGGGCAGGTGCTTTAGTCCGCCGCATTTTCTGCCTAATTACTCCGACGACAACGACAACGCCAGCCACTCCGATAATCCAGGGAGTCCAGCCGCGGTAATCAACTGGCACCATTGGAAACAGCGGTGGTGGGGCCTGCTCATGCTCGGGGGCTAACTTTCGTTTCTTCTCACGAACAGCCTGCTGCAGAGCTAGAGACAACCTCTCTGCTTCACGACTCTTTCGAGCAGCAGCTCCTCTCTTCCCAGCCGCAACTTTTCTGGGGTCCTTCGTCACTAGTTTCTCCGTCTCCTGTGGAGCAATTTCGGGGGTCTCCTCCTCCATTTTGTTCTTGCTTAGGACAGATATGTCCAAAATGGCAGTGCCTAAAAGTTGCTAGCGCGACAGTTGCAGGTGCTAAGCACATACCGAACTTATGGTAGAGTTCACATGTAACTGTGTTTAGCGCATGCCCTAGAAACGGGTCGGCCTCCAGGTCTGTCACCAAAGCTTGATTATCAGCAATGGGGAGGAACATACTTGCCACTTGTGCGTACATCTGTAGCATAGCCGTGCCTAGGGTCTTTGTTATTGCAATTCCAAGCCTCGCCTCATGCCTCGCATATAGCTTCTCAATTTCTTGATCAGGCAAGGCCTCAACCTGTTCCACTGTAAGTTTGGAGTACTTACCTCCTATGTACTGCCCGGCACGTCCCCCAGCCGCAAGTGCTGCCAGCCTTTCACGATGCAACGCATGTCCGGACTGTGGTGTTGTGGCAGGTGGTGATGCATGTCCGGACTGTGGTGTTGTTGTAGGTTCCTGAGCAGACTCTACCGGCTTTGCCTCTTCACGTAACAGCTGGTCGAGTATGGTGTCACAATCCATCACAGCGTTTGCAAATACCCAACGTCTAACTCTAATATAGGAATGCACAGCCCATCCAAGCACACAACATGTGCATATCAGTTGTAATACAACTAAGGCTGTTACGGAGTAACAAAGCACTGCTTCATACATGCTTAGCTGATGCTTAACATATACTTAGCTGATGCTTAACATATGCTTAGCTGATGCTTAACATGTGCTTAGCTGATGCTTAACATATGCTTAGTATCTAACAAACCTCACCAGCTTTGAGCACTTTATAAGAAAATGGGAACTTGGTCCTCAGTACCAGCTTTGAGAACTCATTAGCTTCGAGTTGCTTTCGCACCCCATCACGTTCCTCCCTAGAGTGGATGATGTAGTTCTCGTCCAGGCAGTCTTCAAAGCTATCCTTATCCTTGGAATGGAAGAGCGCCACCCATTGTGTCTGCGCTCTGAGGCCTTTCGCAACGGCGTTGTACTTCTGGGTTTGAACCCACAGACTTTGCTGGGCATGTCGCCCGCTAAAAGCTAGATAAGTCAACATAGTCCGCTTCTGCGCAATAGCGTCCTCTGCGCTGCAGTCATCAATGATGTATAACGTTGGCGTCCCCTGAAACATTTTATAGAAGGCCTCTAGCCATTTGAGCAGCCGATCACCGGGGTCAAATATGAAGACCTCGGGATCTGACCACACCCACGGCCGGGCCCGGTATGTTTCATTGTATCGTACCGAAGGGCAAGCAATGACAATATGCTCGAAAACACCCCTGTACGGGCCTTCCAGGAGGTCGAGAATGAATTCTGTTTTACCACACGATGTGGGGCCCGTGATGATGGCCGAGTGTGGCTTAAGTGGGAACTCCATTAATAAACAGCACTAACGAATCTCCCGGTGTCGATGTTCAGCTGTCCGTCCATAACCAAATAAACGTAGCAGTACAGTGGCCCCGCCGGTTCGGCCTCTTTCGTGATCTGGAGAGTGATGCCCTCAGAGCCGTTCTCTACACGCCGGCCGCTGCCGTGAAGATGGTCATCGTCGGAGGTCCGGAAGTCCAGCCACAAGCAGAATTTTGTCGTCAAGTACTCGCCTAGACTGACATCGAACAATCCTAGCTCTTTGGCGACTGCGCTTGTCTCAGGGTGCCTTTTGAGGCCACCGGCGAAGAATTTCCTCGCTTCGTCCCAGAGCTGGTGTGGTGCTAAGCCGTGCGCAAATAGCTGATTGGCTTGTCCTTCTACGATGACTTCAACTTTGGTGATCTGCGGGTTATAAAACAACTCTGTTTGGCGTGCAAAATCCTTTTGGTTGGCGGGATCTCCCATAATAGGAGAATGCCTTTCAAAGACTTACAGGGCGTGTTCAGATTGATGTTCCATATCGAGTCCTCCTTTTTCTGAGGGATCCGTCTATGCCGTAGGACCCGCTCGTATAACACCTACCATACGGCTCTCATACATGCTACGAATTAGCCGGGCCAACGTGGGTTCAGTGACTACTTCGTACTCGAGACAGATGTTTTCTAGGGAAGTATGAGGAGTTGCCGGCATCTTTACCAGTTGCGCGAATCACGCGGGAAGCGTCGTTAAAGGTCAACTCAATCTCCAGCCGATCACTAAGAGCAGATTGGTAGAAGGGCGCATGCGTTTCAAGCAGCTCAAAGTCTAGTGGTATGTAGTACCTGTTTTTGAAGGCCTTCGCGATGGCCACGTCTCTCGCATTGGCGGCGGGCAGAACAACAGCATCCGCTGCGCCAACACGCGCCTTGGTCACATTCATAGCCGGTGCTTGTATCGATGCCTTGATACACAGCGCTCGCCCGCTCCGATCGGCTCTTCCAAAGATCCAGGTAGACGTTGTAGACATCACTGTCCACAAGAGAGAAGACTTCATTGCCAGAGAGCCTGACGGTCAGCTTTTGAACCAGCGCTCGGCCGAGGTTCTGGACCACGGACCGGTTGACATCAGGGGAGCTGAGGTCGACATTGAATGCCAGCCGCACTGACCCAGGCACGATAACATCGTGTGCACCGAGATTGGGAAAACGAACTAGTAACTGCTGCTTCGGGCCGATCGTAGAAGGATTGTTGGTCACGATTATCGTTTGCCGCAATCCTTTCACACCGAGCGGCTCCCGGAGACGGCGGTAAGGGTTAAGCTTACGACCATATGCACTTGAAGACATGGCTAGTTGTTTATTATTGTTGCTTTGTAGCAATATCTAATATGGATAGAGTTGAGCTGACTGATTTTGGTGGTGAAGAGGGGAGGCCTGAAACGGGCGAGGAAGAGACAAGCTTCATCGACGACTTTGATATCGACAATCCCCACACTGTTAATGCAGAGTGGTCAGATGGCTTGGGGAGCCCGACCCGCAATTTACAGGTGGAACTAGAAAAGAGTGCTATTGATGACTATTTTAGAAGGGTGAAGGAGAAGTGGGGTGTGCGCCCCATAACTGGCATAGATTATACTAAAATTAAGTTTGGTTATAGGAACGCGCTCATTGTTGGGGGAGAAAGGATTACACGGAAAGATGATGGTATGCCGTTAGCTTTGAATAGCCTCAGAGCGAGTACCAGACGTGCATTGGGGTTTGACCAAAAAATACCACCAAAGGCTGTCGCCATCCTCCAGCAGACTGATCTTGCTATGGCACAGGAACAAGCAGCTCTAGGGGGTGCGGATATTCAGGATGTCCCACACATAGCGGTAAATGTTGGCAATATCCTAGAAAGGGGCATGTTGAGACTGCGGCAGTCTATGGAAACCTCACAAATAGTAGACGAGTACCTGGGGGAGAAAGGCCTCCCTCCAGTGAGAGAACTCGGGGGGCTCATGGCACTTGACAAAGCGGTGACAACGATTAAAGGTAAACTCACAAACTACCTCGTTATTCTCGACCAGCAAGATAAAGAAATCACCATACGGCGGCGGAAAATGTTGATAGCACCCAATGAGGAGAGTAGGGACTTTCAAGAGCAAAAGATTGCCGATATTGAAGAAGCTAAGAAGAGGCTTTTAATAGAGGTCGCTGAGTTACACGAAGACTTACGCAACCAATTCAGTCGGATCCGTGAAACCATTCATCGGGTGGTCAATGAAGACACCACACTGGGTGCGAGTCTGCGGACTCTGTTCCGAGAGCAGGGCATCACCATAGCGAGCATTCTCACAGCGATCGGCCTCTTAATTTCCACTATCACCCTAGCCATTACTGGTGGGTGGTGGTGCATCCCCTACCCCACCGCCTGGCCCTACCCACCGCCTGGCCCGCCACCTGGCCCTGGGGCTAAGGAATGGATTCGGACAGAAACTGAAAGACCTAGCGAGCCTTCTAGCCAGGCTAGCTGGTAAGGCTGCGGAGGCACTCCCAGGAATCATAGGCGGCATTATCTCCTGGCTTCTTAACTTCTTGAGTAAGGGTGTGGGATGGCTGGCTGGAAATATCTGGGCATTAGTGGTTGCACTCGGTGGTTTGCTGCTGCTGGCTATCAGAGAGCGGCTAATTGCGAAGTAAATGAACTAACCATAGGGCCACTAGACCGACTGCGACACCCCCAGCAATGAGTGCTATCTTTTCATTTTGATGCTGCAGCCCAGCTGCCTTATCAGCTATGCTAGTGGTCGGCTGCGCTGGCTGAGCATTGCTGGGCAGCTCTACCATCGGTGGCGGCTGTGCAATGTTGGACAGGTCTGGGGTATTAATGGTTGTATTCAGGCCACGCTGTAGGCCTGGCTCTGCGATGACGATCATGTTGTTATATCCAGCTATCTGGCCAATGCGAAGCAGCATGTCGCTGGGGGCCATATACAACCCCGTTCCAAAGACATAATTAACTTCTGAGCTCGCGTTTTGTAGCACATCCTGATATCTTTTGATGGCCGCCGCGAGATCGACGGGCGCAGAGATGGCGTCTTCTACTAATACCAGGAATTGCTTCTGGGCATCAAACGCCGTTCCGGTTCCCAGAATTCGTGTTCTAGTCTGAGCCTGGGCCCCTAAGATGGCCCACACATAGGTTCGAATGCTGTCATTTATTCGCTCAACACCGGGGCGTGTGAAGCCCTGTGACTTGTTAAGAATGAAAGCCTGCCAGCCAGAATCAGCGTGAATATCGTCTTGCGAGATATAATCTATGTGTAGTATGTCATTTGTGGTTTGTTGTGTGAATGAATGGCGCTTTGGGTCATATACACCATCATGTCCATCAGGCAGGACGCGATAACCAGTGTTCGTCCAGTAAATGTATACACTCCCCAACCCGTTATTCCTCCCGAGCCGTCTCCAGTTATCATTCTGGGGAATTCCAAATTCCGCGCATATACGCTGATAGGCTCTTACATCGTAGGGATTTTCAAAGGCGTTCCAACCCTGGTCTTGTGGTAGAGCCACACGCATCTCTTTGAGGATTCGACGAATCTGGTAGTAGACATGGAATATGAAGACGGCTCGCGTTAGTGGGTCAGGGTCGGACAGATGCTCCTGCGCGGACACCCCACACCCCGCCGTGGCACACCATACTGCGAAGTTGAGTTGGTTTTGCCAGAATTGCATCGGATTGCTGTACCAGGCTTGCACGATCTGGTCTGACTCCACGTATGGCAACCGGTATTTTTCAAACATGTTGGGGAACTGTGTCGGAAAGGCTCCTTGGAGGTTGACCTGTATGTCCACCTTTGTGAGATCCTTTATTTGGCAAACGGGTATACCCCACCCGCCGGGTATTTGGCGTCCTTATTGAACTCGTAAGCAGTCATTATTATTAGCTGTGCTAATATGTTTTTCACACTTAGCAACGTCCAACATGGGGAACCCATCCCCCTCAACCCGGTCCTAGACAATCGCGATGGTGACCTAGAGGTGGCTATCGTGGAATTGTTGTTCTACCCCGCGTGGGTTAATATTTCCGCGAAGCTGAAAAACAATTGGTTCAAACTTGATGATGAAGTTGTTACTATCCCCGACGGGTATTATGATGTCTGTGCTCTTAACAAACAATTCTTTGAGCCACGGAAGCTCTCTCTTTCTCTCAACCCCGCAACAGGCCTTGTAAGTCTCAGTGGTATAAAATCGGGGGTGGCCTTAGGGTTCGGAGGGCTAGGTGGGGTTCTTGGGTTCGGCATAGACTACAGAAGTGAGCGGTTCAATGAGGTGTTTACATTCTATGCGGCGAAGTTTCCTAACCTTATCATATATAAGGAGTTGTACATTCATCTCGAGGGCCTATCATCATATGAAAACCGTCATAATTCTCTTCCCTCCACACTTCTCCGGGCTGTACCCGTTAAAAAAGAGGAATGTAATCAAGGGAGACATGAGATTTTCTCTGTGCCTCATTATAAAAGGCTAGAAACTGGAACGGTAGGGAGTATAAGACTTTCGGTCCTAGATGAAAAGGGTAACGACGTGCCACTGGTATATCTAAGCTGCGTACTTCACATCAGACATGGTTGCTCCGTTGGGTATTTACCGTCCTTATTGAACTCGTAAATTATTACACGTGCTAATATGTACATCACATTAACCAACATCCAGCGTGGGGAACCCATCCCCCTCAACCCGGTCCTAGACAACCGCGATGGTGACCTAGAGGTGGCTATCGTGGAATTGTTGTTCTATCCAGCGTGGGTTAATATTTCCCAGGAGCTGGCCAATAATAAGTTCCTGGTGGGGGGTAAACAGATTGTTATCCCTGATGGGTACTACGACGTATGTACCCTCAACAAGCAATTCTTTGAGCCTCGCAAGTTTTCTCTGACAGCTGAACCCCGCAACTGGCCTTGTACATCCTCGATGGTATGTACACTCCCAATATGTTAGAGGGGGGCCTAGCCCATACTCTTGGGCTTTTTGGGTCGGGAACATACTAATGACGGGATAGTCGGCAAAAGAGTTTCCCAAACTCCTCTTATATAAGGAGTTGTACATTCATCTCGAGGGTCTATCATCATATGAGAACCGTCATAATTCACTTCCCTCCACACTCCTCAGGTCTGTTCCCTTTAAAATGTGGAATGTAATCAAGGGAGACACGAGGTTTTCTCTGTGCCTCGTTATAAGAAGTTGGAGACTGGAACTCTAAGCGATATTAGACTTTCGGTCCGTGATGAACAAGGCAAAGCCGTGCCGCTGGCATATGTAAGTTGTGAACTCCACATCAGAAAACACAATGGCTGATTCAGAAGGTCCAGGAAGGCATCGCCCAAGAGCATGCTCTACCCTAACCTTTGCTGATTTGGCCGACACTATTGGGTGGCGGGAGCCGGGTCATAACTACAAGATCTATGGCCTCCAGCTCACTCCCCAGGGGGTCTATGCTCGTGCCGCCATAGACCATCCCGACGACGATGACTGGGATCTGCAGCTTGAGCTTCGCACGGGATATACTCACCTCGAGCCCAATGGGATACTTATCAGGTTAACCAACATGGGCAAGGTGTTTGTGAGTTATCAGGCCTGCAGGACAGTCACACGCCCCAACAAGTCTCCTGTTGTGACCTACCAGTCATTTCTGAAAATGCAGTGCGCCAGGGCTCTCTTCTATGCCGTATCGGCGACTGAGGCTAAAGCTCAGGGGACTAAATATTGTCTGAAGGCTGTTACAGAGTGTAAAGCTGACCTTGATATGCTAGGTAAGCCTCCTAAGGAGTCAACCATCTATCTCGAGTTAGCTATTGGGCCTGTGGCACAGACAGAGTTTGCCCCAGTCCTTCCTGGGGTCTCTATTAAATGGAGTGCGACATCACTCCCCAGGCATGTTGCTCTCGTCATTACTTCCGCGGCCGACGGGACGTGGGCGGCCCGGGCAACAGAGACGGACTATTATAGTAGAGCTCGGTGAGGTTGCGGTAGATGAAATCATTTTTACTACCGTTACTGCTTTTGTCCGGCTTTTGTTCACTACAGGGCCGATTAGCACCGTTCGCATTGAACATTTAATATCTCAGTTGAAGAAGTAGGTTTGACGCGCAAAGAATAATGTCGCTCTATCCTACAATCGATACTAGTGACGGCGGTGCCTATCGTATTCAAGAGCTTACCCGTCTTCGGAAGTCTCTGGAAGATGAAAGGGACAAACGGGCTGCACTGTATAAAAAATATCGGCGTGCCGTTAATGCATTAGACGCTGTGGACAGCGCGATGCTGGCGGCTAGCCTTGGTATGGGGGTGGGGGGTGTTGGGCTTCTTACCACCATTATCGCTGCCCCTATAGTTGTCGGGCTCGAGATAGCTGCCCTAGCTTGTGGAATCATGTCCGCTGGGAGCAAGCTAGCGTCCCGCAAACTAACATCAAAAGCTAAGAAGCATGATGAAATTTGCACTCTGGCGACGGCTAAGCTTTCTAGTATAGCCGACCTTGTTTCAAAGGCTTTGGATGATGGGAGAATTTCAGACGTGGAGTATAAAATAATTACAGCTGAAGAAAATAAATTTCACCAGTTGAAAAAAGATATTCGGAGCAAGGCGCCGGCGGATCTGGACGAAGAGACAAAAAAATCTCTCATTCTGAAAGGCCGAGACGCGGCACGGGCAGAATTCGTCAAAGCTTATAGGGTCGAAATAACCTGTATACACGATCAGGACAGTTTGGAACCACCCCCCTATTCCACCGAACGATCCGCCAGTGGATAATGCGGATATACTCCTCAGATAAACAAGGTGTGTATGAACATTTTTTCTCTCCCGCGTGACACGGTTGCTCGCAATGGTGGTTGGCCGACGAAATTTGCGCTAAGCCACACCTATAGGCCCTCTGGGCTATATTGAGGATCTAACTTCACCCCTTTATAGAGTAGCAGTTTGATTCCAGTCGTCTTTTCAAACTTCCAAACCATCCTATGAAGTGCGTCTAGTGTGCAACGCTCACACATCTCATATGGTTTCCTAACACCCCTCTCACAGAATATACACTCTTCTATCACCTCGCCCCGCTTTGCCTCATGCCAAGAACAATAAAGGCCGATGGTTGGGCGGCCGCAATGAAGTTCTGTGCCGAGCTTCGGCCACTCACATCCATAGGTCTCCATCTGTATGTGCCCAATAAGTCAGCCTCTAATTCGACGCGCCCTAATATTTTTCAGATATAACACCATAACGAAAAAAAAGCCGCCTAAACCATCACGCGAATTTAAAAAAAAAAAGAATTAAAAAAAATGCAAAAGTCGGCTTTGTGATTCGTTCCCCCACCCCTCTCAGAGGATGACAACAACCCGGGTTTTTATGCACACAACTTGCCATCCTCCGAGAGATGTGAGGTGTGTTGGTTAAACCACATGTATAGAGATTAGGCGACCCCCTTGTTGGTTGCTAATCGAAACGAAATACTAGCGAACCTAGAAGGTGCCCGCATCCGCACTACGGCAGCCTAGAATATTGAATGGAAACCCGGGTTTGAGCATGCAAACCATTCAATTTCTAGACCTGCTGAGTGTGATGTGGTTTAACCAACTTGACCACGCCACCGACCGAGGTAACAGCAACATTTTGTGGTTATATATCACTATTAAAATATGTAGTATACATTTGTATATAATTTTGTACATACATTTGTATATAATTTTTTTGTACATACAATGTTTTTTTTTTCAATGTATGTTATAAAAAAGCAAAGAAATTAATAAAAGCTTATAAAAGCAAGATTTTGTATATCACTGGCTCAGCGCGCATTGATTAACTTCCACGTCACTTGTTGGCGGGGGAAATAAGCGTGCTGTGTGTAGCACATTCTGTTAACGAACGTGTGGTGGTAAAAAAAATAGCCCGCCGTTTTTTTTTTTGGAGCTTTGTGGCTGCAGGATATATCACACCGGCTTGTGTTGGGAGATATGACAGCTTTTCCAAAATATGTCTGAGTAATATATCGTGGCGGGCGGCTCGGTCGCCATGCGTGCGCTCCGGGATACAGAGGACGGCCCGGTCGGGCGGTCGCGCCCCGGGGCCCTGGGGGGTGGGGCCCCCGGGGGTTGGGTCCCTAGGGGGCTTTCTTTTGGCGCTCCTGTAGTGCCCCGACCCTTTTGGTCCCCGGGGGCTTTCTTTTGGCGCTCCTGTAGTGCCCCCTAATATTTCTGGGAGGGGGTCTTGGCTGTTGCAATTTGTGTTGGTGGTGCTCGGTGAGAGAGCGTGCCCGCTCGCCGAGTGCTCCCGTGCGTATTCGCGTAGCGGTGCCCATCGTGATATGGCTGGTTGGTAAGGCTCTAATTGTGTAACGCAGTATAGTCACCCTCTATAACAAAATATGGTTGCCCGCTGTTGCCCTGCCGAAAATTACGCTATAGTCAGACGACCTATTGCTGGGGTCGGTTCGGACCCTCTGTTCGAGCCCTTAGGGGGGCGCGCATCGGTTCGGACCCTTATTTGACCCCCTTAGGGGGCGATTCGGCCCCACCGCGGGGTCTGTGGGGAAGTGTACTCTTTCTAATCCCCTATATACTACTAATGCTGGTGTTGAATGTAAAGGGTAGGCACCTAACTTCTTGAACCAGACAGGATTAACAGGAACATGTTTACCTATTACTTCTCTCAACCCGTCGCAACAAACTCAACTGACTTGCTACGCTTCCCCGCTCAACCGCGCACCTGTTATTACCTTGTCCTATCCCCAAAAACACCGACTACAAGACTAGGGCAACCACAGGGCACGCTGACATGGGTTAGTCGATCCGAAGTACCCAGCCGGCTCTGTTACATTATCTTAAACACAGACGCCATAAACACAATATTGCACGATTTCTTGTCTGCCATATTTCCCTGCATGTCGTCAGGTACATGCAGCAAAGTTATATATCACATGAAGCGGACAAACAAATGATACTCTGCCTGCAATAATAAGTACACAGTCTTTGATATTGTTCAAAGGTCGGAAACTTTAGACCCACGGAAGTCTAACATTTAACAGGAAGTCCTTCTGTTTGCGTAGTATGGCCGAAATTGTCTTATAGATAAATTCTGCAGAATGATTAACTTCTTTTCCCATCCACACTGGTATATGTTCGGCTACTCGATTTGGATACAAATACCGCAGTTTTTCATTTGGAACAGATATACACACATACTGTATTGAAAGGCTGGGCATTGGTCACTACAGGACATCGTCAGAGACTAAATCAAGGTCATGAGGGACATGTCCATCTGCCACAGCGTAGTCACGGAGGCACCATGAACAAAGTGCTTATGTCTTTCGAATCTTACTGATTGTAATACTTTTACAAACATGTTAAGTGTTCTATTTTCAGAACTACCTGATGATAAAGCTGACGTAAGAGGGTAAACTACTGTACATTTAGAGAATGGAGAACACCTTCTTACTTGCTTTCCTATTCCTGTTTCACTTCTCCCCTGGTGGAACTTACGAGACATACTGCTCAAGTGGAGAAAGACTCCACACTCCCAGAGAAGGTCATGACGTCTGTATTCCTTGTCACTATAGAACTTTTATAGAAGACGACCATCACTTTTACAGAAATTGTAAGCCCTGCAAAGTAATAGAAAACTCCGATGTTGAAGTATTGGTCAGTGCTTGCAACATTACTCACGATACTGTAATACTCTGTACTGGTGGGTTCTACAGGCGAAAAGCCGAGAATATTATCCAGGAGGACAAATGTCAGAAGTGTACTGAATGTCCGTTTCCCGCCCGACCATGTGACGAGTACTACGATACCCTCTGCTGCCAACCTAATCACCATGCAGTTATGACCCCTGATGGTGTATTTGTGTGCAAGGAGAGACCAGTTGTGTGTGGAGCTGGACAGTTCTTTTCGACATCCAGGGAGAAATGCTTACCTTGTCCAGCCTGGACTTTCATGTCTGACCAGAGCCACACATATAAGGATTGTTTAACATGTGCAGAACTAAGCTGAGAATAATCTCACCCAGGCGGTCATCACTAGACCGTGCAACAGAACCGCCCCAACTTTGTTTGGCTGTAAGGCTGGTTACTTCAGAGACCCCACACAAGAATCTCTGCACATAGAGGTTCCCTGTACACCATGTCGCATCTGTAATCATCCTCTGGTAGACTGTGGCATGTTTAACGACGCCGTTTGTGATGATGAGGATCGGAAAGGTTAGTGTTTTAACATTAAATGTTGTGTGTCCATCGTTGCCTAAGAGAACCAAATTGATTTCTCGTCTGCCTTAGAATAGTTTTCAACTACTGATTGCACCAATGGGAGCTTCAGAACAGTCAACGACCTTCCTCGTGCTACAAAATGTGTGTGTCATGATGTTGACAAAAGTTAACGTTGGTTGTGATGATCAGCTCACCGCGCTAGCAGAAGATGGTTTGACAAAAGTGAGTTGATAAAATACTTAAAACAACAATTAATGCAATCCACAAACATGCAAAGAGGTATTACAGGAAATGAGACTAAAGCTAAGGAAATCTGGATCACTGAAGACATTTTGAACTCGACGAGGAAAAGAAAACAACATAAAAAATGGATATGATAAGTTAAATAAAGAAATAAAAAATAAGTGCATACATGCAAAATGCAGAGATTTACAGGACAGTCCAAGAAAAAAAAAAACAAATAACTAAATTATATTTAATCTACACAAATAGTAACATAAAGATTAGTGATTTAACAGGCAGAAAAATCAGTTTAAACACTTGATGTTTGAATTCAAAGACATGAAAGGCATTAATGGAAGAAGGTGCTGTGATAATTATAAAGATATGGAATAAATATATGTGAGTGTTATTTGACTGAGAAAGAAAAGAAATGACACAAGAAAGGAATTTTGAAGGGCTACATAATCTAATGTCATCAAACATGAAGAAAGGACAATAAATGGTTGGACTAGAAGTAGTCACAATAGAAGAATTAGTCATACTGAAGAATTTGGAATAGAAATATTAACGAAATTGTTGAATGAAACTCACAACAATGGACACATAGCTAGTGGTATGCTAACAGTAGTATGTCAGGTCCTAACTAAGTATCATTTGTGGTGACAACCACCGATTTTTTACTATATAAAAAGTCTACCACCACAAGCGAAACGTCATATTTTACGACCTCAACGGATCACATTTTCAAAAAAAAAAATGGCGGTTGTTTTCTTGGGGTCACTTCTGGTTGTTGTGCTGACTACTTCCGGTCCATGGGTACTCCCTACCGACCACCCCGCCCACAGGTACGTCAGCCGGCCGCCTCCGCTTCACCCAACCGCTTCCGAGACCATTCAAAGACAGCGGCGCAAGCCCCGTGCATGCGAAATACTTATATAGATAAGTAGACCAACTAGTTGTTGGGCTCCTGGGTTCGAGTCCCAGTGTGTGGGTGGGTGTGCGTGTGTGTGTGTGTGTTTGCATGTGTGGTATGGTGTGATCGAGCCTCAGTCATATTGATATCGAACCCCTTCGATGACGAGATCGAAATCAATATGACAGAAAATGATTTATTCCATCTCTCGAGTTACCCTAAGTAGGTCAAGTAATGACAAGATGAATAAACTTTCCACCATGATAGTTAATTCGGCAGAGTTCCCTACCCATGTATCAACATTAAGCGCTTGGTGAAAATCTGGTTTAAAAATATACTAGACTCGCATACAATAATACTAAAAATTAAGCGTAATAAAATAATACCGGTTAAATTTCTTGAATGTATAGCGGCGAGTAGTTATGTCAATACAAAACTACGATTCTCAATTAATAACAACGATAACGTGCTAAGATAATTATAAAAATATGTAATATTATTAAACCCCGCAGTTATACCCCTTAATTATAAAAGTATGCCAAGGGAGACTATTCGTGGCTCTTGACTCACCAGAATTGTTTCCCCTTTTGCATACTAACCTCCCCTTGAATGACCGCGTACCTGCGCGCACAGGCAAAGATCACGCGCTGACCCATCACGCCCCGCGAGAAATACAATGGCCAGCGACCGTCGTATGAGATTATCCGATACCGATCAACCAGAACGCCTAGGGAATTTTCAATTAACGTCAACGGACTTCAATGCTTATCACAGGTAGAGATCAGACGACGTGATACAACCCGAGCTGTGAAGGGAATATTTGCGCAAAAATAAGCTATTCTAAAATATAGCTATACGAAGTCGTTACACAAATGGTATGAAATATTAAATTTAAATATATATGTATGTATTTATGTATTTATTTTATTTATATATGTATGTAGTTCTATAGCTGCCTGTAGGTTGTCCCAATGGGTAAGACATAAATACATACTTGCCTTATGACTTGGTCACGCGGGATATGTGTCCGTGTGTGTATGTACATGCGTGTATGTGTGTGCGTGCGTGCGCGCACGCGGGTGTGCTATTAATTACAGGACATTACAGTCAGTCCCAACATTCTGTGGAGTGATGTGTTTGCTGGGTAAGATTACTGCTGTCTTATTGAACGAACGGCAGTCATGTCACGTGCGCGCGAGTGTGTGTGTATGTACATGAGTGTGTGCGTGCGCGCTATTAATTACAGGACGTCGCATTCAGCCCCAACATTGTTTGGTTGGTCGTGTGCCACCGTGATTTACCGTGTGATTTCACGAGCAAAGCTATGCCTTGTACTACAGCTGTGTATCTATCTTTTACATATCACAGTCAAGGTTAATGCATTGCATTTACAGGACGTTGCACTCAACCCCAACATATTTTGGATGTTCGTGTGCTATCATGACTTGGCGTGTCATGTCACGACCAAAGCTATCCCGCGTACTATAACTAGGTGTCTATCTATTACATACTCCAGTCAAGCTCTAATGCATGCATTACAAGACGTCGCACTCAGCCCAAACATTGTTTGGTTGCGCGTGTGCCATCATGATATGCCGTTTCATTTCACGACGAAATCTATGCCTCGTGCTATAGCTGTGTTGCTATTTTTTTTACATATCACACTCAAGCTTTAATGTATTGCATTACACGACGTCGCACTCAGCCCCAACGTTGTTTGGATGTTCCTGTGACACCATGATTTGCCGTGTCATACACGACCAAAACTATGCCTCGTACTATAACTAGGTGTAAGCAATGGTCTCGAGATTTCACTTCTTATAAGCAATAGTCTCGAGATTTCACTTCTTGTAACCACTCAACAGTCTCGATATTTTTCCGTGTCTGCAAATTTTCAGTCTGGAGAAAGGATACAGATTATATAACTAGGGACAGTAAAAATTTTACATACTGAATTTGACACCACATAATTGACTTTTATATAGATTTGACACATTTTGAAGAGAAAGGGTATTTTGAGAACGTATACATTAGTGATATACATTAATTTAATACATTAGTGACCACAGAGCATGACTATAGATTCTCCTGTGTCAGCACATTATTTTTCCCTCTGTAGAGTGAGCGGGATAATGTTCAGTACTGAATGGTTGAATACAGCATGTTTCCATACACTGCAAAGAAAGAGGACATGGTCGTAGACGTCTATATGTTACGCTACAAATAGTGGAGACCTGCTATGTACACATACGTTTGTGGGTTCCAGAATCGACGTGGGCCACGTGTCAATGAGGGACTGGTCGTCTTGGTTTAAATCTGTAGATGGACAAAATCATAATACATTTTAGTGAACATAGAAAGTATGGTTTAATGAAAAACATGTTTCATATGTACACAATTGGAATGCACCACAGCCGCTACCCTACCGGATTACAGCAGACGACGTCTGAGAGTACAGACAATCATCCGACATGATACTATTCAGTGCCACCCATCCAGGTGTGAGGCGTCATTTCTCCCCACGTCACTCGACGGCAAATATGAAGCTGATGCCGATTACAACCGTCACTAGTATCTGTATTGGTATTCCTATACCGGGCGACTATACCGTGCGGTGTATTCTTGTTAGTTGCCTCATTTAGCTTTTGAGATATACACTAGTGACAGCACTATACCGACTTGACGACCCGCAACGAGACAATATAGCATACACACAGTGCTACTTACCACTGTGGTCTATTCGCTGAGGTGTTTTCGATAGGTCTTGTTGCAAGCGTAGTGTCTTAAACCCGCCTTTGCGTTCCTTTTTATTCAAACTGTGTAGCTGATGCAACATAGAAAACATGTCTAAGCATGTTCAACAGGTTTATCCCGGTCAGTACACTCTGGGTCATCCTCCGTTTTCCCCCCAAAGACATATCTAAACACGTTCACGTTCGTTCACCCCGTTGACATAGCCCCGTGATGAGTAACCCAGTCGGTCACCGTCAGATGATGGTGGTGATAATGAGCTGATGATGATGATGATGATGATGATGATGATTTGTTTGTTGGTGGTGGTGGTTGATGATACTGGTGGTAATCTTTGTGACAGACACTACAGAAGATCATGGCTGCCGGTCAATCAGAAAGACATCGAAAACCTTGCCCAGGAAGCATGAATGTTGGGACTGAGTGCGACGTCGTGTAATGTAATGCATTAAAGCTTTAGTGTGATATGTAAAAGATAGCCACACATCTATAGTACGAGGCATAGATTTGATCATGAGATGACACGACAAATCATGATAGCACACGAACTACCAAACAATGTTGGGGTTGAGTGCGACGTCCTGTAAATGTAATGCATTACACTTTGACTGGAGTATGTAATAGATAGACACCTAGTTATAGTACGAGACATAGTTTTGGTTGTGTAATAACACGGCAAATCGTGGTGTCACAGGAACATCCAATCAATGTTTGGGCTGCGTGCGACATCGTGTAATGCAATGCATTAAATCTTTAGTGTGATATGTAAAAGATAGCCACACAGCTATAGCACGAGGCATAGATTTGGTTGTGAAATGACATGGCACATCATCATGGCACACGCGCAACCAAAAAATGTTGGAGCTGAGTGCGACGTCCTGTAATGCAATGCATTAGAGCTTGACTGGAGTATGTGATAGATAGACACCTAGTTATAGTACGTGGGATAGCTTTTGTCGTGAGATAACACGACAAATCATGATAACACACGAACAACCAAACAATGTTGGGGCTGAGTGCGACGTCCTGTAAATGTAATGCATTACACGTTGATTATTATATGTAATAGATAGATACATAGCAATAGTATGAGGATACATTTGGTCGTGAGATTACACGCTAAATCATGATAGCACACTGAACATCCAAACAATGTTGGGGTTGAGTGCAACGTCCTGTAAATGCAATGCATTACACCTTGACTGTGATATGTAAAAGATAGATACACATCTGTAGTACAAGGCATAGCTTTGGTCGTGAAATAGCACGGTAAATCATGGTGGCACACGACCAACCAAACAATGTTGGGGCTGAATGCGACGTCCTGTAATTGATAGCGCGCACACACACGCATGTACACACACACACACGCGCGGACATGACTGCCAGTTCGTTCAATAAGACAGCAGCAATCTTACCCAGCAAACACAACACTCCACAGAATGTTGGGACTGACTGTGATGTCATGTAATTGATAGCACACCCGTGCGTTCGCACGCACTACATACACAAACACGCATGTACATACACACAGGCATACACATTCCCGCGTGACCAAGTTATCAAGACAAGTAAAGTACATATATATGCCTTACCCATTGGGACAACCTACAGGCAGCTATAGAACTACATACATATATAAATAAAATAAATACATAAATACATACATATCTATTTAAGTTTAATATTTATACCATTTGTGTACCGACTTCGTATAGCTATATTTTAGAATAGCTTATTTTTCTGCGCAAATATTCCCTTCACAGCCCCTGGTTGTATCACGTCGTCTGATCTCTATCTGTGATAAGCATTGAAGTCCGTTGACGTTAATTGACAATTCCCTAGGCTTTCTGGTTGATCGGTATCGGTTAATCTCGTATGACGGTCGCTGGCCATTGTATTTCTAGCGGGGTGTGATGTGTCAGCGCGTGATCTTTGCCTGTGCGCGCAGGTACGTGGTCATTCAAGGGGAGGTTAGTATGCAAAAGGGGAACCAATTCTAGGTGAGTCAAGTGCCCTGAATAGTCTCCCTTGGCATACGTTTATAATTAAGGGGTATAACCGCGGGGTTTAATAATATTACATATTTTTATAATTATATTAGCACGTTATCGTTGTTATTAATTGAGAATCGTAGATTTATATTGACATAACTAATCACCGCTATACATACAAGAAATTTAACCAGTATTATTTTATTACGCTTAATTTTTAGTATTATTGCATGCGGGTCTAGTATATTTTTAAACCAGATTTTCACCAATCACTTAATGGTGATACATGGGTAGGGACTTCTACCGGAAAAACTATCATGGTGGAAAGTTTATTAATGCATCCAACTATGGATACTCGGGGTACCTCGAGAGATGGAATAAAGCATTTTCTGTCATATTGATTTCGATCTCCTCATCGAAGGGGGTCGATATCAATATGACTGGGGTTCGATCACACCCCACACCCCCCCCCACACACACACACACACACACACACACAATGGGACTCTAACCCAGGCGCCCGACAAATAGTTGGTCTACTTATCTATATAAGTAATCCACATGCACGAAGCTTGCGCCGCTGTATTTGAATGGTCTCGGCGGTGGTCGGGGGAAGCGGAGGCGGCCGGCGGAGGTACCTATGGGCGGGGTGGTCGGTAGGGAGTACCCATGGACCGAAAGTAGTCAGCACGACAACCGGAAGTGACGCAAGAAAATATCCGCCAATTTTTTGGAAAATGTGGTCCGTTGAGGTTGTAAAATATGACGTTTCGCTTGCGGTGGTAGACTTTTTATATAGTAAAAAATCGGTGGTTTCCACCACAAATGATACTTAGTTAGGACCTGACATACTACTGCTGACATCTGGATTTATAACTTTACCTAAGAGACCAGGAGCTATTGAACGTGAACCGTCTCGTAACCCTGAACTTCATAAACTATGTCTATTCAGAAGTTAATTACGATAAGCAAGAAGGAAAATAAATCTAAATAAAGCAAATCAATTTAACGGTTAAATTAATTATATTTCCAAATAAGCAAAACAATATAAGGGCTAACCATAATTATGATAACACGCTGCATCCTCGTTGTAACTATTTCAAGCGGTTTATTCATAATATAAGATGGATTTCTTTGATTAGTCTCATTGTATTGCTAATATATCAATTCTTGGTCGCATTTCGTAAAACCATAAAACAACTTCAGCACTGGCTGCTTTTATGTGGACAGTATTTTACCTCTCATTATTAGTTGTTGAGGCCAAAATTATCAATTTCTGTATATATTTATACCTTAAAATTAAGAGCAGAAATGCACGCTATGTTTTCGCAAGAAAACATACCAATAACAAGATCTATGTACCCCGGAAACAAACATCTTGAATATGTGTGCCAGGAAATGGAACGAATATATGAATAAGACAATATGTGAAGGTTGGTTATGTGTGTAACACACATATAAACGCTGGCAAAAATACAATCAAAATCCTGTAGGTCCATAATGAAAGGTGAATGTGGGAAATATCATACGTTCCCTGAGAACATGTAGAAAGCGCGGGAAAGTTGGTTATGACTATGGGAATTTCCCTAACAGACATGTGGATGAATACACTGAGTGGTAGTAGCTGGAGCTGATAGAATGGGTTAGGAGTGGAGGCTGGACTGAGCATAGACAATAGTGAATGAAATGTTGTTGATGATACATTATCGAATACTAACTGACAGTTATGGACAAGGTTATGTCAAATTACACAGTTTGTTTGCTACACGTTAAGTCTAGGGACAGCAGCTAAACTCTTTTGTCGAACACGTATTACCTCATAACATCGTTTTTTTTAACGGCCCTGGTCTTTTGTTATTTTAATACATTTTGGAAAGTTAACTTCTTCACTTGAGGAAATGAGAAATACATGTTTATTGGCGAATATTGCTCTCTCGCTATATAGAACCAGATTTGCTGTATGGCAGTGTATCTTGGAATGTAAATGAACAAATTAGGCAGCATTTGGAAGCAATATAGATGTGGTTCCAGGGAAGAATGCTGCGAATTCTTTGGACTGCTAGAGTAACTAACAACGATTGCCTGAACGAGGCTAATGAAACTAGAACACTATAGACAACAATAAGAAAGAGACAGACAGCGTTCTTTGGTCACGTGATGAGAAGAGAGACATTGGAGAACATCGTGACAACTGGAAAGATCGGCGGAAAAGAGGCAGAGGCAGAGCAAGAGAAATGATGCTGGATGGATTGAGACGGTGGCATGGAGGAATATCAGCAGCAGACTTGATCCAGAACACCAAAGACCGAGATCTGTGGAGAGCCATGAACGCCTACGCCAGCTGGCAGGGAACTTGATGATGATGATGATGATAATGATGGATCTGATAGAAAGAGGAAAGGGCAGAGACGACGTATATGTAGACAACAGTGAATAAAATGAGTTTAATGATACATTATAGAATACTAAGTGACAGTTGTGGACACTGTAGACTCGAACACCTAGCTCAAACACGGGACTACACCCTCATGCGGGAGAATAAAAATATGGTGAAACGTTCCTATCCCAGAGATCTACAGAACGAAACAGAATATTTTACGGGCAATCCCAGAAATGTGGTTGATGATATGAATTCTAGTGCTTTAGTTGTGCTTGGTAATACCGTTATTGTAAAGTGTTTTGTATGAAAAAGTTATGTCAGTTACACAGTTTGTTTGACGTAAGTTAAACCTTGCAACAGCGGTTAAACATTTCTGTCGTACACAACTTACACCCAGGACATCACTTCGGTACCGACCTGTGTCCGTTGTTGTTTCAACACATTTAGGAAAGTTATCTTGCTTACTTGAGGAACATAAAGATTACATGTTGATTGGCATCTATTGTCCTCTCATGGGCGATATCCCCTGTTAAAAAAAATAAATAAAATCAAACGTTCCCATATTCGTCTGTATATCCACATCTGCAGGGCTTCTATGCGACTTTCTAGTTGCTTGTTCAATGTCCAGGCTTCCGCGCCATACAGTAGCGTTGAATATACATAGCATTTGACAGTTCTCATTGTTAATGCGTTATTAATCTCTCTAGATGTTAATACTAATTTCATGCCGTTGAAAGCATTTTTGGCCATTCCTATTCTCTGTTTGATTTCCATTTCACTTCTGCCTTCATCTGTTATTATATGTCCAAGATAGGAGAAACTTGTTACTTGTTCTTGTATCGCCCGTTTACTGTGATGTTCATTGATGACCTTACCTTTTCACTGCTAATTATCATAATTTTTGTTCTTTGGATGTTAATATCTAAGCCACATTGTGCACTGTGCCTGTTTACTTGTTCCAATAGGTCTTGTAACACTTGCTCACTTTCTGCTAGTGACACGGTATCGTCAGAATATCTAAGATTGTTTATGATTCTTCCATTGATGTTAAGTGCAGGCATTTCAACTTGTTTAAAAATTATTTCTGTGCAGGTTGAAGAGGCTTGTGGACAGTACACATCCATGCCGTACTCCTCTTTTTATCTCTATTGGCGGCGAATAGTTATTACCGCATTTAATCGACGCCACTTGTTCCCAGTACAGGCTACTAATAAGTCTGATGTCCTTTCCGTCTACTCCTATATCTTGAAGGTACGTAATTAGTCGTTCATGTTGTACTCTATCAAAAGATTTCTTGTAGTCTATAAAACAAACATATATACTTTTGAACGTCTACATATTTTTCAATTAACATCCCCAAACAGATAATTGCTTCTCTGGTGCCGCTGTTTTTGCGGAACTCAAATTGTTCTTCAGCTATTTCCTCATCTATTTTATGTTGAATTCTTTCTTGTATGACCTTGAGTAGTATCTTAGTTATGTGGCTCATTAAGCTAATAGTTCCGTAATCCTCACACTCAACAGCTCTTGGCTTCTTCGGTAGTGTGATGAAAATGGATGTTTTCAAGTCCTTGGGGATGTCCCAAGTATTATATATATCATTACATAATTATGTGATAGTTTCAATGCCAATGCTGGATAAGGATTTTATCATCAATGTTGTTATCTTGTCAGGACATGCAGCCTTTCCTTCTTTCATGTTTTTAATAGCCTTTTCTACTTCAGCCTTTAATAATTTTGGTCCATCTTGAGTATTATACAATGTTGGTCTATTGACCCTGTTGTCCCAGAATAAATTCTGAGTGCAGGGAGTGGCCAGAAGGGACCACGGAAGTGGAAATCCAGCAACTAATTCAGGACAATGCTCACTCGGGTGATGTGATTATCTACACAGATGGTTCGGTGTCAAGAGGTGAGAGAAGTGGCTGGGGGTTCATAGCCAAAGCTAATGGTCGATGTTTGGGGCAGGAGAGCCTGGCACATGATACCACAACATCCAGCTTAAGAATGGAGGTGGAGGCAGTCACTGCGGCTCTCCGCTGGATGGAGAATTCGACACACACACACAAACATCGTGATTGTAACAGACTCAGAAAGCATGCTGACGAGGGTGAGGACGGGCAGGCTTCGTGCGGAGTGGCTTGCTTCGCTTTGGAGGTCACGGGTGACAAGCATCGCCTGAATCTTTTCTCCGGGTCATGCCGGTGTGCTGGGAAATGAACAGGCGGACAGATTGGCTGGTTCTGCAGAACTTGGTGGAGTATTGATATATGAAAAGGCAGATGTGGTTGCAGCCTTGTGGGAGCACGTGCACACCTCGGAGGAGCAAATGGATTACCATGGTCTGGCAAGAATGAGACAGCGAGGAGTGACGAGGGGATCTGGCCGACGCTCAACGCTCAGAGGAAAGGCGAAACGGACTTATAATCAGATTGCTACTGGTACTATTAGTGTTGGAACTCTTCGCTGGCTACTGAGGATGGGGACGGAGCACTTATGGGAATGCCCAGAATGCAGTGATGTCTATTCCTAAATCAATCAATCAATCAATCCCAGAATAAATCTTCTGTGTACTCTGTCCATCTTTTTATTATGTCAGTGTTATTAATTATAATGTCTCCATTTCTTTTCTCTGATACATCCGTTTCCTGTTATATTATTTTTCTTCTTTGTAAATCTTTTTATATGTTCATGTAATTCTTTCGAGTGTTTTATTTCTAGATCCTCTATTTCTTTGCATTGTTTCTGCAACCACTCTTCTTTGGCATCTCTGAACATGTGACGTATTTCTCTATCAGAAAGTCACATTAGGATTGATAATAGAGCAAAGTATTGAACTTATCATACGGCAGATATTCGCCACTGTATTTTGGATGTGAAGATTGTGGAAAAGCCTGTGATAGTAATAAAAGGGATTCCTTTGGAGTTTATGCGGCATTATGGGATCCTACAGAAAATCATTAACTTATGAATGGCAAGATATGAAGAGATTAAATATAGAGGTCTTCATCAGAAAAAAACAAACAGCTGCTTGGAAATAAAAACAAGAGAGCGACAGAGATGCCTTTTGTTTCGTTTGTTATTCTTACTGAATATAGACTGGGTTAAGAAGACATACTTTATATGTCTTCATCTGCTGCCAGAAATGGAATGCAGTGAACTCTGAGAAAGTGACTTGATGATTTGGTCGTCGCACACGACATTGCACGCCTACCACTCACAAATAATCAGATGGAAGATAAAATAAACACACTTAATGAGATGTCACACCAAATATATCTAAAGAATGCCAGGGGAGAAACAAAAATAAAGAGAATAACTCAAGAAAATAACAACCCAATCTTTTTTGGTGAAACTCACTTCAATAGACGGAATCATAAAGCCCACTGGAGGAACAGACGATGGCGCTGGATAGGAAATACACTGAGAAAATCTGACAATAGAATAATTAGAATGCCTTTCACAGTTAACTTATAGAGCAAACGGAATAAAGGGAGACTTAAAACACACGAAGGAGAGTGTTATTTACAGAGATGATTAATTTCTGGAGAACGTAGAGGGGTGTGGGGGAGGCAGCAACATATAGGATGCCTTGCTGTGACTTGGTTGGGGGACTTAAGCCCCAATGAGGAATAAAGTGCACATAAAGAAGAAGAAGAAGCTGAAGAGTTATTTAAAACACTGATCCCCTTCTCGCGACACCAAACACAGATCCCCCACTAGCGGCTTCAAACAATGACTCCCCACTAGCGTCACAAAACACTGATTCCTCACTAGCAGTACCAAACACTGATCCCCCACTAGCGCACCTAACAATGATCCCTGCTAGCGCACCAAACACTGACTCCACACTAGTTTCACCAAACACTGACTCCCCACTAGCGAACCAAACAATGATCCCTGTTAGCGGCACCAAACGTTCTTTCCCCATTAGCGGCTCCAAACACTGGCTCTCCACTAACGGCACCATACACTGAGTCCCCACTAGGCACACAAAACACCCACTCTCCACTAGCGGCACAAACTACTGATACCACATCCGTGACGAATGAGCAAATTAGGAAATGTGCTCATTCTTCAAAACCCAAATCCCGAAGCGACCAAAAAAATTAAAATTAGGAAGAGCTTAGTAGCAACGGAGATGTAGCTATTGAGACGAATGTTGCGAATACCTTGGACTGCCAAAGTAATTAACAACGATTGCCTGGAAGATGCAAATGAACCCAGAACATAATATTCACCTATAAGAAACAGCATTATGTGATCATGTGATAAAAAGAGAGGCATTGACGAAAATCGTTACAATTGGACAAATCACTGAGAAAAGAGGCAGAGACAGACCTGGAGAAATGTTGCTGGATTAACTGACACGGTATTGTTGAGGATTATCACTAACAGAGTTGATCGAGAACTCCAAGGACCGAGGTATGTGGGGAGACATGAATGTCTCCGCCAGTTGGCAGGGCTCATAATGATAAATGATGGATATGAGAGAAACCAAATACTTTCTCTCCAGCCATTAATGTTTTAAGGTAAACAAAAAATTATGCGAAATAATTAATGTTCAAGACTTGCACATGTTCTGTCTTTCAGGTACAAGTGAAGTTGTATATGTGATGAAACAGCTGAAAGCCACATTTAATGAAAGCGTGTACAGTTGTATACTTCACTGTTTCCAAGCTACTATCGCCCAGTCGGTATCCGGTAAAAGGGAATGTTTGTCGAGCTGCTTTCTTGAAATTAACGAATTATATGAAGTTTCCGCATGGCTGAGTTTTTGTTTCCACATTGTGTTGTTTGTTCTCATTGGCTGCGTCATTCTGTCGATACCAAAATTGTTAGACCTTGACAATTCGAAAAATTCGAATTCGCATGATACGCCAAAAACAGAAAATTCGACCACTTCGCCATTGTCGAAAAATTCGAATTCGCATAATAAGCCAAAACAAGAAAATTCGACCACTTCGCCATGGTGCCTCCCGTTGCGAAGTGGTCGACTTTGTTTAATGCTACATGTGATGTTTGTTGCAAATGTCGTTGGCATTATTTTGTTTATTCTCCTAACTTTACTGAAAATTAGGGTAATTGAAGACAGGGGTTATGGTGTAGCTGTCATACCAATCTGCTGTTGTGTTGTTTTCACATTAAACCTTGCACTTCTTTTGACTTTGATTTTGCGTGAAACATGTAAGACCGAAAAAAATAACAATCTCCCTAGAAATAAAGTAGAACAGAAATGTAAACCCCTGAATACTAGACAGACTGAGAAACCCTTCGACCCCATGAAGAGAAAGCAGAAATCCAAAATGAGACTTCTAGAAAATGAATAAAGTTCTTCATGTGGTACATTAGGCTAGTTATCTTGTCGCATGCAGCCAACGGCGGGAGTTTAACATTTCCCGTGTTGCTCTCAGACTCTTTACATGTAGAAGTGTCTCTCATAGGAGAATTGCCTCTCAAAGGAGAATTATCTCTCAAAGGAGAATTGTCTCTCATAGGTGAATTGACTCATATGAGAATTGTCTTTCATAGAAGAATTGTCTCTCAAATAATTGTATCTTGAAGGAGAATTGTCTTTCAAAAGAGAATTATGTCTTACAGGGTAATTGCCTCTCATAGGAGGAATGTATCTGATAGGACAATTGTCTCAAAGGGAGAATTGTATCTAATAGAAGAATTTTATCTTATAGGAGAATTTTATCTCATACGAGAATTGCCTCTCATACGAGAGTTATATCTTACAGGAGAATTGTATCATATGGTAGAACTGTTTCTAATATGATAATTTTTTTTTTCTCATAAGTGAATTGTATCTAATACGAGAATTGTCTCTCTTAAGAGAATTGTCTCTGATAGGAGAATTGTCTCTCATAGAAGAATTGTCTCCCATAGGAGAAATGTATCGTATACGAAAATTGTCTCTCATAGAAGAATTATATCTGATAGGAGAATTGTCTCTCACTGGAGAATTGTCCCTCACAGGAGAGTTGTCTCTCATAGGAGAATTGTCTCTCATCGGAGAATAGTATCTTATATTAGAATTATCTCTCATAGAAAAATTGTATTTTATAGGAGAAATGTATCTTATAGGAGAATTGTCTCTCATAGGAGAATTATTTTTCATATGAGAATTGTCTCTCATTGGAGAATTGTATCTTATTGGAGAATTGTATCTTACAGGAGAATTGTATCTTTTAGGAGAATTGTATCTCACAGGAAAATTTGTATCTTATAGAAGAATTGTTCTCACATAAGAATTGTATCTTATAGAATAATTGTCTCTCATATGAGAATTGCATCGTATAAGAGAATTGTCTCCCATAGGAGAATTGTCTCTCATAGGAGAATTGTCTCTCAAGGGAGAATTATGCCTCAAAGGAGAATTGTCTCTCATAGAAGCATTGTGTCTCATAGGAGAATTGTCTCTCAAGGGAGAATTATGCCTCAAAGGAGAATTGTCTCTCATAGAAGCATTGTGTCTCATAGGAGAATTGTCTCTCATAGAAGCATTGTGCTTCATAGCAGAATTGTCTCTCATAGAAACATTGTGTCTCATAGGAAAATTGTCTTTAATTAGAGAATTGTATTTTACAGGAGAATTGTATCGTACAGGAGGATTGTATCTTATAGGGGAATTGACTTTCACTGGAGAATTTCTCTCATAGGAGAAATGTCTCTCATAGGAGAATCATGTCTCATAGGATACGTGTCTCTCAAAGGAGAATTGTATCTCATAGAAGCATTGCGTCTCACAGAAGAATTGTTTCATATTGGATGATTGTGTCTTGTAGAATATTTGTCTCTCATATGAGAATTGTATCTTATTGCAGAATTGCATCTCATATGAGAACTGTGTCTCTTATGATAATTGACTCTCATAGGAGAATTGTCATTTATAGGAGAAAAGTGTTTTATACGAGAATTGTACCTTATACTCGTAGGAGAATTGTGTCTTATAGGAGAATTATGTCTGATAGGAGATCTGTGTCTTGTTGGAGACTCTTTCCCCATTGCTAAGAAGTCGGAATAAAAGCACAAAATTTGACTAAGAATCTCCAGGAGTGGAAAAGCCCACACAGATACAGGAGAACTTTTCATCCGTACAACAAAAACATAACGACGCAGAAAAAAAAATTAACACAAATGATACTGTATTGTCTAGATAATAAAGATTTCGGTTGCAACGTTCGCGACTGTATATGTGTGAGTTTTCCTTTCATCGAGCTTTTTATTTCTTAATTTTGTGTTCTTATTCGGACTCCAGTGATAGCTCGGCAGAAGTTAAATCCCGTTTTTGATACCCGCGTTAAAAGCCTTTTCCCACATTTAATAAAAAGCGTGCCATTTTGCATAATCTACACAGCTTCATTATTACTTCAAACCTTGCCTTCAAACATACTTGCCTTAACTGATAGCAGACTGTGCACCACTTCAGGTGGCCAAAAATTCACTCCAGATATACCAAACTTTATTTAGATTGAATTCAGGGATTGAGTCTCTGCAAGTTCAGATGAAGTAAAATGTATTTCAGTCCAGTATTGAATCTCTGCAAGTTCAGATGAAGTAAAATGTATTTCAGTCCAGTATTGAATCTCTGCAAGTTCAGATGAAGTAAAATGTATTTCAGTCCAGTATTGAATCTCTGCTAGTTCAGATGAAGTAAAATGTATTTCAGTCCAGTATTTATACCAATCTCATTTACTAAGCTGTGTGTTGACATATGACGGCTTTGTTTATTATAAATCATTCTATGACAGTGCGTTTCAAATTAAATTAACCAATCATGACTAGAAATTGATTCTAAACAAAATGAAAATAAAGAGGTAGTTTTTCAGCGTGTCCACTACACATTATAAATCTACACTTTTTGATCTTCCACACAGTACAATGAGTGTGCGTGTGTGTGTGTATTATTATTTTGTTTTAATTGAGCTATTCGTTCATGCTTCTTGTTTTGAATATCCAGGATTGTATGTTTTTTTTTAATTGTAAAAAGCAAAAGTAGTCCCACAGCAGACATTACCGTCGACCGTCCCATGCTCTAGGCCTGGCCAGCCCCCTCCCTCAAAGGTTGTCTTTCACAGAGGATTCTGACAATAAATGTCCTGGTGCACATATGTAAGAGGCTAGGTCGACCTTGTTGTAATACTTGTCGGGAGAACGTAACAATCCTAGCTCTCCTGGAGATGGAACCTGTACCAGAGTCTTGGTAGGCTGGTGCCCTAACTATTAAATCACAGAGGCCGCTTTTATAGTTACTAACGAGGGCCTTCACATGAAAATCTTAAAAGTGTGATGCCATTGTCTTGTAACCTGGCAATATTGTTGTTGTGGATGTCAAGAGTGTTAAGCACGTGACATTACAGTGCAGGCGAACACAATGACGTCATAGGGACAGTATAAAGGTACTTTTGACATGCACCAAAGAGGAGCTGCGTTGTGGTTTCCGTTTTGTTTTAATCAGTGAAGGGGTGAAATCTATAGAAATTCATCGGCGAATGAAGGTCCAGTATGGTGATGCATGCTTGTCAGTCCAGCAAGTGTTTTAGTGGAGTAGGAAGTTTATAAACGGCGTGAATTCTGTGACAGACTTTTCGGTCCGATGTAGAGGTACAGCAGATGGTGCATGAGTGGTTACACGCGCTACCAATATAATCTTTATTTTCTACAGGAATTCAAGCAATTTAACTGCGCTGGTGGACTTGCAATGAACGCAGTGGTGACTACTTCGACAAATAATACATTTGTTCTTTACTAAGAAAACACTTTACAACACAATCTTCCTGCCAGCTCTATGGTACCAATGTCAAACCTGGACAATGACAGAAAAACATCACAACAACATAAATGAGATTCCTGAGAAGAATACTCAATGTATCAAGAAGAGAAAAGATCAGAAATAAAGAAATCAGAACTAAAGTGGGGTTATAGCATCGCTAGATTTTAATAGAAGGCAGCAAGTAAATTGGTTTGGCCATGCTAGTAGGTTACCAACTATCAGTATACCACAACAAGCAATGATGTACAGAACAAACGGAAGCAGAGGAAGAGACCGACCACGTAAATGATGGACGGAGGGAATTGCAGTCCATGGGAATATCGATACATTAATCCCATAAGCGGGCACTCTGTTTATACTTCACAGAATATACCGCAAGGTACAAGAGGAACATGATAAGATGATAAGATGAGATGAGTTCTTTACTTTTTCAGAATATATTAAAACCAAATGAATTAAGGTTTTCATTTGAAGCTCCCTCGTATTAAATGACACGCGCAACTGGTATGGTACAAGTGTTACCCTAGTGCAAGGAAATGCAACCTAAAGACTAAATGTCATGGCAGGGCAGTCCAGGGCTCAAAGCCTTGGTCAACAACTGGTCTAAGGTGGAAGCTCCGACAGGCGGACCCTTAGAGCGTTGCTTGGCTGATCCGGCAGCTTCTGCAGCTGTTCTTGTTCCAGACGTCTTGGTGTTACCTTTCCTCTAGATTAAACTGGGCAGGTCGAGAAAGGGATCATGATGCTAGGACAACGCGTGGTCTTTAAACTCAGCCCAGGCGTTTGTGCCTTGAAGAGATATAACTCTATTTTACAAACTATCGTCTATCTAGAAGAAAAGGTGCCAGTCTGAAATGGATTATATGCATGGGTTGCTGCTATGAATATTATCATATTTTAGGCGAACGACAGATTGACTGGCAGATCTTGTTCAAGTGAAAGTACAAGATCCCCTTTCACGCCTGTATGTGTATGGGTATATGGTGCTGGCCCCATATTTGATAGACCAATCGGCGCCTAGGGAATGACGTGGTCAATATCACGTGAGACTACCGCCTTTACTTCCGGGAACATTTTCTGGTGCCCATATTAAGCTGGCTCAACCTTGGAGCAAAGGTAAGGTTAAATCAGTGTCCCGCATTGATGGGGATTCGAACTCAACATTGCCTGGTCGGTTGGCAAGCGTGCTAACCACTGCGCTACCGCTACTCCCAAAAGTCAACAGTGCGATCTGAAAATTACTATCATTACGTCTGATGTACTGGTTGTCAGTAAAATTAAAATAGTCAACCAGTTGTCAGAGAATTTGCTTCAGTTTCTTATAGCTAGATTTTATCATCAGAATCTGACAATAGTATGGGCGCAGCCGCATAAAGGTTCGATGCCAACTCTCGTCGTTCGCCAACGAATGAAACGACTGGCCATCTATTCCTCCGTGCATTCAGGCAAACAAAGTGTTAAGGTCCTAACACTTCACAAAGCCACAGTAGGTTCATGCTAAGGGACTTGGTTTGGTTTTGTTATATCCTACTACAGGACTCTTTTCTTTCGTGTACTTTTTTTTAAAACTTTACCCATTTTTTCTGGTTGCTCCTAACCAGATTGTATCATCATTATGTTTAAAAGAGGTTTCACAGCTGAGAGGTTTGATTTCGTGGTACGGGGTTTTATCTCATATAGCTCTCTCTCTCTCTCTCTCTCTCTCTCTCTCTCGCTCTCTCTCTCTCTCTCTCTCTCTCTCTCTCTCTCTCTCTCTCTCTCTCACTCTCTCTCCACTATTTTCCTTTCGGAAGCGATGTACAGAGCACGAACTCCGTAGATCCTGTGACGACACTCATGAGTTTCCAAGTCCACGACTTCAGAACGCGAGACAGGCATCTTAACTATTGGCCACGGCGACCCCGTGACGATGTATGAGACTTCTAACGAATCTTCCACATAGTTTTAAACCTGGCTTGTTTCCCTTACAACTTATTACCCAACAGATGTCAATGCATATTGAGGCCTCACTGGCGTTTCACCTGCTAACCCTGCCTGTAGACAAATTCATTTTCAGGAACTGCTAGTTCAGAATAACGTTGACGTCCTTCACTTGTTGATTCGTTTTAGAAAGGCTTATTTTGAAATGTTCATTTTCAACTTTAGATTACAATTTGAACACATAGTGTTCATAGTCAGTTCAGTTACTGTATGTTAGTGCATTTGTAAATTGATGTTTTTTTTAATTTTACAGTATTATGATATTTCTCTTTAGTTTTGCACGTTCATCATAGCGAAGTGTTGTTATGTTGTATTTTATCAAATGGTGGTGATAATATATTCGGTGTCGGGTCTTAGTCAGATATGACTGAGCTACCGTACGACAGTAGACGGTACTACCTGCTTTCTGTTAGTGCCGAATGTTGGGCGGCGCTCACCAAACCCGACACCCCATATTGTGCCAACGGCTTACGGATGAGTGCAATTGACAGGATACAAGCCTTAACCAAGTGCGAGGAAATGCAACCTAAAGACTAAATGTCATAGCATGGCAGACCAGACCTTAAACCTTGGTCGGCAACTGGTCTAGGATGAAAGCGCCGATAGGCGAACATTTAGAGTATTGTTTGCTGATCCGGCAGCTTCTGCAGCTTGACTTGTTCCAGTCGTATTGGTGTCACCTTTCCTCTGGAGTACACTAGACAGGCCGAGAGAGGGATCATGCTGCATGGGCAACACATGGTCCCTAAATTCAGCCCAGGCTTTGTGTTATGTAGAGGTACAACTCACTTTACAAACTATCATCTGTCAAGACGGCAAGGTGCCAGTCAATCAGTCAGTCAGCCTGTCGGTGATCATATAATCCTGTTATTTTTGCTATACTATTTATATTTTTGTGTTATATTTTATTTTATAACGCTGTGTTGAGAATATAGTCCTGCTGTTTGTGCTGTAATATTTACAGCTTTTCATTAACGGACTTAAACGTTTGTTTGAAAGCTCGCAGTCATGAATACCCTGAAAGATGCATCACGTCTGCTAAACAAGTGGAGGCAATTGTCCGCGCGGACAGTAAACAGACATTTATCAGGTCACGTGAATTACCCAGACCGTAAATGATGGCACACTAACAGAATTTTACTAAGATTAAATCAAACGATGGGGAATAGCTTATCGGTTGAAGTATAAAATCAGAACAAATCACAGAATGAGAACGTGTTGGCAAAAAAATCAAAGGAATAAGATGTCGAGTCCACAAGTGTATTTTCTGTAATTAGTAAGCACTATAGCCTTCTATTAAATGTATTGAACATCGATTAAGGGCCTTGACAATATTTATTTAATATGAGTATTTAATTGAAACAAAAATACACACATACAGCAGAATTACAGACTACGAAATAAAAGGGAAAAAAAAGATGCGATTGAAGTTATAAAAATTAGCAAAATGGAAAATGTTGGATACATTAGAAGTCACAACACGTTTATTAAAGTCATGACACTTTTATAAAAGTCTTGACATATTTATGCAAGCTATGACGCCTTTATGAAAGTCACACTGCAAGGAAAAGATGTTGGATGACATTCAGCACCAAGGGTTCAACTCATATTTCGAAACCTCATGCACATGATGGAAATGAATGGATTGTTGCCTTTTAGGGCGTAGGGTCGTCACGATTCGACAAATTCTTCATGTCGTGTACGAGTGAACGACTGGAACGAACGGGTTCCTATATCAACAACAACAACAACAACAACGGAGAATGGACCATTACGCCTGTATATGCCACAAATACGTCATATGACGAACCCTGACCTTGTTTAGAAATCAGCTAATTAACCATTTGTTTACGACTTATTTATTCATAATTTGTTTTACATGATGTTCTTCATATGTATTTATATGTCCGGCTGCAGAATCCGCTGAACGTAGGAAATATGACAAGTCAACAATAAAAGTCACGTAAACCACGTGACCCACGCCCGCGCCTGGAGGTGTATTGGGTACATGGTGCTAGCTCCATACTCTATAACCCAGCAGATTGATGTGGTGGATCTCACACCCACTAACTTTACTTCCCAGAATATTTACTGACTCCAATGTTGGACTGAGTCAACCTGACCGCCCAGGTCAGTTTCTTAAACAATCCTGGACTCGGTGGGGATTCAAACACCTGACCGCAGACCGACAGGCCAGCATGCCAGCCAGTACGCTACCACGTCTGTCACGGTGCAACCATGTGTCAGACAATCAGCGTCAATAAATCTGCGGTTGTGGTTTCTACTAAAAGGACAAAGTCCGCCAGTTCTTAGAAATTTTCTTCAGTGTCGTCTAGCAAGGTTGTGTCATCAATGTGTCCACGGTTGTTAATAGGTTGTCCACAGATTGGTTTTATTCCATTTTTCCATTGCTTCTTTTACAACTTATTACCTGATGTCGATGCAGTCATGCGTTCATTGGCGTGTCGCCAGGTTATCATGTGTATAGTATGTAAATACAGATAAATCATAGCCTAGAGAGACTGGTGTAGCAGGGAGTGACCAGAGGATCAGTCTGACAATCGGTACTGTGAGGAAAGGCCCGAGGCACAAATAATCAGACAGCAACTAGTACCAGTAGTAGTGAGACTCTTCGCTGGCTGTTGAAGATGGGGACGGAGCGCATATGGTAACGTCCCTAGAGCTGTGATGTCTGTTCCTGACTCAGCTTACCTGAACTCTGGTGACGTCACCTGTAGACACATTCCTGTCCTGGAACTATTAGTTCAGAAAGCGTTGAAGTTCTTCTCACATTGATTGCCAGTTATGAAAGGCGTTTTATTGACTCAGTTTCTTGTCAATCCTCTATGCTATAAACTGGCATGTATAATGTGTATTGTTTGTTCACATGATTCATGTTATTTATGTATTGGGGTTTTTCTACGCATTGTGATATACAAGTTCAACATTTTACCTTTTACGTATGATTGTGTTATTGATATTGTTATTATCTGAGATGGTACTGGTAACATAACTTTGCTGTTTTTGCTAGAATGTTTACAGCTTTTCATTGAGTTGACTTCAATATGAGTTTGAAAGGCTCCGGGATGATTCCACTAGAAGATTTATCACATCTGCTATAAATATGGCGGCAACTGTTTGCATCGACAGTAAACAGACATTAATCAAGTCACATGAATTACCAGGAGTGTGAAAGTTGATAGAAAAGCAGATTATTAATCAGATCAAATGATACTACGAAGTCAAGATCATCAAATTATATTGGGGACAAAGTAGAGCTTATCAGCTGAAGAAAAGAATCAGATGATGAAATCAAAAGTTGAATAAGTGTTTATCCTTTGAAGGGCAAAATCATATCAAGTTACAGGATGAAGATTGTTTTGAGGAAAATGAATCGAATCCAAATGAAAATTTGCTGTAATTAATAAACTCTGTTGTTTTCTATAAAAGACGCACGCATTAAACATCGAAGTGAGCCATTGAAATTATGTATGTAAAGAATCATCATCATCATCAACGTACCTTGCTAAACGACGCCTGTGCACATGTCTCTCCACAGATCTCGGCTCTTGGTATTCTGTTTGAAGTCTGTTGACGATACCCACCCATACTTTAGAGTACTTTAGACTATCAAGAATGATTTCTCTCGATCTGTTTCTGCCTCTGTTATGGCTGATCTTTCCAGTCGTCACTTTGTTCTCCAACGCCCCTCTTCTCACTGCATGACCAGAGAATACTGTTTGTCTCGTCCTTACAGTTCTGTATACTGTTCCACTGTCAGTAGCCTCTTCGAGACAGCCATTGTTGGAAAGCCTGCCAGTGCCAGGTATTCCCAACATTCGTCTCTGAAATCACGTCTCGATGCCTCCAAGCGCATTCTGATGTGTTCAGCAACATCACATGATTTACATGTCATACAGCAGAACAGGATTTGATATAACATTTCAGTACTCACGTTTCTATGTTTGATTCATTTCCCCATCTCACCATCTTTCACTGCATGTGTGTGCCAAGCTGGATTCCATGCTTGTATTTTCACACAATCAATCACGCAGACTCATCTCAATAAGTACAACTTTGAGTTGTAAACATTTACAGAGATTCCTGCTCTCACCCACACATCGACATCTTTCCAAACATCAACATCTCAACCACACATCGACGTCTCTCCAAACATCAACATCTCAACCACACATCGACATCTTCTCAAACAGTCTCCCACGTTATATTGTAAGTCATCTACCTCATCTAACATCGTCTTAGAGACCATGCTTCAGCTTTAATGTAAGCTAATGTGAGTCACTATCACATGTAAATAAACGTATTAATAAAACTAATACCACGTCAATGTATGCATTATTATTAGTGTTGTTGTTTGTTATGACAGTCTAGTATTCAGTAAGAAGAATGTTTCGAATACCTTGGTCGACTAATGAAATGAACAACGACTGCCTGGAAGAGACTAATGAAAGTATAGCATTATAAACAAATATAAGAAACACACAACGACTGCCTGGAAGAAGCAATGAAAGTATAGCATATAAACAAATATAAGAAACAAACAAACACTGTTCGTTGGTTACGGAATGAGAAGAGAGGTGCTGGGGAACATCGTGACACCTGAAAAGATTTGTGCTAGAAGCGTCAGAATGAGAGAAGTCACGCCGCGTGGCCTAAGCCGGGTTCACGTGAGAATGTCATAAATACAATTGACACAGATCTGTGGAAATACACGAACGTCTACGACATTTGGCAGGACACATAATGATGATGTGCATCCATCTTATGAGGCCGGGTCGACCCTAGAGCGAGAGTGGTCACAAAAGAAAAGACCCTGTATTTCCACAGCTGGAACTTGAATCTATGGCAGCTGTGTTGGTAAACAAGTGTGGTCACCTCTACGCCACTCGGCAAATGACTGCTACATGTGTCTCTCTTACACGGTGGTGTGGAGTCTGACACTGGGGACACCAATGTGAGAATTAACTAGACCCTATATGCAGGAGCGGGAGCCGATGGGGAACAGTCAAAGCAAGCTTGCCCGTCGGTCAGTTTGCCATGTGTTCTAATCCCCATTAAAGTGAGGATTTAAAAATAAAAAAAAACAACAAAATGACCTACGCTCCCAGGTCGACCCAGCTTAAAATGGTGTGATATATTTTCACAAGCCGGCACATGCTGTATATCATTTTTACAACAATTCAATACGTTTAAACAGTTTGCACACACTCCTGGTGGATTTAGTCTTACTTTCACCTCTACGTAATACACGTTTTCGCAAGTTCAGATTTTACACACTTACGCACAAACGTTAAGCTTACATTCCGATATTACACATTCTAGTAGGCTGTGACTTCATTTGAAACTTCTGACACCACGTTTACACATTCTAGTATTTTAACACATTCTAGTCTGTTCTAGTTTTCCTAGTTAGTTAGGCTATTACGTTTAGCTGCCGTTCCGATCTTACACATTCACGCGGGCAGTGAATTCATTCAGTCATTCAACTGACCACTTCTGACACCACGTTTAGCTGCCTGTCAACATCTTGTATCACACACAGGCACTCTCGCTACTTCATCCACACCCAAAGAAAGATCCGTTGTGTAGATGGTATATCATGTCTTTTAATTCAGGCGAACTTGAGATAGTTACATATTATAACCAGGCGGTGACTGCCTGAACAAATATACAATTGTCGCCTTCTCTCCAATATCATACACAATCACTTATTCAAGCTCCACACTCGCTATCTTCAACTAGCGCCCTCGCAAACTAAGCATTTGCACTCAGAAATACACAAGTGCCCTCTTGAAATCTGTCGTGTCCCGTCTGACGGTTTTCAGCCGGCTGGCTGGCCTTGCCGTCCTAAACCCAGTGCGGTCTGTAAAACCCCGTGCTATTCTACCTGTCTCGTAGTACCGCAGTCTGTCCGTGCTAACCTGGGTTGTACTGACGTCTAGTCTGTTCAGGGTGGTATCCCGTGAACTAGCGTCCCCTCTTATCCTCGGGGTTGGTCCTGGCGGTGTCCTGATTATGACACGTCCGTGTCCCCACCTAAGTCCTGTCTTATGACTGTTCTAAGCCCTAGCTTGTGTTCTGTCTCTACTCTATCTACTCCCCGGTAGAGGTCCTTATCTATGTCCTATATGTCATTACCTCTATTCTGTCTCTTGTCCTCTCTATTTCCTCCTCAACACCTTGACAATCGCCGTGGATATTCCTCGTAACAACATTCAACATTAGCACCGCAACAGTACTGGTTTGTTCCCTACTTCTACAATCCAAAATTTACAAGGAGATGGAAAATTCTGATTATAAACCCCTAAGTTTAAGGTGGACCGACGTGCCGAGGACTGAATGGCCACGGGTGAGTTGGTCGTGAACGTGGAACGTCTGGTATGCCGTTGGGGCGGCGCCAGGCGTATGAACTCCTGAGGGACATCCCCTGCCCCTTCCCTAGTAAGCAGGCAATGCTAGGGCGACCGGTTATTTCCTGCAATATCCAAACTTTGCTTATGGATTTAATTAAACACGGGAATCGTCGCCCGAGCTACGGAGCACGTGCTCTGCGCTTGACACATCTTTCAGAGGCTAGCGAAGAGAGAGTGAGGAGGAGAAGGCGAGGAAATGGTGTGAGAAGAAGACATAGAAATAGGAGAGCAGGCGCCAGGAGAACAAGACGAAAAGTGGAGAGACTAGGGTTCAACCATGTAAGAGTGGGATACTGGAACTGTCGTAGTGCCAGGCAGAGAGGTCCTGTATTGGAGAGGCTAATATATGATTTTGATGTCCTCATGCTCCAGGAGTTAAATGCAGACAAATACCATTGCCCTGGGTACGTCAGTTATATAAACCCCACTGGGCAGAAGAGACATGGGCAAGGTCTGCTGGTGAAGAAAGGAGTGAAGCATGTGGTACTTGATTTGAGCCAGTGGAATCACAGTGCAAGAGAGGTCCAGGGTATACAAATGGAGATTGGTGGCTTAAGTTGGAACATCATAAATGTATATGCCACAGTGGATTGTTTTGTCAGAAAGGAACAATGGGACTGGCTTAAGGAATTGGAGGAATTACCAGGTGATAGGCTACTCATATGTGGAGACTTCAATGCGAGGAACAGAGATTGGGACAGTAGTGGAGAAAACCGACAGGGAATTGCCCTTGCGGATGCCATGGTGGACTCCGATGTGGTCTGCATAAATGATGGTAGGCCGACTAGAATGGCAATGAGGCCTGGCGATGCAGACACTGCTATTGACTTGGCACTTGTCTCCCAGTCATCAGTCCTTGATGTAAAGTGGACTGTTTTGAATGACCATGGGAGTGATCACATGCCATGCTCAGTCCTGATCTCTAAATCCAGGAAAGTTGAGGCTGGGAGAGTGCGCAAGAATTTCCGGTATGAGTGGACCGACATCCTTTTTGAAAGCCTCAGACAGGGGGCATGCAACAGGACTGTTTAAACTCCTTTTTTTTACAGCCCCTATGGTGGACCCAGAAGTAGACTATGCTTGGAAAGAAAAGAGAGCTGCAGTGAAGCAGCTAGGGAAAGTGCGACAGACACCCCGAGGCTCACGAGAGGAAGTGGACACAGCGGAAAATGTCAAGAAAGACAAGGTGGAGGCTTTCAAGCGCTGTGCTGCAGAGGCCAAGAAAGTAAAATGGGAATGTTTTATGAAGGAGATTGGAGGTGATAAAACACTGCGAAAATTCTGGAAACTGCACAGACAAATGCAAAGAAAAGATCGGCCTATGACAGTGGGAACAATTTATAGAGAGGATGGTGTGCGCGTGACAACAGACAAAGAGAAAGGGGAGGCGTTTCTCCAGAGATATTTAGAGCAGACCAATCATAATGATGCGGATACCAGGGATGCAGTTAGAGAGGAGTTATCTGGCACAATGGAGAATATGTATTATGAAGATATCATACGGGTGGAAGATGTTAAACATATTTTGAAAAAGGCAAAAGACACGGCACCAGGGCCCGATGGTGTTAGGTATGGCCACATGAAGGTTTTGAGCGATGTAGACCTGAAGGATATGACCGACTGCTTTAACCAGAGCATTAGGACAGCATCAGTACCGCAGGATTGGTTACATAGCTATCTCATCCCTCTCCCAAAACCATTCAAGGATCATTCAAAGCTGAGCGGCTTTAGGATCATCACCCTTTAAAATACGTTTGGGAAGGTTTTAGAGAAGATAGTCGCTGTCAAGCTGCAAGAGTTTTTGGAAAAGGGGAAGCTTCTTCCAAGAGGCCTGGGGAGCTACAGGCCAGGAAAAGATACCTGGTCAAATGCAGCCACTTTTGCCTTTGACGTTTATGAGGGGTTCCAGAGTAGACAGGAAACGATGGCGGCAGCGCTTGATCTCGAGGATGCGTACAACAGAGTTCGCTATGATATTTTGATGACCGCACTGATGGAGAAGGGGGTAAATCCCTGGTTGGTGAACTGGATAGCAGCCGTCCTGCATTCTCGTCGGGTTGCTCTCCGTCTGGGTGCATGGACCTCAGAGCCACATATTTTAACCCCGGGACTGCCACAGGGTTCTGCAATCTCACCGGTGCTCTTTAACGTGTATACGAGCAAGATTGCAAACCTAGAAGCACCAGGGGTTGGAAGGATACTAACATTTGCAGATGATATTCTTGCATATAGGCAGGGGAGAGATAGGGAGCAAACAGCCCAGGAGCTACAGGCGACAGTAGACAAAGTGATTGACAGTTGCACTGAAATGAGTGCTGTCATCCACCCGGAAAAGGCAGCTGTTTTGTGGTGCTCTCTGGACAACAGGATTATGAGAACTGATGTCCCAATTCTCACGATAGATTTTAGAAGCGTCAACAGAGAGGACAAACTGAAGTATCTGGGAATCGCATTTGACAGTAGCCTGTCCTTCAAGGACCATGTGGAGTCGGTTGTGACAAGATCTCAAAAGGGACTCAATGCACTTAAAACTATGGCTGCAATGGACACAGAGCAGAGAATGCTTTTCACACTATACCAGCACTTGATTCTCTCAGTGATTGATTATGGACTAGGACTGCTCACTGTCTCAAAGTGTCAATTGGTGAAATTAGAGCGCATACAGAACGAAGCTATGCGGGTCATTCTGGGATGCACCAGAGACACCCCAGTCGTGTGTATGCGTTACATCCTTGGTTTGCCGACTGTTGCTGGTAGGCTCAAGGTGATGCAGGCGAAGGCATACCTCAGAGTAGTTGCTGACACAGATCACCCGTTGCATGAGGCGCTGGACGTAGTTAAGGGTCAGCGACTGATAAGAGGGAAATCATGGATGGCTCAGGCGGAGGATACGATCAGACAGGTGTGCATCTTGGAGAACATTAGGCGAGGAGAGGAGTGGGTCAGAGTGCCAGCGGAGCAGTCAGACTTGTGCAAAGTTATAATCACATTGAGCCGGGAGTGCAGGGAGTGGCCAGCAGGGGCCACGGAAGTGGAAATCCAGCAACTAATTCAGGATAATGCTCGCCCGGGTGATGTGATTATATACACAGATGGTTCGGTGTTGAGAGGCAGGAGAAGTGCCTGGGGGTTCTTAGCAAAAGCTAATGGTCGCCGTTTGGTGCAGGAGAGCCTGGCATATGATACCACAACATCTAGCTTAAGAATGGAGGTGGAGGCGGTCAGTGCAGCTTTCCGCTGGATGGAGAATACGATACACACACACACATCGTGATTGTAACTGACTCAGAAAGCATGCTGAGTAGGGTGAGGACAGGCAAGCTTCGTGCAGAGTGGCTTGCTTCGCTTCGGAAGTCACGAGTGACAAGCTTCGTCTGGATCTTTTCTCCGGGGCATGCTGGTGTGCTGGGGAATGAACAGGCGGACAGATTGGCTGGCTCTGCAAAACTTGGTGGAGTATTGATGCATGATAAGGAAGACGTGGTTGTGGTCTTGTGGGAGCACGTGTACACCACGGAAGAGCAAATGGATCACCATGGTCTGGCAAGAATGAGACAGCGAAGGGTGACGAGGGGATCTGGCCGATGATCGACGCTCAGAGGAAAGGCGAGACGGACATATAATCAGAATGCTACTGGTACTATTAGGGTTGGAACTCTTTGCTGGCTGCTGAGGATGGGGACGGAGCGTTTATGGGAATGCCCCGATTGCTGAGATGTCGGTTCCTAAATTAATCAATCAATCAATCACTCCAAAATCTACAATAACTCATTGTCGGCGATTCAACCAATAACTGGAACTTGGAAAAGCTAAATAAAAAGACGAACGACCGGATTTGTTGGACAAGTTGTGGGGGTGGAAGGGGGGGGGGGGGGGGGGGGGGGGGGGGGGGGGTCCGGCAAAGTCAGCAAAGTCCGGTGATTTCTTTAATTGGAAAGTAGAATAAGGAAGGTTGGTATAATAACATTCACCTAGTCAGAAGGTATCATATCATTAGATATAGGTAAAGTTAGGTAGATCATCTTAACTAGATATTCGTGCTTTGCTTAAAGTCTATTCTCCAGGTATACAAGTGTAATCACCTTCTGAGAAGACAAGAAAAGGTTAAGAATGGCAGACACAGCCAGACTGAGGAACCTTTTCATGGAGACTGGCAAGCTGTGCGGCCTAACAGATAAGGACATAGCCCAGTATGTTAGCGAAGAGATCGAGAAACACTAACGGCTACAAGCTGAGAAGGAAATGGATGAAAGACGGCTACAAGCTGAGAAGGAAACGGAAGAAAGAAGACATTAACATGAACTGGAAATGAAGAGGCTGGACAATGAAACATAGTTACGACGACTGGAAATCATGAACCAACATAACTATTCAACATATCAAATCCGATCTTCAGCTTAACCACAGAGTGAAGCAGCTTCAGTTCAAGCCAATGCCATGTCTTTTCCGCTGGATGCCTTCCACGAGCAAGCAGACATAATTGAGAATTACTTATCAAGATTCGAGAGGATGTGTGTGATGTGCGGATTAGAGGAGACCAAATTGGCAGTTAAATTGTCAGAAGGACTTCGTACGAAGTATTTTCTAGGATACGACCGGAGGAATTGGGCAATTATGGCATCCTGAAACAAGCTTTATTAGCCAGATTTGAAATAGATGGAGAGAACTACAAGAAACAGTTGAGGACTGCTCGGAAGGAAGCCGAGGAGAACTATTCTCAATATGTAGAATGACTGAAATCGTACCTAAACAAATGGCGTACCAAGTCTAGATTTGAAGAAACGTATAAAGATCTACAAGAAATGTTTCTAATAGATCAACTTAAAGAGTAAATGTCTCAGGACATGAGAGCATTTCTAAAACAACATGGAGCTGAGAGATTGAGTTTATCATTACTTTGGGAGAGAGATATGAAAAGTCACAGAAAGAGGTTGTGGTAATCAACGAACTACCAATAATCTTCCTCGTGAGTTCCCTCAGAAGACCAAAGATAAGGAAGGACGGAAATCCAGCAAACCAAATGGATCTAATGGATCAAATAAGACCACTACAACACAGAACCAGCAGGTGAAATGGGAGAAGAAGGCCTACTGCAGCCATTATAAAACTCATACTTACAACACGAAGGATTCCAGTAAGAAACCTCAACCTCTTACCACAGCCTGTGCGGTAAAACCTAAAGAAGTGAGAGGTAACCGGAATGCTCGTTCCAATAAGGACACGCAAAGGAACACCAACTCAAAACTGCCAATCATAGAATCTGTCAACCTGAACGGATGGACAGAGCAATGCCTCTATGATACATTTTCGACGCAATTGTACAAGCCTCACTGGTAAACCCAGAGCAAGTTACAGATGAAACCGTCGAAATACAGGGATTCTGAAAAGTTCCGTGCCTATGACACTAACTGTTACCAAGGTCAGCATAACTTCACGCTATGTTACGGGAGAAATCATATGAATATTATGTCTGATGAATGAGGAGAATGAGTGAATGAAGTGACATGCTAAGAAGGAGGGAGTATCAGCTAACAGTCAACCTCATGATAGAAGGCAACTTTGATGAGTAATGTCCTGTCTATCACACACAGAACATGTTCGGCATAACCCATACACTAATTAATAATTTAGTGTACCCCGACGCATGACACCACTTTGTATAAAATATCATTCATGTCACCATCATCTGGTTTTGTGCCCCAAGTAAGACACAAACCATATTACATATTACACATACTACAAGCATCTGGTTTTGTGTCTTAAGCAAAACTCCCCTTTGTATTGTAGATCACTCATGTTACAACATATGGGCTAGTGTACTGATGATTGTAAGGATAATGAGTTTGATGAATGTAATAACAATGATGATGATGATGATTATTGTAATGATGATGATGATGATTGTAATGAAGATGATGATTGTAATGATAATGATGATGATATAATGATAATTATATAATGATAAGGATGAGAATGATGATGATGATTGTAATAACAATGATGATGATGATGATAATGAGAATAATGATGATGATAAATGAAGTACAAGCATATTACAGACACGGTGAATAGGAGGGAATATACTCGCCTTGAAACTTTTGATTAGAAAAGAATTCACCTGAATACTATACAAGAATTGATACCATGATATATTTATATTGTTCATAAGCAACTACTCATTGCTATGGGGAATGATTTCTAAATCCCTTAATGGATCAGAATCTTTTTCTTTAATGGAAGAAGATGTAGAGAGAATAACTAGGTACAGAATAGGATGGTCAACATAATCAAGGTATTACTCAACCTAGAGACCTGATGACAGGCTTAAGTGAAGATGAAACTGCACATCTGCCTGTCTAAACCTTGAACACTTTATCATGGCAGATTGGATGGCGAGCAAACAATTATGTTGGTTGAGAACACTAAGACTATCTTTCTCTTATGTTTATTTGTCTCTAGGAACAAGATTCATTTTATTGATTTCACTTGTCGCTTCAGAGGTCACAAATTGTGAGAACTGTATGGATATTTTGTCCTGGCCATGCGGGTGTACGGGGGAATGAACAGGCTGATAGCCTAGCAGGGAATGCACCTCTTGGTGGTATCTTGCCTATGGACAAGGGGGAGGTGGTCGTGCGCTTGTGGGACCAGGTGGAGAAGGCGGAGGAACAGATTGAGAACCCATATGTGGAAAGAATGAGATTGCGGGGGATCGGCAGGGGTTCTGGGAGAATCTCAAAACTGAGAGGGAAGACCAGGAGAACATTTAATCAGATAGCGGTGGGAACGATTGGTAGTATGACTCTTCGCTAGCTGTTGAACGAGGGGAATGAGCACGTATGGGAAAATCCTGAGTGCAGTGATGTTGGTTTTGACTCAACTCAACTCAACTTGTTAGTTACTTAGGAGATTATAGCATTGTATTGCTAATGTCATATTGAGGATGTGATTAGATGTATGTTGATTGCTGAAATTTCAGGATGTGGCTATAACCATATAGATCCAGACCTGACTTTGGTGAAAGAAGCAACTTAGCTAAATGTTATGTGAGAGAGTAGGACAAAAACCTATCCACCTGCAAAAGTTCCATTTTACTTATAGGAGAGGTAACATTTATTTAGCATAATTTACCTGCAAAAAATGGAAAATCAAGAGCCATCAAATTTATTCTAAAAACCTGAAAAGAACAACACACTGAAGCTTAATCTATCACAGTGACGGCTTGGAGCAGGAATACATATCTCACAAGTCACTACAAGGAAGGGCAGGCCAATTTTTCTGTTTCATATTTACCACCACAGAGGATCTGCAAGAACATTACCTGCGAAATTACCTGTAGTATTAATCCTATGTGAGGAGGGGAGACACTGATAAAATTATAAGTTTATATGAAGATCTTGATGTAAATGAACTTCTATTTTTTTTTTCATGTATGTAATTGAATTGATTGTTTCAAAACATTACTGTTCATTACTAACTGTATAGTTAATAAATAATGGAAAAACGGAGGTAATTTCCTCTCGTGAGTGTATTTTTTACTTGTCATAGTCAATTAGTTTAATCAAAACAACCCTAGATAATATTAGGTTAACTGAGAGAGCAAGGAACCAACAAAAGGAGATTTTGGGTATTGAGGGCAAACACTTGTAAATGTTTTCCTAGAGGTATTCCTTGGTTTTCTGAGACTCTATTTATGGACTCAAACAACTGAGCCATTAAAGGTTAACATAATTAAACGGACAGGATCACATTTGGAAAGAGGAACTTAGCATCATTTCTCTCTTTGGGGTTGAGCCATCAACTATACATCCTACAAATGGGTACAAAGAAATATTTTGGGAAGTAAAGGCGACCGATGGTATATTGACCACATGACCTGTCGAGTGCCGATTGGTCTACAAAAGTGTGGGGCTAACACCGTATACCCAATAACCCAAAGCTTGGCAATGACCACACAGAGACTTAGGGATATCGTATAATCGTTATGCTAACTATTGGAGATCCAAGCCAAGCTGTTGGAAGAAATAATTGCCAGGACAATATTCCGCAAACTTGAGAGGCTACGTCTCTCTCCACCTACCATTGGAAAGTGCAGACGAAGCGGTGAAATCTGGCTAAACGCATCGGGTTGTGCCCACGATGTGTACGAGGGTTTCACTCAGGTATTGAGGTATGTCGTATTGCAATCTACCTTGAAGTTGCGTACAATAGAGTAGTTAGTTAGTTAGTTAGTTAGTCGACAGATCATCCTCGTTGCACATCGAACCATTCAGTCCATAAGTGCTCGGATCCCCTCCTCAGCAAATCCCGCAGCGTGTAGCGGCTAACGACGCCAGTTCTGTGTTGGTTTATCAATCTTCTTTGGCTTCCTGCGTAGTGTTCTTGTTTGGCCACCCCTCTTTTAATTTGCTGCTCCCGCAGTCAGGCCATTGTTGTAGATTCACAGTCATCACTTGGTTCTCGCAAAAGTCTCACTTCTCGTAGAGCATTCAGAATGTCAGCCTGGTCCATGGCGCGTCCGCCCTCCACAGTAGCCTCACCTGCGAGCTTGTCAGCCCGCTCATTTCCTTGTACTCCCGCATGACCTGGCACGAAGATGAAACTAATCTTTGCCAGCCGAGACCGCTTCAGAGGCAGCAACCATTCTCTTCGGATCGACCCCTCCTCTATCCTCTTGATCATGTTCATTGAGTCGCTAAGGAAACAAGCCCTAGTGAATGTCTGTGTCTCGAGCCATGTTATTGCTTTACTTACTGCTATGACTTCCATGGTCAGGCTACTTGTGGTTTAAGTGAAAGCACCAGAGTCCTCCTTCACAATTCTCCCTCCGGCCCGAGCTGTAAAGGCCCATGAGCTTCTCACATGTCGGACGACCGACCCATCTGTGTAGATGGCCGCGTCACCGTCTAGCGAATTCTCACAGCAGCCGGATTTTCTTGTCTGCATTTTCTATCTAGTTGGATGCAAACTGAAAAGGATGTGCAGAAGTCTGTTGGCACCTGCACCCACTCCTCGCCAGGTTCTAAGTCCTCAAGTGAACACACCTGTTGAAGAATGTCTTCGGCTTGACCCATCCACGACCGTCCTCTTTTTAACCTGCTGCCCTTCACCTTCCTAATTTCACTATGCAGTGGATGTTGTGTGTTTGCGTTAATTCTGAGGTAGGCGCGTGCCCTGCAAACTTGTATTCTCTCTTCAATGGTTGGAAAATCAAGAAGGTAGCGCATCGCCCTGCATGCTGTATCTCTTGTACATCCAAGAACAATGCGCATAGCTTCATTCTGTATCCTTTCCATCCTTTCTATCTGCTTATGGCTGAGAGTCAGGATTGCCATTGCAAACTCCAAAACAGACATGACCAGCCCCTCGTACAGAAGACATAGATAGCGCTGCTCACAGTTTGCTGCCGCCATCACCCGCATCGCTGCCAAACCCCGCTTGGCCTTTGTTATCACCTGGTCTATGTGCACATTATAAGCAAGGCTTCGATCAAACCGTATCCCCATGTAATTCATTGCCTGCGTTCTTTCCACCGTCTCTGAACACAGCATTACAGTTGGTGTTGGATTGTTGACAATATGATTATTCAACGAGAACCAAGTCACTGTTGCCTTTGTTGGGTTGACCATTGCCCCAGCTTCATCACACCAAGTACTTATGCGATTGAGTTCGGTTTGTAGTTCCACAGCAACCTCCTCTCTATCTTTACCCTGACGATACACTAAAACATCATCGGCATATGACAATGTCCTGCCAGGTCCAGTGATCTGCTCACTGGTGATTTTCACTGTGTAGGCGTTGAACAGTACCGGAGATAATGGTGATCCCTGTGGTAGGCCAGGATATATTGTTGTTGGTTCCGAAGTCCAACTGCCACATCTAAAAACTACTTTCCGTTGGTAGAGGGCTGCAGCGATCCAACTAAGGAGGAATGGACTTACGTTTAGTTCAAGAAGCTGTACCTTTCTTCTTCTTTTCGTTCATCCGGAGTGTTTTTTTCAGATGTGATTGCGGTGTGTCTATTAAGCGCCCTTGGGCCGAAACCCGTAGGCCAACACATCCGACTACAGCGTGCTTTTTTGACCAGGTAGCATACCTGGGAGACTCTCACTTTTGTGGTGCCATCTAAAACCATGCTGGCCAAGGTTGAACGGTCGAAGACAACGGTCATCCCTCAAGAGAAGGAAGGCAGGGACAGTCCATAGCATTTTCCGCCATCCAAGGTTGCTTCCATAGTTGCAGGGCCGACACATAGCGCCCTGGATCTGGGCTCACCGAGGGAATCGTCACGTCCTGCTCATGGCTGCTTTAAATCCTCACTTCAATATATTGGTCATTTCGTTTGCCCCGGGCCATTCCTGCACAAACCAGACAGGTTTGCAGACGGCTATCCACTCAGCGAGTTTTCGGACATGTGCTTGTCGTTGCGCCCGTCAGAGCTGTTCCAGGCACGACAGACATTCGGAAAACTACCTAGTCAGAGCTGTTCCGAACAAGAGCGGCATTCGGAAACTAGGTAGTCAGAGCTGTTCCTAGCACGAGAGACATTCGGACGAGACATTTCACTCGGACGTAATTGCGTAGTGTCAATTTTTAGTTTGCCACCCGTAGGACGACACTTCCGGCTTCCGGCGGGCATTTTTTAATGAGGTTAACCTTCCTCTGGTTTCGAGGCACGTTAGACTGTTGTGATGTCGCCAACATCTCAGCTGGTCAAGATAGAACGATCAACGACATCGCGGTCGGCCCTCAAGGGAAGGCAGGGGCAGATCATGGGCATTCCCTGGCTATCCAAGGAGGCTTCCATAATTGCAGAGCCGGGCACATATTGCTCTGAGACTGGGCTCACCCGAGGAGTTGCCACGTCCTGCTCATGGCTGCTTTAGTTCCTCACTTCCATGTGTTGGGAGTCTCGCTTGCCACTGATCGCTCAAGCACACACCAGGGGCGGTCAGACTGCGAGCGACATCCACTCGGTAAGCTTTTATTTTTGACTTCGGACAACGCAATAGGTTCGCTCGCCGTGCGTTCCATTTCGCGTCATTGAGACGTTCTTCCACTTTTGTCTACACTCTCTATGAGTTAGATACAGACAGTTTTCGTAACCATTTCCTTCGACTGGGGCACTTTTCTGACTTTTTGTACTCGCTCACAAGGTAGGCTACATGTGCTGCCGGCTCAGCACCTTACCTTCTTGCAGCAGTGACCGAGAAACGGCCTGGTCCTCTCATCCGGGGATCTCTCATTTCCCCCAGCTGAGAGCCTTCGAACTTGTATCAGACCTGAGCATGTAGCTTGCTCAGTATCACGCCTCTATTTTTCGGTAGGAGGGTATTTGCCCGGCTCTCATATCCGAGGGTTTGTGGCTTAGAGGCGTTCAGCCACAGCCCTCGACAGGGAGCCTTAAGTGTTTTGTCCGGACCAAGAACTTCTGCCTTCGTGCGCCTGATTTAAACTTCAGACTCTGATCCTCACCTCAGTCTAACCCGCAGAGCAGCAGGTTGTGTCTCTCTTAGTCTGGCCCCTATCCCATAAGCTGTCCGATATGTAGTTTTCATCCATCGACAAGCACATGGGGTCAGAGGGACACACAAGCTCCCCCACCGCGGCAAGGTGGAGACACATCGGGGGAGGAATACCTTTCGAGTTGTTAGTGAGCAGCTTCTTGAACTTACTTCAGATTAATCTATTCCTCAAATTGATCTTCGATGCCCCACGTCAGCGAAGATGTTGTTTAAATATGGAAACTGAACTTTAGAACCAACAACAATACACCCCAGTCTTTCGCTGAGTTCACTCATTTCCCCTGTTCTATTCAATGTGTACACAGTAAAAATTACATGTGAACTGATCACGGAGTAGGTGTAAAAATGTCCTACATTGACGAAAGTTTGGTCAGTTGTCTGTATAAAGACCGACAGCAGGTTGTTGAAGAACTCTGTAATATAACCCAACATCATAAACAGATGATGTAGGGAAGATGGATCATTGGTCAGCCCACCGCAGTCGGTTGTTACATGAAACTCGCTAAGTAACTGAATTGTTAACACTCCAGAAACAACATTAAACATTTGCTCCGAGATAACGGAGAGGACTCTTGTAATGATGTACCTGGGAGTGTGGTTTGATCTGAGCCTTGCCTGTACCAAACACATAGACCACGTGATCCTGAAGGCTAGGATGGATATGACTACTGTGAGAGGGATAGCAACTGCAAACTGTGAACAGCGCCACCCATGTCTTTGATATCAGGTCAGGTATTTTCTGCAATTGAGTAAACTCTGGCGACCCCGACTCTCAGCCACAAACAGATGGAAAGACTGGACAGTTTGTAGAATGAGGTCATATGCTTCATTGTTGGGTGTACTAAATATGCAGCCTGCTAACTCTAGATGACCGACCAAGGATTCGCTTACGCGCATACCTCAGGGTCAATGCCAACACACATCTATAACTGTACAATGGGGTCGAAGGAAAGAGTTGCAGATTACAACCAGGAAATCCTGGATTGGACAGAACGAAGACATTATTCAACATATAAACTTATTAGAGGACACAGAATCTGCCAAGAAATGGTGCGAGTTCCATTCCAGTATGCATTAGACTAGACATAGATTGCAAACGACAAGACACGATGGTCATTGAGGCAGAAGTGCAAACATTGATTTTTCAGAATTTTCCAAGGGTGATGTAATCATGTTCATATATCAATAGATGGGTGTAATGCGGGGTAAATGCAGAACACATGGGTCCTCTTGGCCTAGGTTGAAGGGAATGAATCACACACACACGCACACGCACACACACACACACACACACACACACACAAATGTGGATAAGCGGGACATGATTGATACGGACATTGATACCTTGGCATTACACCATAGGAGAAATTCGCAGCTGATAGTGTTGAATGGAGGGAAAAAGATCAGAAATGGAATAAAGACAAAGGAGAAAATTATTGCCGATAGGTTACACACTAAGCGTGTGAGACATAAAATGGTGCATGATGGTGAAAATGACTATATGTTCACATGCATCCATTGTGGACGAAGAATAATTTGTCAGATCTGATAATTTGTCTAATTGAAATACAATGTAACAAACCATCGTCTGTCAAGACGCAAGGTGCCAATTACATCTTCACACTGAAACATCTGTGTTCATTATGAATATTCTCCGTGGTGCACGGGCATTTCCTAATGAGAAGCACGTCACATAGTGGAACGGAAGTGTTCAGAGGTTTCGTCAATAATTCTACCTATAGTAGGTGCTTTCATGAAATGTTATTATTTTATAATATCTTACCATTTATCGCTAAAATCTGAATGTGTGAATATGGTTGAATAGGAGTGAATGTGAAATTGTGTACACTTTAAAGCATTTCTACAAAGATGTACACATATTTTTTGTCAAGAAACTGATTGCATGTAACATTTTCAAAGTATTTAAATACCCCGAGAAACGAACAGGCACGCACTGAATGTGAGTAAACGATCATTTTGTTGATGGATGCAAGAATCTGGAATTAAACCACCACGCAATAAGCAACTAGCAGCTAGAAAGGTAATTGTAGACAGCTTTGACAAGGAGGTCATAAGGTGAGCTATTATAACAATGTTGAATTCCATAAAAACAGTGACTGTAAACAACTTAGGGCTTGATTGAGAAAGAAAAGTGACACAGAGCTATCCAAAACAACTTTGTGGAAAATTATAAGGACATTAGGTTTCACGTTTAGAAATTATAAGGGAGGTAGAAATATCATTTGCGAGCAACAGCATTTAGGAGCCATGAGAAACAAGTACCTAGGGGAAATGCGCAAATAAAATTATGACATTATGTATTTGGAAGAAACCTGGATCAATGCGCTATCATACAAATAAAAGAAAAGGCAATCAGTGAATAGATAGATAAAGCGATATGTATGAGTAATAACCGACAATGTTTAATCATAGCTCATGCTGGTAGTGCGCATAATGGCTTCCTATAGAATGCTGGATTAAATATTGATAAAAGTTACTGGAAAAAAATGTGAAAGAATAAGATGCCTATTGGAGAAATGAAGATTGAATTCTATGCAACCGAGAGCAGTCCTCAGCCTACTGGAATCGTCCGAAACAGATTAAGGTCAGGGCAGATCGCAGACATTAATTCACATGCACACCTACTGAAATATTTTTCTCCAACTATTCATAAGAATTGCAGGGTCTAAACATTACAGCATCGGCACACAAAAAATACAATTTATCAGTAGCAACAGTTCGCATTCCACACCGACGAATTTTAAAGTTCCACAAGCCCTCCACAGTGACAAAGAACCGGCATTATAAAAGAAAATACACACACTAAACACATTGAATACCAAGCGAAGAGTAGTACTGCGGTGGAAACTCACATTGCGGCTTGACAAGAAACGCGACAACAAACAGGTTGCTAAATGAGGGGCCAACACGTAAACATACGAATCAATCTATAAACTTCAATGAACGGAAGACCAACATCTTGGCCATTAAGAAGAAACCCGACTACAGAGATCAGAGACATTCACACCTATATTCATCGTGCAAAACAGGTAATCATGTTCCGTCTCTGAACAGTAATCAGCAGAGTAGACACTCTTTTACAAATACTTAACATGGTTCTATCACCCACGTGCACTTGTGAACAAACTACACAGACAGATGAACAGATCCTTAAAAATTGACACATGATGATTGAATTGACGTATCATATCTGGTCACCCAATACGCACATTAGCGCACAGTTGTTTGGAAGCTTTCACGACTTCCATTAAACAAAGTTACATGCATCCTAGTAACAGGACTTCTTGTATATACATCATTAACCAGCAGCTGAAGGAAAAAGAAGACAATGAAAAGTAAGGCAAGAAATATATTCCTTCTACTTTCCAGTTCATTTTCATTTCTATTCTACATTATTTACCCAATGCCTCTATAAATTCTCTGTCTTTACTAATATAACACATTGCACCCACTTCCATACGAATATGGATACGCCTTCGTCGTTACCCGAATTCGAGTGCGTTACTGTAAGACAAGTTTTTTAGCGTTAATTCAATACATTTTCGCCAAAACATCCCCCCCCCTTTCCAAAAAAAAAAAAAAAAAATGTGGCCGCTTTCCAAGATTTCAGTTGCCTTTGTACCTGTGTATTCTTGGGTTGGAGTCAATATAAGACGGATGGAAAATTTTCATAATGATGCAATATATACTGTTGAAAAAATGTGTTGATTCACATTCTAGATATGTAATATTGTATTCATCCATATATATATATATATATATATATATATATATATATATATATATATATATATATATATATATATATATTGGCACCTTTCCGTCTTGACAGACGATAGGTTGGTACATTGTGCTTTAAAAAGGCTTAATAACTACGATCCATGGCGGTGGGGAGTGTGGCTGGTAAGGCCAATTCCTGCTGCAAATGTTTGCCCACAGTAGGTGCATGTGAAAACATGGTCATTTCCACCATTTTGCACCATCTTACGTTTCTCACGCTCAGTGTGTGCTTTATCTGCAATCATTTTCTCCTTTGTCTTTATTCCATTTCTTGTAGTTGCCCTCCATGCAACACGTTCAGCGGCGACGTGCTCCCAATGTGCATTATCAATGCCTGTATCAATCATGTCCCGCTTACACACATCTTTGTATCGTAGTAGAGGCCGACCCTGAGATCTCCTACCCGTCTGTAATTCACCAAAAAAGATGTCCTTTGGTATTCTACGATCATCCATCCTCCTAACGTGTCCTATCCATCTAAGTCTACGAAGACTGAGCATGGAATACACCGTCACACAACCTGATCTTTCCAATACTTTAGTATTTGTGATTTTGTCTTGCCACTTAATACCAAGTATTCTTCGCAGACACCGCATATGAAAGCTGTTTAAACGTTTCTCTTGGCGTGAGTAAGTTGTCCAGGTTTCACTGCCGTAAAGAAGAGTACTAAGGACACAGACTTGGTAGACGAGGACTTTTGTTTTGGCAGTAAGCTTCCTGTTCTCCCAGACTCTTTTTGCTAACATGTTCATTGTTGTTGCTGCCTTGCCAATCCTGATGTTGATTTCCTGATCGAGGGATAATTTGCTATTTACCTCTGATCCCAGATATGTAAAATGGTCTACTATCTCCAGTTCGGCGTCGTCAATAAAGATTGATGGTATACCATGTGCACCTTGTGACATAATCTGTGTCTTCTTTTTGTTAATTGTTAAACCAAATTCAGAACAAGCATTGGAGAATGCAGATAGTAGATGTTGTAATTCTTCCTCAGAGTGGGTCGTAATCGCAGCATCATCCGCAAAAGGCAACTCTCTGATTAGTACCCTGCTAATGTTGGTCTTGGCCTTCAATCTCTGAGCATTATAGAGGCCACCATCTGAGCGTGAGTGAATTTATATACCGTCATCCTGATCACGAAAGGCATATTTCAGTAGAAGTGAAAAGTATATCCCAAAATGGTGGGGGCTAGTACACAACCTTGCTTAACTCCACTATTGATTTCAAACTCTTCTGAAGTTGAGCCATCAAACTTGATTTTACCCTTCATGCCTGTGTGGAACGATTCCACAATGAACAGAAGAGTTGGTGGGCAGCCAATCTTCTTTAGTGCTTTGAACAGACCCTCATGACTGACCAAATCGAATGCCTTTGTGAGGTCGATGAAGGCAATAAACAGTGGCTGATTTTGTTCCCGGCATTTTTCTTGCATCTGTCGCAATGAGAATATCATATCAATGGTAGACCGGTTCTGACGGAAGCCGCACTGTGATTCGGGGTAGACTTGATCTCCCAGGACTTAAAGTCTGTGCAGGACAATTCTGGCAAATACTTTCCCAACAATACACAGAAGTGAGATACCCCTATAGTTGTTACAGTTGCTCCGATCTCCCTTGTTCTTGTACAGCGTTATGATGTTTGAATCTTTGAAATCCTGTGGGACTTGTCCTTCTCGCCAGCTGATGGATCTGTAGAGCGAGTGTGTCTTGCCCACTCTTGATTACCTCTATTGGAATCCCATTCTTACCTGGAGCCTTGCCAGATGCAAGCTCATTTATAGCACACTTAACTTCTGTTATAGTGGGAAGTGTGTCCAGGTGGTCAAGAGTTGGCAGGGCCTCTATGACGTTGAGGGCATCATCCGCTAGCTTGGTCTCACTTGAGTAAAGCTCTAAATAGTGCTCAACCCATCTATTCATCTGCTGTTTCTTATCAGTGATGATTTCTCCAGTCAAGGTCTTCAGCGGTGCACTTCTTTTGATCATTGGACCACAGGCTTTCTTTATCCCTTCATACATGCTTCTGATGTTTCCCTTATCACTTGCGATTTGAATGGACTCACATAACTTGATCCAATAGTCATTCGCACACTGCATGGCAGCCTTTTGTACATCCTTCCTCGCTTGCTTCAGCTCACTCAGAGTGTTACGCGTTGGTCTTTCCTTGTTTCTTAAGAGAGCTATCTTCTTTTTATCAATCAAGGGCTGCAGTATCTGGCTGTTTGCCGCAAACCAGTCCTGCCTCTTATGATCCACAGTGCCGTAAACCCCTACCGCTGTTTTATAAATAGTTTCCTTAAATTTACTCCATTTATCATTTACTATACAATTTTCTGATGTATCATTGAAAGCGTCTTCAAGTTGCTGTTGAAATTCAAAGCACTTTCCATGATCGTGAGTGTTAGTAATATTAATCCTGGGGCTAGACTTGTGTTTAGCTGTGTAGATTCTCTTTGGTCTTAGTCTAACCCTTGTAACAACCAAAGAATGATCTGTATCACAGTCAGCACTGTGTTAACTTCGAGTTAATGATGTATGGTTCAGATGTTGTCTCCGTGTGATAATGAAGTCCAGCTGATGCCAATGGCTGGATCTTGGATGTTTCCATGTGACCTTATGCATCTCTTTTGTTTTAAAAAAGGAGTACGCCAACTGACAAGGACTTCTAACCCGTAACAGTTGCCTCTCGCTTTGATTCCGAGACCGGTTAAGACCAGGGATGGAGTTATTGAATCTCCATAGCACAAAGCCTGGGCTAAAATAAAGAAATCATGTGTTGCCCATGCAGCATGATCCCTCTCTCGGCCTGCCTAGTTCACTCCAGAGGAAGGTTGATGTCAACAACTTATGTTTCAGGCATCATCGGATTACTTCTCCCACACCATACAAGAGACTTGCAGTCGTGTGCGAGGAATGAAATGGTACATTTTATTGCCGTTGGCTCTTTACAATTGCAAAACAGTCGCTATCTAATCACACATAAAGTCACAATATTCTCTATCAATAGTTTTCCTAACCCCTATAGCTATTCTCTATCTACTAGGCTACATGAAAACACATATCTATTCTATACGATGTGAACACTACAGAGTCAGTCCCCAGTCTGACTTGCTTCACTCGCGTCGCTACACGCCTCGCGGAAGGACCTTCATACGCCCTTCGGCTCCCTGCGTGCGAGGTCAGTTAGCACGCCCCTATTAGCTGGCTTTGCTTTGAGTGCTAATCGTTGCTATCACGCAGGCGTGATTCTGTCGTGACCAGTAGTGCTAACTATCTGGTCAACGCCTTCGTGTGAGGACTAGTTAATAGTCCCCCTTTTCTCTCATCTATCCTGCCCTGATCCCGGGCACTATGTTCACTCAACTCTATCTGAGGTTGACCCCCACGTCCTGGTGGTGTTCTATCATGAGGCAGTCTTTGACACACACCCACCCCTCTTGTGTTGCGTCATCAACTTTGACTCATTGGTTGTGACGCAAGAGGTTTCTAAAAAAATTAGTGTGTCTAATTTTTGTCAAAGACTGTAGATAACCTGGCTTTGGGCTACCTAATAGACCTACTGACTAATGTCACAATGTAGCATCACTTTACTTGGCTACTGGCAATCGCCACAAACTTGTCTGGTTGGCGTGAGCCCTCTTCTCAACCGCAATATTATATTCATTAGAAGTATGTCTGAACCGGACCGTTGTCTTATAAGACCTGCCCTCAAATAGTAAATTAACTCACTACCCATACAAAGTTGACTTTCTGAAGGTCAACACATGAATTGCTTCATGTCCCCCATATAATATTAAACAACCATTACACAAGCTGTGTGCGACAGGCTTTACCTATCTCGCTTCCGCGTGTAAAGTCACATTTCACTGTTAAGTTAGTGTTTCGTTGTCTATTATGTCCCCTGACCCGAAGTTATCTCCCTTTGATCTAATAAAAGTGTATGCAATTTATATGTTTGTTTTTCTGGTTGTTTGTGTGTTTGGATGTAATTAAATGTATAATCTACACTCTAACATGTATATCTAACTATCATGTGTATGTAAGTTAGTTTTTCAAGTGCCATAATACATTTAACTGTGGTCACAAACATGTGTATAATACAAATCTGTGACTACGTTTCTGTCTTATGAGACTCAAAATATTTTCACTAAGATCCTAAACTAAATCTACACAAAATACATTCATTACAACACATTTGAAACCAACATTGCAACCAACACCTGACGGCAACACCAATAAAAAGTCCTGTTGAGCGGCAGAAAAAATCCGCTGACTGTTCTCACTCTCTCCTGTATATTTTACATTTGTTCTCACTTTCACACTTCTGTCACACATCTTTAACATTCGCTTATGTCACACTTCTTTTACTCTCACTATTGGCACACATCTTTTATCCTCATTTCTGTCACACATCTTTCATCCTCATTTCTGTCACACTTCTTTTACCCTCCTTTCTGTCACCCAACTTTCATCCTCATTTCTGTCACATATCTTTCACCCTCACCTTTGTCACACATCTTTTACATTCATAGTTATTTAAAAACTGTGGAGTGACACTGTACAAGTTTGGCTCAATTTGACAGAGTTGAGCCTAATGACTGTGCATCAATCGTTGCACACGTCAAGTATTTATAACATATTTACATGTAAGAAAAAAGAAAAAAAAATTAATGGTTTGTACTATGGTATTCTTAACCCCTCTATTCTACTGAAATATTACTCTAAATACTGACATACTAATACTAGTTCTATAAATATACATTTAATGTGTTGCCTATTTTAATCTATCTGTCATATTAATCCTAAAATAAGCTTACATTACTCCTAATATTTATCTAATTTAAGAGATGTAATTTACCTATGTGAAATGAAATTGATGTGAGATGAGTTATGTCCCTTTGTGAAATGGGTGATGTGAAATGTAATAAGTTACGTACCTTTCTAAAATGGGTGATGTGAAATATAACATGTTCTAACTAATGTTTTTAAATGAAACAAACTATATGAGTGATATTCTTATTCTATATGGTGTAAATGATGTATCTTTAAGTGTATAATATTCCTATTCTATTATGGTGTAATCTAATCATACTACTAAATGATAACGTTTGTTAAATGGATTGGTTAAGATGGAATGAAATCAAATGAAATGAAACCAAGTGAAATATCATAAACTGAATGATACTATTCCTATCTAAACTTCTTATAATTAGTTGTCATGTTTAAATTACTATCCTAATCTACTTTTAAAGCTAAATAAATATGTAAATTAATAATCTATCTAAACTAAAATGAAAAAGTATTATATTATCTAAATCTAACTATAAATTAAAATGACATAATCTATCTATATTTTATATATCACTATATTAAAACATTATGATACATATCACATTAAGTTTATATATACAAGGTATTTAAATACCTCAGGTTAGTCGTTGCCATTAGTGTTCAGAAACATGCTTTCATTGGCATAATATCTATACAATTGTTCTGGGTATTTGAAATCCATTACACAGTCATATTTGCTCTATGGATATTGCACCTGTAGAGTTTGTTTGTAGACCACTGTTCTCGTGTCTGTATGTATCTAATCATCTGACACTGTTTTTCTCTGTTTAACACAACTACTTCACTGGAACATATATGGAGCTTAGCAAATATTAAGCTGTCCTAGTTCACAAAGTGATATATTTGTTCCCAAAGTAAAGTTCTTACTTTTGATGTCTACAGACACATAGCAGGTCAATGTTTTTGGTACTTAGTTCAGCACACACTATCCATGTATTTCTAACATATTTCACATAGCATATTTGACTGTACTAAAATAACATATATTACAATATACTCTTATGTGGAAATTTCTGGTATTGCTACATCAGATGGTCGACTAAGGGTATCAGCCAAGATGTTATCTTTCCCCTTAATATGTTCTATACTAAAGGTGTAATTTTGCAGTATTAGCGACCACCTGTATATTCGGTCATTTCGATGTACACCACTCTGCATGACCGTTATTGGGGAGTTGTCAGTCTGGACAATGAAGTGCACACCGGACATAAATCGATGCAGCTTTCTCACCGCATAGATGACGCTTAGGGCTTCCAACTCGGATATGGAATATCTGGACTCGGTGGGTGTAATCTTACGGCTCACGTAGCAAATCGGATGGAAGATGCCCTCGTAAAATTGGTCTAGTACTGCAGATATGGAGATCCTGCTGGCATCTGTCCTAAGATAATAAACGAGCCTCGGATTAGGCAAGCGGAGGATTGGAACATTACTAAACAAAATTTTCAATTTTGACAATGCAGAAATTAATAATGCATCTTTAACATCCAATTTTACAGAAGCTTTTAAAACATTGGAAAATACACTTGTAATCTCCGCTAAATTTGGAATAAATTTACTATAGTAATTCACTAACCCCAAAAGGCTTCTGACCTGTTTCTTGGTGGTAGGCATGGTCAGATTCATAATTTTGGTAATAATTTAACCCGAAGAGTCGCAACCTATTAAAAACGTGTCTCAGTTTCAGTAGGTGTGTTGTCCAGTCATCAGTATGGACACATATATCATCTATATAGGTCACTGTATTCGTCACTCCATGAAGTAGATCTCTAGTTAAGCGTACGAAAGTGGCAGGAGCGTTTTGAAGTCCGAAAGGAAGAAAACGCCACTCGTATAGTCCTAAAGGTGTTGAGAAAGCAGTAAGATGGATGGATTGAGACTGCATAGGGACTTGCCAATATCCCTTAGTGAGATCTAATTTAGAAAAGATTTTGGAGGTGGACATGTCAAGAATAAGATCTTCGCAGGAAGGAATTGGCTCTGCGTCGATCTTGGTGACGTTGTTGAGCTTTCGATAGTCCACGCACAGACGAATTGTAGAATCTTTCTTCTTAACTAGGACAATTGGAAAAGAGTACTCAGAGGTGGATTTCTGGATGATCCCACTAGCCTCTAAATTCAGAATTTCCTTATTTAGATTTTCCCTATAGCTTAGTGGGATTGAGTACGGCCTGCATTTAATAGGCTTAGAGTCCGAAAGAAGAATGGAGTGTTCGATTCTGTCAGTCCTACCTGGAATGTCAGAGAATATGTCTTTGTATTCCGTTACTAATTCTACTAATTGTCGTCGTTGACTGTCTGTTAGTCCCTGTTCTATATGTATGCTATCTAATGTAGCAGTCTTGTCTACAATAGGAACTGGTAGTTCAATTCCGTCGTCGTCTACCTGATTCAGTACGGTGGTTGTGCTAAGTGTGTATTCTGTATTCTCGCTAAGTGTATGCTCGTCGGATATGCCAGTCTCGCTAACTAGTGTAGTTGCGTTGTGTATGTCTGTCGTCTGATCACTTGGTGTTCGTGCACTGTGTTCATCTGTCTCTACTTCTGTCTCTTGTCGTGAATAGTAAGGTTTCAACATGTTGACATGGAATATCTTTAAGTTTCCGTTTATTGATAATTCATAGTCAACATCTGAAATTTTACGTACCACCTTGAATGGCCCTTGCCATGAAGTCAATAATAAATTTCGTTTGTCAGGAAGCAAGAGAAGTATGTCTTGATCAGGTTCAAGTTCAATTGTTCTCGCCCCTTTGTTGGCATATTGGCGGTAGATTTGACCCTTCCTCTCCAAAGCTGCCTTAGCTATAATACACGATTTCATGATGTTATCTCGTGTTTCAGTCACCATTTCATAAGGTGTTTTAGGTTCGGGAATTTGAATAGAATTTGTTATTGCCTGATGATAAATGGTTAGGGGTCTACGTGGGTTAGCCCCGTACACTAATACAAACGGTGAGAAACCCGTACTTGAATGGGGAATCTCCCGATAGGCGAACAGCACTGTTGGTAACAGTGTATCCAAATCAGCTGGGTTTTCTGCTGTTACCTTAGCCAGCATATGCTTAAGATCTCCATTAATTTTTTCTACTATACCATTGCTGGCTGGATGGTATGCTGTCGTGAAATGTTGTTTAATCCCTAACATTTTTGTAAGGGCTTGCGTTGCAGCCGATATGAATTGTGTTTCACGATCGGATAAAATGGTCCGTGGAAATCCGAATCGTGAGAACAGGTGTAGAAATACATTGGCAACATCTTTGGAGGTGATGTACTTCAAAGCTACTGCCTCAACCCACCTTGTACAGAGGTCGACCATCGTCAATATGAAGCGATTTCCTTTGCTGGACACCTGATTCAGGGGTCCAACAATATCTACCGCCACACTCTCAAATGGCCTAGAAGCCAGTGTAGAAGGTTGTACTTCAGCTGTAGCATGTTTACCCTTTCGTACTAACTGTTGACAGACATTACACGAACGACAAAATAATTTTATATCATTGCAAAAACCTGGCCAATAAAAATGAGCCTGAATTCTGGCCCTGGTTTTGTCATATGCAAGATGGCCAGCAAACGGTGACTCATGTGCAATCTTTAGCACAGTTATGCGATGTTGTACAGGTAACACCGTTTGCTGAATCTCATGGTTACCAGTAGTATAATATCTAGTCAGAATGCCATTATTTAATCTGAAGAACCATGAAGCGTTCTTTGTCACTTTTGCTCGTTCTTTCAATACTTTTAAATAAGGAGACAAACTAGGATCAGCTTTCTGCTGTTCTATGAATTTTTGTCTGTTGTTATCATCAGTGCTAGATGGAGAAAGCATCAGTAGTCTCTCATCTTGAAGCGTGTCTTGATGTTTTATAGTGTCTGCTCTGGTTGTTGCATTAACTGCATTCAGTTGGTTCCATGCAGTTATTTCATCGTTAGTACATTGTTTTAGCTGGGGTAGGCAACCCAGAATTAGATCAGTACAAGGGTTGTCAAGTACAGCACAAGTAAATGTACCCGAAAGGAAAGGAGTGTCAATACGGGCTTTGGCCAAAGGGTAAATTTCAATGTTACCCGAAAAGGTTCGGCATTTGACAGAGTCACCTGTATAATCCTCTTGACTCACCAGTTCCTTTCTGAGACCAATAAGGGTACTACCGCTGTCTAGCAAACATTGGCATGGTCTATCATTGACCATTGCATTGTGGAACTCTAAATTGCCTCTGGAGGCTAAGGCTGCATTCACACTCTCAGATGAGAATGGAACTGTATGTCCACATTCTAATTTTCCGTCAGCATGAAACTGGTGACATCGCTCACAACTGTCAAAACTCAACATATCGTTTACACAACACACCTCTTCCGTTTGGTTAACAGGTAATTCATTTTCAACATCACACTCAGTCTCACTACCACTATCAGAAGATGTATCAAGTAAAATAGCATTGTTGGCTTTCATACGTTGGCGGCCTAGGCACTTATTTGAATAATGGCCGTAGCTGGAACAAAAAAAACATTTAATGGCACGCCAGTATGCAGATCTTTTGTTCTGTTGCTTCTTAATAACATTTTCAAGATGTGCCGGATACCCTGGCGATTTGTCACACATTGAATAAGTGTCATGTAAAAGTTGACAGTGGATACATTTTGAAACTTTTCTATCTTTCTTGCCAAATTTATTAAATGGTTTTCTATTGCCCTGATAGTTTTTAGATTGATCTTTTACAAAGGAAACTATTTCAGAGTCATTTGAAGTTTTAAAAATATTTCTGTTTGAAGAAAAATATGCTGACCCTTTCTTTTCAAACTGTTCTATGGTTTCAATGTCTGACTGCTGCAAAAATTTAGCAAAGAGGATGGTATCGTGGATATTACTTTATCCATAGTTATTAAGTTTTTTAATTTATCAAAGTCTTTCCTATGTTAGCTGCTTTAAGCCACCTATTTAGTACACTTTGAACATTTGAGACGTAGTCAATGAAAGTCTCAGTAGGTTTAGGTTTTAAATTTGAGAACTGAACCTGATACCCAGGGGCATCAAGTAAAAAGTGTTGCATAATCCTATCACGGATGTATTGGTAGTCAGATCTAAGATCGGTTGGTATAGATTCTATTACTTTAAGGGGCTCACCACTCAGGTTCTTCATATAAATCATAGCCCACATCTCTAAAGGAACTTGGTGATATTTAAACTGATACTCGACATTTTCTGTCCAGGCAGAAATTGAATCTTCTTTACAATATGCTTTGATAATATTTTTGTATTTGTTGAACTTATTTTCTTCTTGTTGACTTTTAAGTTTAGTGGCAGAGATCTCTGCGTGTGAGTCTACATCCATTTCCTTCATCTTTAATTGTGTCTCTGATTCTACTTGTATTTGTTTTTCCTTAACTCTTGCCATTTCATCTATTTCTTTTTGCTTTAATTCTCTCTCCTGATCTAATGTCTTCTGTTTAATTTCCTTATCTTGTTGTAACTGTTGTTGCTTAATTTCCTTATCATGTTCTAACAGTTGTTGCTTAATTTCCTTATCATGTTCTAGTTGTTTTTGTTTTGTTATCTCAGCTAGTTGTGTTAATTCTTTTTGATGCTCTCTTTCTCGAGCGCGTTCATCTCTATCTGCATTTTCTTTTCGTTCCCGTTCAGTTCTCTCAGCATCTTTTGCTTCTTTAAATTTCTTATCGGCATATTGTTCTAGCTCTTTACCTGTGTATTGCAATTCTTTGCCAGCTTTAATGAAGTCAGCTAGAGTAGCCATGTTGCTGGGTAATTGGCTTGCGTTGACCTGAACTCAGTTATTTTTCTTTAATATGCTATGTTATTTAATATCTGAGCACTACAAATTGTACTCTTTGTTTACATTCTGGAAAATCGTATTCTCCAAAAAATTAGAGCACAAAGTCTGGTCATACAATATACGCTGAAAAAGAGATGCACTATTAATCACAATGCATGCCAAAAACGTAGGTTTTACTCAACTTAATGTTCCTTAGAACAAGGAACAACACGTCAGCAACACCGGTCCCGTTGTTTGGCACCCCGGAATACACACGAGTTTTCTATTCAGGTCACCCTGTTTGGCACATCGGCACACACTCACGTTATCACTCAGCTGTTGTTCGCCCTGTTTTACAGAGCAGCAACAATTAACAACTCGTAAACGAAAAATTAGTACAATGACACAAACATGCCCACGAACAAACAGAACATCGATTACTTAATATTTAATGTCAATGTCCTGTCTTCGTTCTACCGTAATATGTCTTTCGTTACTAACCTAGTTTAATCTATGGAAGTAAGTATGGTGCAGGCCAAATCTAATTTGCATAGCCGAAAGTAGTACCTTCGTGACGGTAAACAAATAGGAAAGTAGGAAAAAAAAATCAATAACTGCTTTCAAATAAATATAAATGTAATAATAATGTGTAAATAAATAAATATATTCATTCTCTAACTTAAATAAACAAATAATAGTTAGTATGTCGTAAAGATTCAGGCAGGCAGCAGCTTGCCAGTATGTAAACACTGAAATGCTGATTGCAAATGGCGAGGCCCAACTGTTTGTCAATCGTGCCACGTCACAGGCGCAGCGCTATTTTTAGCTTGCAAAAATCAATACTGTCGCTGACCTTTGTATTGCTCCGCCATGAATCATTTTAGACGTTTATTCAAAAACAAATAAATAATTACATAAATAAATGAAAGAAGAACATAATATGATTACTTACAACTTTGAAAAACATATTATTTAAATATATAACATTCTAATAAGCACAAATTAACATTATTTCATCACGATAGGCACACTTCTGCCGGCAACTCGATCTAGTCTGCACACGTCATAGACACTGACACAAATTAAACAATTTAATCTTTGTAATATCCTATCCGTAAACCTAGTCTAGAGCCGTGGGTAAGTGTATATAGCTTGAACTCAGGTTCAAGCAGCACTTCTGACACCACATTTAATCCTATTGCCTGTCAACAACTCATGTTTCAGGCATCATCGGATTACTTCTCCCACACCATACAAGAGACTTGCAGTCGTGTGCGAGGAATGAAATGGTACATTTTATTGCCGTTGGCTCTTTACAATTGCAAAACAGTCGCTATCTAATCACACATAAAGTCACAATATTCTCTATCAATAGTTTTCCTAACCCCTATAGCTATTCTCTATCTACTAGGCTACATGAAAACACATATCTATTCTATACGATGTGAACACTACAGAGTCAGTCCCCAGTCTAACTTGCTTCACTCGCGTCGCTACACGCCTCGCGGAAGGACCTTCATACGCCCTTCGGCTCCCTGCGTGCGAGGTCAGTTAGCACGCCCCTATTAGCTGGCTTTGCTTTGAGTGCTAATCGTTGCTATCACGCAGGCGTGATTCTGTCGTGACCAGTAGTGCTAACTATCTGGTAAACGCCTTCGTGTGAGGACTAGTTAATAGTCCCCCTTTTCTCTCATCTATCCTGCCCTGATCCCGGGCACTATGTTCACTCAACTCTATCTGAGGTTGATCCCCACGTCCTGGTGGTGTTCTATCATGAGGCAGTCTTTGACAGTTGACACCTATAATCTGGAACAAGACAAGCTGCAGAAGCTGCCGGATCAGCAAAGCAATGCTCTAACTGTCCGCCTGTCGGAGCTTCGATCCTAGACCAGCTGCCAACCAAGGCTTAGGGCCTGGTCTGCCCTGCCATGACGTATTTGGTCTTTGGGTTGCATTTCCTCGCACCAGGATAAGGCTAGTACCCTCCCAATTGCGCTCTTCCGCCCGAAGCCGTTGGCACAATGTGGGGTGTCGGGTTTGGTAAGCGCCGCCCAACATTCGGCGCTGACAGAAAGCAGGTAGTACCGTCTACTGTCATACGGTAGCTCAGTCATATCTGACTAAGACCTGACTCACTATATATATATATATATATGCCGGCTCCGTGGCCGAGGGGTTAGCAGCTTTCTCCGCTAACCCCGAATACTCTCGTCACGTGACGCGACGAGAATTAGCAGTGGTTCGAATCGCAAAAGTGACTTATGAGAGTATGGAGCCGGTCGCTCAGAAAGTCGTGGCGTGCTGATGAGCGTAATCTAGCCTAGGAATCAACATACAGCTGAAAGATGCTGGTGTTGACCGCAATATCCTGAAACAGGATGGAAACGCGGAAAAAAAAAATAAAAAAAAAAATATATATATATATATATATATATATATATATATATATATATATATATATATATATATATATATATATATATATATATATATATATATATATACTAGCTGACCCGGCCCGGCTTCGCCCAGACCCTGGTGGGGAGCATCTCATTTAATTCATATAAGTAGTCATATAAGTTCTCGTTCCCGTTACCGACTATCTGTCTGTCTGTCTGTCTGTCTGTCTGTCTGTCTGTCTGTCTGTCTGTCTGTCTATCTGTCTGTCTGTCTGTCTGACCCGGCCCGTCTTCGCCCAGACCCTGATGGGGAGAATCTCATTTAATTCATATAAGTAGTCATATAAGTTCCCGTTCCGACTATCTATCTGTCTGTCTGACCCGGCCCAGCATCCCCCAACTCCTGGTGGGGAGAATCTCATTTAATTCATATAAGTAGTCATATAAGTTCCCAACTGTCTGTCTGTCTGTCTGTCTGTCTGTCTGTCTGTCTGTCTGTCTGTCTGTCTGTCTGTCTGTCTGTCTATCTATCTATCTGTCTGTCTGTCTGACCCGGCCCATCCCATGGTGGAGAGCATCTCATTTAAATTATGTAAGTAGTCATATAAGATCCCGTTCCCGACTATCTGTCTGACTGTCTGTCTGTCTTGGGTAAATGGAGGAGGGAGGAGGAAGAGGGAGGTGGAGGAGGGAAGAGGAGGGAGGAGGAGGGAGGAGACAGGAGGAGTAGGGAGGAATAGGAGGGAGGAGGAGGGATTAGGAGGAGGAGGGAGGAGTAGTGTGGAGGAGGAGGCGAGGAGGAGGGAGGAGGAAGAGGGAGGAGGAGGGAGGAGGAGAACGCAGGAGGAGAAGGGAGCAGGAGGAGGAGAGGGAGGAAAAGGAGGAGGAGGGAGGAGGAGGAGAGAGTAGGAGGATGGAGGAGGCGGAGGGAGAAGGAAGAGGGAGGAGGAAGAGGGAGAATGAGGAGGGAGAAGGAGGAGAAGGAGGGGGAGGAGGGAGGAGGAGGAGGAGGGAGGCGGAGAGAGGAGGAGGAGGGAGGAAGAGGGAGGAGGAGGAATGTGAAGGGAGGAGGAGGGAGGAGGTAGAGGGAGGAGGAGGGAGGAGAGGAGGTAGAGGGAGGAGGAGGGAGGAGGCGGAGAGGGAGGAGGGGGAGGAGGGAGGAGGAGGAGGAGGGAGGAGGAGTGATGAGGAGGGAGGAGGAGAGAGGAGGAGGAGGGAGGAGGAGGAGGGAGGAGGCAGAGGGAGGAGGAGGAATGTGAAGGGAGGAGGAGGGAGGAGGTAGAGGGAGGAGGAGGGAGGAGGAGGAGTGAGGAGGAGGAGAGGGAAGAGGAGGAAGGAGGAGGGGGAGGAGGGAGGAGGAGGAGGAGGGAGGAAGAAGGAGGAGGAGGGAGAAGGAGGGATGAGGAGGAGGAGGGAGGAGGTGGAAGAGGGAGGAGGAGGAATGTGAAGGGAGGAGGAGGTAGAAGGGAGGAGGAGGAGGGAGGAGGAGAAGGGAGGAGGAGGGATGAGGAGGAGGAAGAGGGAGGAGGAGGGAGGAGGTAGAGGGAGGAGGAGGAGGAGGAGTAAGGAGGAGGAGGGAGGAGGAGGAAGCAGGAGGGGGAGGAGGGAGGAGGAGGAAGGAAGAAGGAGGAGGAGGGAGAAGGAGGGATGAGGAGGAGGAGGGAGGAGGAGGAAGAGGGAGGAGGAGGAATGTGAAGGGAGGAGGAGGGATAGGGAGGAGGGGAAGAGGAAGAGGGTAGGAGGAAGAGTGGAGAGGAGGAGGGAGGATGTAGAGGGAGGAGTTGGGAGGAAAAGAGAGGAGGGAGGAGAAGAGAGGAGGAGGAGGGAGGAGGTAGGAGGAGGAGGAAGAGGGAGGAGGAGGGAGGAGAAGGAAGGAGGAGGAAGAAGGAGGAGGAAGAGGGGGGAGCAGGATGGAGGAGGGAGAGGGAGGAGGAGGAAGGAGGAAGAGGGAGGAGGAGGATGGAGGAGGGAGAGGGAGGAGGGAAAGAGGAAGAGGGTAGGAGGAGGAGGAGAAGGAGGGAGGAGGAGAAGGAGGAGGAGGGAGTAGGAGGGAGGAGGAGGGGATAGGAGGAGGGAGGAGGCAGAGGGAGAAGAAGGAAGGAGGAGGAGGAAGGAGGGAGAGGAAGGAGGGAGAATGAGGAGGGTAGGAAGGAAAGGGAGGTGGAAAAGGAACAGGAGGGAGGAGGAAAGAGGTAGGGGGAGGAGGAGGTAGAGGGAGGAGGAGGAGGAAGGAAAGGGAGGAGGAAGAGGAGGAGAAGGGAGGAGGAGGGTGGAGGGAGGAGGAGGAGGTAGAGGGAGGAGGAGGGAGGAGGTAGGAGGAGGAGGAAGAGGGAAGAGGGAGAAGAAGGGAGAAGGAGGAGTGAGGATGATGAGGGAGAAGGAGGCAGGAGGAGGAGGAGGGAGGCAGGAGGAGGAGGAGGGATAAGGAGGGAGAGGGAGGAGAAGGGAAGATGAGGGAGGAGGGGGAGGAGGCGGATGGAGTAGGAGGGAGGAGGATGGAGGAGGAGGGGAGAGGAAGAGGGAGAAGAAAGTTGGAGAAGGAGGAGGGAGTCGGGAGAGGGATGAGAGGGAGGAAGAAGAGAGGAGGAGAGAGTTCGCCATTCCGAATTCATACTCGTCTAGTTCTTCCCTTCTACACGACTGTAGATAACTTCCTTACACATAAAAAGATGAATTGTTATTGATATTGCCGTGGCATGGAGGAATATCAGCAGCAGAGTTGATCCAAAAAAACCAAAGACTGAGATCTACGGAGAGCCATGAACGCCTACGCCAGCCGGCACGGCACTTGATGATGATGATTGCCGTGTGACGATTCTGTGTAGTCACGTCATTTTCTTCCCTTTCCCTAGCGTTTTGGTTCGGGGATTCTTTCATCATCATCATCATCATATATTTACGTACGTATTTTGGGAGGGGGAGGAGGGAGGAGGAGGAAGAAGAAAAAAAAAACTATGACAGTTGACAGCTCTGGAAAGAAAGGAAGGCGTGTAGAAAATTTCATCTCAATCGGATGGGCCGTTCGCGAACAAATAAAGGACATACATATTTACATACATACATATATACATGTATACATACACTTTGTTTTATAGATATAGATATATTGTACGTGGACAAATTGGAGATCCCAGTATGGGAATCAACTGTGAACAAAAAGAAATGTAATCCCTACCAACCCCCCCCCCCCCCCACCCCTCCCCCTGATCTTTGACCACGTGAGAAACACGTGAGAAATCACGTGAACGACATGCCTGTGGGGATGAGAATGCAGATTTGACTTATTTCCAAGAAAACAGACTGTGGTATGCTGGAAAGTCTGTTTGTTTCTCGAAAGTCTGTGTGTAGACACGGCTAAAGTATGAACAGGAAGATAGATCACAACAGCAAATTGCCACACAGTATCAGCACACAGAGATAAACAGATCTGCAGGACCCCGTGAGTAACAATGTTTCATATTACAAGACAGTATTTACTTTCAAAATAATGTCAGTTAGTTTAATATTTCCATTTCTATGCTTATCTCTATGTTTATGGGGTAAAAAAGGGGGAGGGAGGGAGGCGATGCCTAAAACCGTACCCTTGCTTGCTTCTGATTGAATATCATCATCATCATCAAGTTACTTTCCGGTTGATGTGAGAGATCATGCCCCTCCACAAATTGCAATCTCCAACGGCATTAATCAATTCATGTATTGACTCCCTTCCGTGCCATAACGCAAGACAGTGAAGCATTTTCTCTCACTCTCTCTTCCCACAAATCTTCCCGCTTGCCACAACATGTTATAATTGTTGTCTTCTAATAATAATGTGGTCAAACAATGATGACTGCTTCTTTCTAGCCACTTTAGTAACATTTTCTAAATTGTTTTTTTTTTAAAATTATACAACCTGCATAGTTGGATACCTCTTGAAAAAGAAAAAAACAACATCCGACGTTATCGTATTCAAGTCTGATGGTCAATTCTAAGCCGAGATATTAATTTTTGTGTGTCAGTTATATCATTTAATATGAACAACAAGGAAAATACTGTTTGAACACTTTGATAAAGTGTGGCTTAAACACTTAAATCACATACGCCAATGTACCTTTTTATTTGTAACCAAAGACGTTATCAATCATGCAATCATATATCATTGTGTTCGTGACAATGAGACCTAATTTAGTAATTCTTGAAATATTTTTCATTTATTCACCTTAATATTCAAAATGGTTAACCATTAAAATGAAAAGAATCAAATAATAGTCCATCCATCCATTATGTGTCATGCCGGTAAGCGTTGGTGGTCATGTTTCGCCATGTCATTTGATCACCAGAGTCGTGGATCAACTCAGTGTTGTCTCGACCATGCCACGTGGTCAAGTCATCCAGGTATTTACTTCTCTGTCTTCCCCTTGTTCTCTTCCCCTCACACCTCTCTTTAAAGGCAGTTGTTGACTCACTTCATTATCAATCGTTATGGCAGCTTGTTTTTTTTTTCCAGTTTATGTTTTTTTATAAGTCTAATGTCTTTTCCATCAATTTGTAGATATGCAAGCATCTCTATCATGTTGACATGTCTTACTCTATCGAAAGCCTTTGTGTAGTCAATAAAGAAAGATGTCTATCCTTGTTTACTTCTATAGAACTTTCAATTATTGTTCGCAGCATACACACAGCATTTACTCTACCCTTGTCTTCTACAAACACACCCACATTGTTCTCCTATTTCAGGTTGTATTTTCTTCCTAACTCTGCATGATAATTAATAGCAAACTCTTCATGACGTGACACATCATGATACTATTATGTTTTTTAAAATAAATCAAAACCAAAGTACCAAGGCAACTATACGATTTTAATTTGCAGATTAATGGGTGGAACATAAAGGTCATATTGCTGCTATAATCTTACATGTTTTTGATAAAAACTGCGGAAAACCTGCTTCGGCACAAAGAATGAGTTCATGGTGTTTGTCAAGGAGTTTGTTAAGAAATTAGAGGCATTAAAGAAAGAGAAGAGCCCAAACTTGGATGTTACAGCCTGGCGTACTGAATGAAATACAAGATACTTTCAAGAATGTCTTAGCCGACTTTAACAAATATGACGTCTACACAGGAGAGTCCTACAACCCAGATGGTTGCACCGCCATGGTTAAATGGGAGACACCAGAGGGAGATGTGAACGACGTTCCAATTGTCTACTTCTTCGTTGGTGGTCTGAAGGAAGAGAAGGTTTCATGTGATCAGGTGAGTATTGCTCCATTCTTGTCAAGGTCGGCCTCATCTTCTGTCCAGTGTGCTGATTTGCAAAGCTTCATTTACCAGGAAATGTTTATTCGTTTATAATTGCATTTGCTCATTCATCAATATCCCCCTTCCCTGATTTATGTTCTGTTGTAGAATTGAGACTTGTTCCTATTTAACTAAGAATAGCAGGGCATCATTGCGATTAAGTAAGTTAGTGATAGGGCTACAGCTGCTGAGACTGACTGTTGTGCACAAAAGTGACCCTCTTGGAGGCATCATATACATTTGTGGAAGAAGAAGTGAATGCATTGCTATAAACGATTGTGTATACTTATATTTAATGAAACCGATACCAAACCTCTGTGAAGTACCAATACATTATGTTTGAACTAAATTTTAAAAAATAATAACCATTACCCTCTATGCAGTTACAATGGCCAAGAGAACCAAGAAAGAAGGCATTGTTGGGAAGTATAGTATCAGAGATGGTGCTTCTCTAAGAAAGACCGCCAAGAAGATGGGAGTGACCCAGCACAGCACTTAACACATGTCCGCATTGTGGAAAAGAATCCATGTAAACTTTACATTGTAACGGAAGACAGTTGGTATCTGGAAATGCAACAGGTGTTCAAAGACTGTTGCCGGTGGTTCTTGGATTTACTCAACAACAACCACAGCACAATTCAGAAGTGCTATACGACGTCTTAGGGAAATGAAAGAAATTTAAATAAATCTTTGTGTAAATTTATCACACACACAAAAAAGAATAAAAATAACCAAAAAAAAAAAAAACCAAAAAAAAACAACAATTAACCTCTATGCCAACAATCACCTTCACTATTTGTGCCTGACTCAGTTACAGGATTATTAATCTGAGCCGGGGATGGACCTTAATATAACTTCTCTTTGAGGCTGAACTCAAGAATGGTAGAATCTCAAAACTGAGAGGGAAGACCAGGAGAACTTACAATAAGATAACAGTTGAAACGATTAGCAGTATGACTCTTCGCTATTTGTGTGGGAATGTCCTGAATGCAATAATGTCGGTTCTTAGCTCAACTCAACTCAACTCAACTCAACTCAGCTCAATGGAAATCTGAAACAAAGTTAGTAGCACTCTTATTGATTCATTTGGATAGAAGTACGCATATATTTGTCAGATCTGTACAAGGCCAACCGTCTTTAATATTCAGGACTTTTGATTGTTTTACGGCATTTTGGCTCAAAGTGTGGTACGTGTTCTTGTATGACGTCAGTGATTAAGGGTAGACTGACTTATCTGCACTTAATCTGGCCATGGCCACCAGCAGAGGCGGTCACCACAATGACACAGGGACTTGGAACCTCATAAGACGGCATTTGCCCCAGGGGAACCCCGAGCCCTTAAAAACTAAGCACATTTTTAACGTTCAGGACACTCAAACACACATTTTCACAGCTAGGTTCATATGCAATGTGTAATTTTTGTCCCTTACTTAACATACGATTTCATGCAATCATCGCTGATTTTCAACATTATCATTATTTCATTCAGGATTTCCAACCTCTACTCCTTTGATTTTACGTCCATCTTTTCTTCCAATCCCCATTCCTTTCTAATTCCATTAATTTTCAGATTTCTTAAACAATATTCCAATACTTTCACCTTCTGGGCTCAGTTAATGAATTAGAAGAAACTCTTACTTTCTTATTTATGTTTATCCTCAACGGATGTGGCTCGTAATCCAATCCTGTATACCCGCGTTCGAAGTACAGGTGTGCGCGATTTGGCAACAGACCGCATTGCGCTGGCATTTTACTAATTAGTATCGGTGCCGGTCGTTCAGAAAGCAGTGGCAAACTACTGAACGTATAACTTGCCAAGACATAAACAACAGCTAAACATGCTGGTGTTTACTGCACACGCCATATAAAGGATATGCAAATAACTTTTTAACCAGGTCGCTATAAATAGCGGTAACAAAGCCAGAAGCCAAACATACACATCTGTGTCAGCCTCGACAATTTACCTGTGTGCTGGTGTGATATTACAATGAGCAGTTAGGGCAGGAATTCACTGGCACATTGCCACAGACATGGAATAATCATCCAGTTCATGTTAACCTTGCGCCCCCTACCCCCCCCCCCCCCCCCCCCACCACCCCTCCCTACACACACACAAGTACAGCTACTTCAGCAAAGAATAGTGACTATCCAATGCACGTGACGTCATCGACTATTTGTGTGTCTGGTCTTTATGTATTGGTATATTTAATCCCCCTCAGGGTAGCGGGGTAGGGGTATACCCTATCAAAGGAGAAGTAAGGTGCCTCCTTCCCTCCGCTAGCCTACGGGACACCCTTGGGCAAGGTGGAGTACCCGTTTAGCCCCCCCCCCCCTCCCCAACAGGGTAACGTGAAGCCATGTGAGCAGGTGGTGGATTGGACTTGGGAGCAGCCGACAGATAGTTGTTGGTTATGGTTTCAAGTCAGTGACGGTGGGCAGAGGATCTCTCAGTAGAGACAATGGCTACGGTCATCCGATCAGTATGGTCACTGCCAGGAAGGAAGAATGGTAGACTTCCCTCCTTATTGATTCCCGGGCAGAGGAGGTTGGTATCTCTTCTAAGAGAGGGAACTCTAAATCTCAAACCTCCGCTGCCTTGCGGGTATACCCATATGGGAAAGGCTTCGGGAGTAAACCCTGAGGACAAATCCGGAGATGGAGTCCCTAAGGCAGTTCCATGTTGTAAACAACATAGTTCTGGCAACTCCTGCGACGGCACCGATGCCAAGTTGCATTGGCTACTGCCTTTCCCTTGGTCAACATCGGCGACGTGGAGAGGGGGAACCTGCTACTGGGCAACAGCTGGTTCTCCGATTTCCATTGCCCAGGCTTGTGCCCTGAAGAGGTCACTTCAGCACCGCGTAAAGCGGTGACACAACACGGGAAGCAGCATTTGCCGGTTATAAGTCTTAATGCTTGATTGGCGTAGAGCAAGGCGCCAGGGGCTACTTCCGACGGTGGGAGAGATCATCGTATCTCACTAGACAGCTACCGCCCGCCTAAGCTGGGCATCCCCCAGTCAATAAGGTGTTGTCTCGCCATGGTTCATCTGCTCCTGAGGGTGTGTGGAGCTTAGGCGAAAATCCTGACACATGGACCGCAATCTATACACCTAGCAACAAGAAAAAAAACAAAACAACCAGCCCTAAGGCTGGGAACATGGAACGTAAGAACCATGACCCCTGGCATCTCAGACGATCTAAACGAGATTGCGGATGCCCGCAAAACTGCAGTGATAAACAACGAACTACTAAGACTGGGGATAGACATTGTCGCCCTGCAAGAGACCAGACTCCAAGAATCCGGAAGCATCAAGGAGAGGGACTTCACTTTCTACTGGCATGGCAAGCCGTGCGGAGAGACCAGGGAGCATGGAGTTGACTTCGCTATCAGAAACAAGCTGCTCAATTCCATCATACCACCAAGTGATGGCACTGAAAGAATATTGAAGCTCCAACTCCAGACAGAGGCTGGCCTAGTTAGTATTATAAGCGTTTACGCCCCAACACTAACTGCAGCATCAGAATCTAAAGACAAGTTCTATGACGACCTTAGCAAAGAAGTCAGTGAAACACCAGAGAAACAACATCTTTTTATCCTGGGGGATTTCAATGCCAGGGTTGGCTCCGACCACGAATCTTGGCCTTCATGTCTAGGACAGTTTGGCGTTGGGAAGATCAATGACAATGGACAACGTCTCTTGGAATTCTGCAGCCACCATAATCTGTGCGTGACCAACACCTTCTTTGACACGAAACCTCAACACAAGGTGTCATGGAGGCACCCCAGATCAAAGAACTGGCACCAACTCCACCTGGTGCTCAATAAACGCAGCAACCTCCGCAATGTACAGCTGACTCGCAGCTATCATGGTGCTGACTGCGACACCGACCTTTCACTCGTCTCCAGCAAGGTGAAGATAAAGCACAAGAGAATCTACAGAAGCCGAACAGAAGGAAGACCACGCATTGACACCAGTGGCACCCAAAATAAAGAGAAGGTCAACAAGTTCATGCAGGCTCTAGCGGATACTCTGCTCGGCCCCACAGACGGAGATTCCACCGAGAGATGGAGTCATTTTCGCGACACCATCCACAATACAGCACTATCAACATTTGGCAAGAAGCAAACTAAGTCAACCGACTGGTTTGAAGCACACTCTGAAGAGGTGCTCCCAGTCCTGGAGATAAAGAGACATGCATTCTCAATGTATAAAACATCACCTTCAGAGAAAACACTGCAGGCATTGCGAACGGCCAGAAATAGAGTACAACAGATGGCAAGAAGATGTGCGAACAGGTACTGGCTACAGCTCTCTGCTCAAATTCAAACTTGTGCAGACACTGGAAATATAAAAGGAATGTACGAGGGCATCAAGCAAGTTGTTGGTCCATCAAAAAATAAGATGGCCCCTTTAGGATCAACTGAGGGGGTAATCATAAAAGATCGAGCGAAACAAATGGATCGCTGGGTAGAACACTACTCAGAGCTATACTCAGTGGATAACACTGTCAGCGAAGAAGCTCTGGAAGCCATCGATCAACAGTCCGCCATGCATGCCTTGGATAACGAACCTTGCCTCACAGAAATCAGCGAAGCACTAGACTCTCTCAAATCCGGCAAGGCACCTGGAAAAGATAGTATTCCACCTGAAATTTTAAAATGTAGCAAAGAAGCAATCATCCCAGAACTGTATGCAATATTATAGCTCTGCTGGAGAGAAAAATCAATACCACAAGATATGAAAGACGCAAACATCGTTACCCTTTATAAAAACAAAGGCGACGGAAGCGACTGCAACAACTATCGCGGCATTCCCTTCTCAGCATTACAGGCAAGATTTTTGCCAGAGTAATCCTTAAAAGATTACACATTCTTGCTGAAAGAATCTACCCCGAATCGCAGTGCGGATTTAGACTCAACAGGTCCATCATCGATATGATTTTCTCACTCCGGCAGCTCCAAGAGAAGTGCAGAGAACAGAGGAAGCCATTATATATTGCCTTCATCGACCTCACAAAGGCATTTGAACCCGTGAGCAGAAGCGGCCTTTTTAAGGTCCTTGAAAAGGTTGGATGTCCACCCACCCTTCTTAGTCTCGTAAAATCATTCCACGAAAACATGCAGGGGACGATTTTATTTGACGGCTCAACATCCCAGTCATTCAGCATCAGCAGCGGAGTAAAGCAGGGCTGCGTGCTTGCTCCTACACTCTTTGGTATCTTCTTCGCTGTTCTCTTAAGGCAAGCATTTGGGACTGCCACTGAAGGCATATACCTCCACACAAGATCTTATGGAAAACTTTTTAACCCATCAAGACTCAAGGCAAAGACCAAAATAAGATCAAGATGCGTAAGAGAACTACTTTTTGCAGATGATGCAGCACTGACTACTCATACAGCAGAAGATCTCCAAAGGCTCATAGATCGTTTTGCAGCTGCCTGCAAAGACTTTGGGCTCACCATTAGCCTATATAAAACACAGCTTGCTTGCTTGCTTGTGTTCGTTGGCTTGAGCTCCAACGCGAAGTCCTGTATGTCGGATGAAGGCATCCTGTTGTCCAACATCAGTGTGATGTCATACAGGACCTGAGTTTTGCGTGAGTATCCGTTGTCCCATGTCTGGCTTATTGGTGTGCAGACTGGTGGTTCCTCGCCGTACAGGCAGACACTCTCCGACTTCGGAGGAATCGGCGATCCTATTGACTTTAGCCAGGACCCCGAAGGGACCTGTTGCCCAGGACGCTCGACGTGGACCCGTCAATAGGTCTTGGCCAGTATATAACCCGGCCCTGGTGCCTTGGAAACACCTCTGCGTCCCAATAAAACACAGGTGATCGAACAAGATGCTGATGCGCCTCCGTCAATCAAAATCTTTAATTACGAATTGAAGGTCGTCCACGGTTTTGTGTATTTGGGATCGACAATATCAGATAATCTTTCATTAGAGACAGAAATCGACAGACGCATTGGAAAGGCAGCCACAACATTTTCCAGGCTAGCTAAAATAGTTTGGGAGAATAATAGACTAACAGAGCGTACAAAAGCTCAAGTATATAAAGCTTGTGTTGTTAGCACACTACTCTACGGGTCTGAATCCTGGACCCTGTACTCAAGACAGGAAAGGAAGTTGAATTCCTTCCACATAAGATGTCTGAGACGTATCCTGGGCATAACATGGAAAGACCACATAACAAACAAACAGGTGCTTGAAAGAGCAGATATTACCACAGTGCACACCCTCCTCAAGCAGAGACGCCTCCGGTGGTTGGGCCACGTATCTCGAATGGAGGACGAACGTATTCCCAAAGATCTCCTTTACGGAGAACTAGCCACAGGAAAGAGGCCAACCGGAAGACCCCAAATGCGATATAGGATGTGTGTAAACAAGATATGAAAACCATTGGAATAGATCCAGACACGTGGGAGAGAGTTGCAACAGACAGATGCTCCTGGAGAAGAGATGTACGAAACGGACTGGTGCTCTTTGAGCGCAATCAGATCCAAAAAACTGAGGAGAGACGGCACAGGCTCAAAGAGCAGTCACTTACTGCGGGACTTGCCTCGTCTCACAGATGCGGAAACTGTGACAGAGATTGTCATTCTCGAATTGGACAATACAGTCACCAGCGGTGCTGCCAGGCACCCCCCAAGCGGCACAACTCTATAGTCCTTCAGGACTGAAAGAGGCCTACTATATTTAATCCCCCCTTCTCTATCTCTCCAGTATCTCTGTCTATCTTCTGCCTGCCTGCCTGCCTGCCTGTCTGTCTGTCTGTCTGTCTGTCTGTCTGTCTGTCTGTCTGTGCTGTCATGTCTGTGCTTGACTCAACTCCCCTAACAGTCTGTTCCATCTGTTTACTTTTAATAACAACTCATCAATGTCCGCGGTTAACAGCACTAGGTTTTATGTTTATACTTCTAAACTTCAATAGATAAGAAATAGTTTCGGAAACTTTTGAAAAAGGAGCATATCTATTAATTATATGGCATTTAGTATGTCCTCTAACCTCTAAGAGTGTTGATCAATACCATAGCTGTATTTCTCAAGCTATTTCAACGACCACAAAGATCCCCCTCCAGCTATATCCTCATGTAAAGTGAAGAGCCATTTCCCTTGAGACATGCTAGGAACGTGGTGCTGGTTTCACATGCTTATAGACCAACCGTCACTCAATGGCTGATGTTGTCAATATCATGTCAGCCGCCTTTACCCCAGAGAATAATGTCCTGGCACCCGTTTTAGGCTGGGTCGACCTCAAAGTCCAAGTTCATAAAAGACAAGCCCGCTTCCAAGGACATTCTAACACGAGAGCACTGAGCAGTCTTGCAAGCTCCCGCGGCTGGCGCCAGTAATGTGTATGACCCTGTATGACTAGCAAACATTGTAAGCCCCCAACGGGTTTACCCGGTCATCGTGACGGCATACAGTGACACAAGCTAGCATAGATAGATCCTGCGGAGAAAATATGAATCACCATCATCATCATGTGCCATGCCGATACGCGTGGGCGGTCATGTTTCGCCATCTCACGCGATCACCAGAGTCGTGGATTAGCTCTGTATTCTTGTCTCGACCATACCACGTGACCAAGCCATCCAGGTATTTACTTCTCTACAACAAATGAGTTGAGTTGAGCTAAGAACCGAAATCATTGCACTCACGATTTTCCATACGCGCTCCGTCCCCTCGTTCAACAGCCAGCGAAGAAATTAAGACAAATAAATACTAGGTACTTGTTTACAACAGAAAACAGACCTTCTTCCTATAGTCTATGCCGAGTGGCGTTGGTGATCGTGTCTGTCCACAGCAGTCTGTCTCTTGTGTTGTCAATATTCTTATAGTCCATGCTGACTGGCTTTGGTGACCATGTCTGTCCACAGCCTACTCTCCTTTATGTCATAAATCTTCTTATAGTCGATGCCGACTGGCGTTTGTGATCATGTCTGTCCACAGTCTTCTGTTTCTTGTGTTGTCAATCTTCTTATAGTCCATACCGAATGTCGTTGGTGATCATGTCTGCCCATAGCCTTCAGTTTCTTGTACTGTTAATCATTTATGATACCGACCTTCCTCCAAGCCAAGGTGTCCAATAAATGCATAATCTTCTCTCTTTGTCTCCCCTTTCTCTCATCCCCTCCAACTTCCCCGTTCTAATCACATACTCCAGCTTAGCTATTCTCGTGGCATTTCCCCCAAAAAATGTGGACTACATTTTTCTGATGCGAGTAACCAGTTCTCTTTGTGAGTTAACTTCTTTCAAAATATTTTCATTGGTTTTTTTCTATTCGTCCATTGTGCTCTCATCATTCTTCTGTAAAACAACATCTCCTCAGCTTCCATAAATTTCCTTACTTGTCTATTAAGTGTCCATTATTCGCCACCGACAATCAGGATTTGTTCAATATAGGTCTTAAGAACACTTTATGTTACCTCCAGTGACACAGATAAATTGCAGAGTATAGTCTCTATCAGTCTATCTAGTGAAATGTTGCCTTTACTTGGGTTATTGTACATTTAGCTTCCTTAATACATCTTACATCAACTACCCAAATACATTGACTTGTTTCAAATTAGTTCCAGTCATATTGATGTTGCATTTGGATATACTATTTTTCTTTTTAATAACCATTATTTCTTTTTTTTTTTTTTCTGTAATTCAAAGTCCTTTGATTTTAGCTTCCGTCGCAATTATATCTATCATTTCTTGCATATTGCTCGTAGAAAAACTACGATGCCCTGGCCATCAACATGACGCAGGGTGTTTACATTATTGTAAGAATGTATATTTATATATACGACCCCGGTGATGAATGTCACGTGACCAACTTCTCTACACACCTGTAACAGTGTATAGCTGAATTGTAGCAATGTATCTGCGTATGAGCAAGTCCTTCAAGAAACAAATGAAGATCGTAAACTGACTAGAGACATTAGATGTAGACAGTCAAAATTTTTTGGGCATGTTATGAGAAGAAATGACTTAGAGAACTTGGTGACAACTGGCAAGATCGAAGGGAAGAGACCAAGGGGAAGACCGAGAAATAAATACCTGGATGGCTTGGCCACGTGGCATGGTCGAGACAGGAACACGGAGCTGATCCACGACTCTGGTGATCGAGTGAGATGGCAGAACATGACCGCCCACGCTTACCGGCATGGCCCATGATGGGTGATGGATGGATCTGCGTATGGCCGGTCTCCCTGGGTAGGGGTTACACGAGTAACGTGTTGTGCTCGAGAATCGGTAGCGGTTCTCTCCGCGTCGGTAACTTACGGGGTATGTGAGCCGGTCGCTCAGAAAGCAATGGCAAACTAATGAGCGCAATCTTGCCAACAAATCAACAATCAGCTGAAAGATGCTGATGTTGACAGCGATGCCCTGTAAATGATATGAGAACAACCCCCCCCCCCCCCAAAAAAAAAAAAAAAACTGCGTATGACCCGTGTCAGAGGTCACAGTTCATCAACAAACCATACACTTCTTGTTTTGAATGTTTAAATGTTTATTTTAGTGACTGAGTATTGCACCGATGACTCAACATGATGAGACAGCATACATGACGCCTGTAACCGATCAAGCTATGAGCCCGTGATGGTATAGTGATTAACAACTGCATAACTTCTACCGCTGTTTCTGGTGTACAACCACGCTGTTGGAATGCCAACCAAAAAAACTCATTATGCGGCAGTTTCTCAAACAATTTCAAGTGACCATGTAGACTGATTGCTCAGCTCAGTGACGGACTCTGCTCTGTTACTCTACCTGTTATGCATGCTCTGTGTAACAGGATAATCAAATCAAATCAACTTTATTTTCAAAGGGTAACAAATTGGGCACGCAGGCCCGTCTTCCATTCGGCCCTTCCAATCACTCGTCTTTCGTTAATCAAGAGCATTATACATTTACATAGGAAGAAAGATAAACATTGTGAAATGAATGTTGTAAACATAATCAAGACAAATTACCATGTTATGAGGCCCATATCCCATCTACCCATACACCACCCCCCCCCCACACACACACCCCACCAAGCAACCCATCCTCCTCACGCACATCCCCCACCCTCACCCACTGCCCTCACCTGTTCCCCCAACCATAACACATTCGCCAACCACAAACATCCCCTACCAACCCACACATCCCACGCCCACCCACATACACATCCTAACCCACACATCCTCTCCCCCACCCACACCTCCAACCACCCATCCCCCAGCCACATCTCCATCGATCACATATTCCCTACCCACGCACACACATCCCTGTGACATATTGGGAAGTTGGAAGCAGTACCCACCTCGACTTACCCCACCATGAAGTAAAGCTATGAGGATGGGACTAATTTCATTTGGAGGGGATGGGTCCTTGGAAGCCAAAGTGTCCCATAATAGCTATGGAAATCTAGGGGTTTCCCAGGAATGTTAATTTCTTCCCTCCAAAATCTTCCTTCCCGAAAAGAGAAACTTATTTAGCTCAAGAGTCCCCCACCTATGATCAATTTCCCTTTTGGGTGAAATGGTCACAGGAAATTTATAAGATTTAAAGTTCCCTTTTCTGAGTAACCTGGAACCTGGGAGATTACAATAGAATAGAACTTAGCTGTCTATTCGGGTTTACCAAGTCACCTGTAGTTCCAGATTCTACCAGTATGTGAGGTAGTTTCATTAACTAAACACATAAATAATAAAATGTTTTGTCACACCACAATGTACTGGACAGAAGAATGCAGGAAAAATTAAATTTGTTTATTAACCCAAAAAGCTGTGGAAATAAGCCAGTAAAGCATTTATGACATATATGAAATACGTCATGACAATAGAGATAATGTTCATCATTCAAATATAGAATTAAGAACTCTCATTAAATTCAGTGATGATTTCAGTCATTTGGCCACTATGCCTTTCCACTAGTTAGCCTACAATTGTTTCTCTAATCCACAAGATGGTACTGGAACATTTCCCACGAATTATAAAACACTTTGCCTAAACAGTCTCTACACAACCATAAGAATCAGAGGAGTTCATGACTACTCTCTGTCCATTAAAGTCCTTGATTGTTTTCATATTTAATCAAGTTTCACTGAGTGGAATCAAAGTTATAGCAATGATGAAATGTTGCCAAGACTTCTGTCTTATTTGTAAGTAATCTGCAGTGAGGTATACAATTATCCTAGTGATCTTAGAAATGTTTCTGCAATTCAGATATTGTCAATCATCAGACTGATCATGAAGCACAGATCAGTTTTGGGCACAGTTCAGTGGGGACTCATTGATCAGATTAACTCCTGACCACAGATCCCTTGTGCACCTCTTTATTACAGAACTGCTCATGGTTTGCAGATCCATGGTACATTATTGGGCAATGATCTGCAACTCTGGATCATGACAATCTGCGAACACCGTCATCCTCACCTGAGGTGGATAAACATGGTGAACCTATTTATATCTAGTCAATGGATGATAATTCTCCAGTTGACAAGAATGGAAAGGGCTACAGACAGAAGTTCCAGCAGGTAGCAGATTCAGGAAGTACTACAAGTTAGAGCTACAGTGTCTCTTATTTGTACTGGCATTAGACCTCAGCAATTGTAGTTGGCAGGCCCTCTTATCCTGCCCTTGTACATGGTGATCTGTTGACTGATGTTCTCACAGAGGACACAGACACAGTGAATGACAAGGCGAGGAGAGGAATGATGGAGAGTTAATGATAAAATGCACCCAGCATAACTGATCCTAAATAGTAATGGAACAGAACAGGATGATTGTTTTAATTTCATAAACTCATGTTACCATCAGTGCTGCCTCAATTGTTTTAGTCTGCCTGGTTCCTTTCCTGTTTATACCTTCTCACCTCTTCTGTCATTACCTTTACTTACTTCTTCTGACACTGGGGTGGTAATCCCCTTGACAGTTTAGAAGTGCTTATGCATGGAAGCATACTATATGTTTCTCCTTTACTTACTCTGTCAAACAGGGTGATGCTTTAATAAAACTACATTCCACATGTTGAATCCAAGTAATAATGTAAAGAACATACATTAAATATTTTCACTCTTATGTTAATATAAGTAACATATAATTGGTATGAATGTGGAGGTCTGTGTGAACATTCCTTATGAGGATTTACACTGCCTCTCATTCATTAACACATATATATACGGAGTGAAAGAAAGATGAGAGGACACAATGCACTCATTCTCTCATTCTAACACCAATCTTCTTCTTTATTCGTTCACTTGAGTGCTGGAGTTGGGCTGTTAGCTTGACTGTGATTCGGTCAGAGTGCTAGATACATGTTTGATCACGTCAGAATGCGTTCGAATAATCACAGCAGTATAAATGCTGGACCAGTCATTGATGCCAAACATTTATACACACAATCTGTCTTCACGCCACGGACATATAAGATCAGAGGTAGAGCCTTTCATTCCTCCGTCTCACATTCGCGTGTGTTGACGATTCGCTGTGGATTCGGAACTAAGGCGACACATAGCCCACAGATCATAGTTTATCCTGTACTAAACCTGCTCTGAACGCAGTCAGAAAGCTAGTAGCATTTAGACTCAAGAACAGGAAACAGTCTGGGCATAAGTGAGCCTCTTTTCACAGCTTAAGACATAGTGTTGGTACAGCAACTCTTCTGGAAACGAAAGATAGATGGAGTCAGACATCTACACCAGTGCTGGCAGAGAGTAGCCATTTTGGGACCGGGTGAAAGTTGGCGGCTATCTTCGGATAGAAGAATACTATATATTCATTTGTGCCGAAACTTACACACACACACACACTCTCATACATAAAGCTTTACCTGACTCATAAGTATCCAAACTCAGCCATAATTTAGTCTGAAGTATTCCCATGAATCAGGCAGAGGGACATACAGATCAAATGGGACTCTTACTGAAACCACATCTGGCCTCATTGACGGTCGATCTGCATGTGCCAAATGTTAGCGTCTCTGAACCCAAAACCTTTCGCGCCGACGCGATTCTTCTAGGTTACCCAATGAGTAGAGCAGGCTTCGACCACATGACCTGTCCATCACGGGGTGTCACAGCTATTATTAGAGCTGACACCACATTCCTAGCATTCCAATGCTTCCTAGTGCGAACGCCTTTTGGATTCAAGTGTGTTTTGAAGTTGTGCTGTGCAGAAGTGAACAAGACGGAGTGCGCAATAATGCGACAATCCCCCACCAACCCACACATCGGACATCCACTCACACATCCCCAAACCACACACACATATTCCCACCAACTGACATCTCCCTACCTCGACACACACACACACACACACACACACACACACACACACACACATATATCTCCCTAACCACCTATACATCCCCAATACACTCACACACACCCCACCACCCACACGTACATCCTCCACCCACCCACACATGTCCTAACACAATCCCCTACCACACACCCCCACACATCACATACATCCTCTACCACGCAATATTCCCAAACCACACACCGCACACATATCCCTCACCAACAAATCCCACACCCACATACCACCATGCATCCCAACCTACACACAACACATATATCCCCCACTCACATACCACACAATATTCCCACCCACACTCACACAGATAACCTGACCTATCCGCCCCACATACCCCCACCCACACACACACATACCCCATCCACACAATATCCCCAACCAACACACCACGCGCCTCTCCCCACCCACACATGAATTTTCCACCCATCCACCAACACACACTCACTCACGCACACATCCTCCACTACGCACCCACACACCCCCACCCACCCCAACCAAACATCTCTCGATCACAATACCCCTACTCACACACATCCTCCACCCACTCACGCATCCTACCCGGACACATACACATCCCTCACCCACCTACACATCCCTAAGCCACTCACACAACCCCACCCACACATTCTCTATCCACGCACACATCTCCCACTCCACACCCCCACCACCCACACATTCTTCTCCCAACCACCACACACCCCCTACTCACCCACACATATCCCCCATCCATACACACATGCCCCGCACCAATTACACACATACCCCACACCACACACTGTCCCCCACCCACACACACATCCTCACCCATACCACCACAAACATACCTCCCATCGACACACCATGCACACATCCCCCACCAACACACCGTACACATATCCCAAACCCACACACCATACACTTCTCCCCACCCGCCATTACATCCCCAATCCACCCACACAATCCCTACCCACACAACCCAGCCACCCACACATACTTCCCCAAACCATCCACACATCTCCACCCACCAATACCCTTCCCCCCCCCCCCCCGAATACACATCCCCCGCACACGTCCCATACACATATCCTCCACCCATACACACATCCCCCACACCCATACTTTCACCCCCACACATCAATCCACACGTCCCACCAACACCCACAAATATCACTACCCACCAACACACATACACCCAAACCCATCCAAACGCATACCCCACCCACATTCCCCACCCACAATATCCCACACTCACACACATCCTCCACACACTCTCACACAGCCTCACATCTAGACACATACAAAATGCCTCACGTGAGCATTGAAACTAGTATGAACAAACTCCCACGCTTTACTCACACACATATACTGCCAATTGTCGTGAGCAGTCTCATAAAAATGTTAAACATGAGAAAAATGTGTACATAAACAGTGTGTGAAGTAAAAATAGTGATGCTCTCTCCCTCTCCCTCTCTCTCTCTCTCTCTCTCTCTCTCTCTCTCTCTCTCTCTCACACACACACACACACACACACACACATACATAATTCACTCTCACGCTCACTCATTCTGTCTTTCACTCAAACTACAGTAATGTACATGAGTTTATATTATACATGATAAAATCAAATGATATTTAACTGATAATATGACAGATGAGAATACACAAACATATGGATTCGCGTGTTACATAACATGCGTATTACATGACATGCATCTGTTCAGCTCTCTCTCTCTCTCTCTCTCTCTCTCTCTCCCTCTCTCTCTCTCTCTCTCTCTCTCTCTCTCTGTATTCTTTCATATATACACACACGCATGCGCGCGCTCCCACACACACACACTAACACATCAACTCTCCCACTGTCTCTCTCTCTCACTCATTATTTCCCCCATTCATTCACTCTGTCCATCTTCATTCACTTTATCTCTAACTCTCTTACTCTCGCTCTCACACTCATACACAGACAGACACACACCCTCACGCTATCATTCAATGTTTCACTTACCCCAGCGCACTCACTCACTCTTTTACTCTCTCTCTCTCTCACTCACACACACTCTAACACTCATTCACTCACTCACACACACTCTCTCACTCATTCACTCCTCACTCATTCACTCACTTACTCTCTCACACACAATCGTTCACACACACACACACTCACTCTCTCAATCACACACTCTCTCTCTCTCTCTCTCACACATACACATACGCATGAATGCACGCACGCACACACTCCCTCACTCACTCTCACACATATACATACGAATGCATGCACTGACACATTCCCTCACTATTTCTCGCTTAATCACTCTCTCCACCCACACGCAAGCACTTGCGCACACACACATTCACTCTCTCACTCTCTCTGACACCCACTTTCTCTCTCTCTCTCTCTCTCTCTCTCTCTCTCTCTCTCTCTCTCTCTCTCTCTCTCTCTCTCCTACACACATATAAAGTGAACAATTATAGTTAAACAATTATAATGAACAATTATAATGAACAATTATAATTGGTTGGTTGGTAATTAGGTTGGGGTAGGACATATTGATGTTACACTGTTAATATCAGGACCAGCTCTAGTCAGGCCACAGATGTAATTAGTCTCCCGTTCCGTAGACTCTAGGACTCTTCTTCCCTCTTTGCGCATTCAACCACGGGACGTACCCTGCTGGGGAATCATCCCATGGAACTTTAAGTAAATTGTACATGTTTTGACTTATCATAGAACAGAAGAGAGAGGTGCAGGATAAGGCAGTTGCATTTTTCAGGAGACAGATCAAGAGGTCGTCACAATCCGGGTAGAACTGTCATCATTGGGCCGCTCAAAGAATGTCTAGCCGTCTGTAGTCGGGAATGGCCCACCGGGCTTCTTTCGGGCTTCCTTACCAGTGTGAAGTTAAGGTGGCTATATATTATCCCTCACAGGTCTCCGGGATGTGTCCCGCAGACAGCTTAGACTGGAGCGATAACTCCATCGTAGATTACTTGAGTAGGAACGTATAAATCTCCCTCGAAGAGTTCTTGAGTAATAAGGTATGAGTCTCAGGGGGGACCAGCTCCAGCTCTGAAGCTGCACAGAGTAACACTTGGAGCACAACAGTCTTAGCTGGGCGGCAGTAATACTGTCCTGATGCCATCCAACTCAAAATACCTAGGCCAGAAAACCTTTCAGTCCCGGTCTATACAACGTGAGAGCACGGTGGGGCGGTTGTAGATTATGCACTGTCCTGTCAGCACCCCACATGAGAAAGGTGGCTCCATGTAGAATACGTTCTTTCTCATGCCAACATGGCCACAATATGGACACAATACAGCTTACTTCCAACACCGGCGTCTCAGCAGGGGTGTAGGTGGGCGATGATCAATGATGGACCAAAAGCGTTGGCCGGCGGTAATACTGCACGTTACTCCAACACAGGGGAGTAAGCGACTGCACGTTACTCCAACACAGGGGAGTAAGCGACTGCACGTTACTCCAACACAGGGGAGTAAGCGACTGCACGTTACTCCAACACAGGGGAGTAAGCGACTGCACGTTACTCCAACACAGGGGAGTAAGCGACTGCACGTTACTCCAACACAGGGGAGTAAGCGACTGCACGTTACTCCAACACAGGGGAGTAAGCGACTGCACGTTACTCCAACACAGGGGAGTAAGCGACTGCACGTTACTCCAACACAGGGGAGTAAGCGACTGCACGTTACTCCAACACAGGAGAGTAAGCGACTGCACGTTACTCCAACACAGGGGAGTAAGCGTAGACACCAGTCTTGGCATCTGCATGGTTCCACCGCATCAATTGTGTCATCGCTACCATCTTTACTCCTTACCAGAAAGATGACCCTGAAAGGATAGTAACTGGTGATAGACTCTTGAACAACAAATTGGCTAAGACCTATTCATGAGCAATCTGCCCTCAGAAAAAAATCCACCCTACAACGGGCCACCAACCCCGTCATTATTGGTGTCGAAAAGAAGTAACTGTTATGAAGGGGACTTTACATAGTCAGGCTGATTCAGAAACTGCGTTGTCTGAGAACCTTATGGGATATGAGTAGCAGTCCCGTCTTAGTTGTACCCTAAACCTTAGGAACTCGATAACACCATTAATACCTCCTCTCCATCACACGGACGTAGCTGCTCCCGTGTGTTGCCGGGGTCAATAAGGAAAGCAAAGAATAGAAACACTGTAGCCTACCATGCATGTCATAAGAGGCGACTAAGGAGGCTTGATGGTTCCGTCGCCCTGCTACTGAGTGAGTGCGTGGCGCGACACTGTGAGCTGTGAGTTTCGTGTGAAATGCTTTTGAATCTGCCCAAGGTTTTTTGGAACTTTACTGCATGTTCGGAGCATTGGCAGCTAGCTATGTCTCAGAGTTGACCGGTTTTCACCTTTTGCAGAAATGCGTGGCTACTGGGTTTCTGGTTTTCTGCCACTACCGTCGACGATGAACTGTATTTTCATGGACTGTGTGGGTGATAGGAAACATCCAGATGGGAAAATGACTGCCGATTCCATCAGAGATGAACTGAGTGTTTCGTGGGGGACTATTGTGTTGCCATTCTGGTGGCGGCATTATGCACAGTGTATCTGTGCGGGCTGTTGTTTGTCTAGACTCCTGTCTTCTCCACTTTTCACATTGGGCAGTTGGAAGCGTTTTGTGTGATATTCACTGGCACAGGAACGGAGCATAATGGGAACGACCCGTTGCTGTGAAGTTGGAACCGCGACTAAATAATTAACTAATTAACTAACACGGACGTAGCTGCTCCACCACCAGGCTTAAGTCTAATCTCAAAGGGTATATTTCGACTCAGACTATCCCTCTTCATTCCTCCATCCCCCACTTCAGTTCCCATTTTAGGCTCTCAATCCTATGCCCAGGAGAACCGCGGTACCTAATACTTACCTTGTCCATACTACCCTAGTATAGGTATCCTTTCCCTGCCTAACAGGGTATACAGGGGGTTGCCCTGCGACAGAAGTCAAGTGTTGTTTAAAATTCTACATGATCAATTCATATAGACAGTCATCATTCCATGCCGGCAGTTTGCCCCCTCCCAGAGGCCACATCAACCCCACGGGCATGGAAATACATACAATGGTTAACCTAGTATGTGTGAGCTGGCTGCATTAGTTATGCAGGCCTAGTCGATCGACACGCGAAAACGGGGTCACAATAGTGCTGCGCGTTTACATTCGACTATTCGAGAAGATAAATATAAGGAAAACCAGCGATACCTTGATTCATAGAACTGTTCCTTTCACTCAGCCGTATTAGAAAATGTCTAGCTTCTTCAACCGCTCTAAAGACATTCGGGTTGGGCACATTACAAAGAATGGATACTCTGCTTACAATAGCTCACCACGCAATGACTGCAAATAGCGAGTCGTCTCCTGTCCCGCTGTCATCTCGGCCTCTCTCGAGAGGCAAGGAGAAAGCCATTATTACTTGAAACAAACTTTTCTCGTGATTACACCAACCTAGATTCCCAAGAGCGGGACTATCTTAAATCTACAGAAATTGACAAAAACACAGTTTCTAGAGGCAACAAGAACCCTCACGAAGGGGTTTCCGACCCCAGGATCTCCCGTAGCTAAAATTAGCCGGGAGATTCCAGGTCGTCTAAATGCCGAAAGGACAGACATACAGGCGTTCAGTGACACTCTGGCCTGAATGACCCTATGTGAGAGAGTGTGTGTATATGACTGTCTTCCCACCGTTTTTCCCCTCCAACTTGACTATCCCAATCCTTGACTCTGAATCTTACTTGACTCCATCTCTCTTTGACTCTAGATCACATTTGTCTCTCCATCTCCTTAGCTCTCTCACTCTGCTTCCCTTACTCTGCTCTTACTAGCTCTTCGGTTTCTTGCTCTGCCCTCTCATGCACTGAACTCTCTTGCTCTGCCATCTCTCACTCTGCTCTCTCTTGCTCTCCAACTCCCTAGCTCTCTCACTATGCCCTCTCTTGCTCTGCTCTCACTTGCTCCTCGGTCTCTTGCTCTGCCCTCTCTTGCACTGAACTCTCTTGCTCTGCCATCTCTCACTCTGCGTTCTCATACCCTTGTGTCATCCTGATCAAGAAAGACAGGGCCATGAGTCAAAGAAACAAGACAAATGCCTTCCCGTACAACAACACTGGTCAAGACGCCATAAGCAAGATCAGAAGAAGAAAACAAACTTCCTCCCGCAGGAGACAAGAAAGATTGTTGCAGCCACCATGGTGGAATGGAGAGGTCGAAAAGGCATGGCTGGGAAAGAGGCAGGCTGTCAAAGACTGGCAAAAGGCCAGAAAGGCTAATATGCCACAGGTTGAGTTGGCGAACCTGAAGACTGAGGTCGATAGGACGATGACTTTATTCAAATCCTGCGTCAAGCAGGCCAAAGCCGAGAAATGGGACGAGTTCTGCAGGAAGGTGTGCTCCGAGCGATCTCTTACGACATTCTGGCGCCTCCATAAGAGCATGAACGGTGCTGCACAACGTAGGGGTATTGCAGACTTTCAAGGCACAGACCTCACATGGAAAAAGTCGGATGCGGATAAAGGTAAGGCCCTTCTTGCACGCTACATAGAACAGACTGACCAGAAAGACGAGCCCGCCAGACAGAGGACCACAACGACACTCTCTCAGTTGTCCGAGAGGGTAGGGACAGACGAAGAGTGGATAATCACAGCTGAGACAATGCGTGTGATGCTCAAGAAATCACCTAACACCGCCCCAGGCCCAGACGGCATCCGATATGGTGAACTACTGGTGATATCAGATGATGACATGGAAGAACTTGCCAGAGAATTCAACACCAGTATCCAGAGGGGTCAGGTCAAAGAAGAATGGCTACACAGCTACTTGCTGCCGCTGCCAAAACCGAACAAAGACCATTCCAAGATAAGCGGCTACATAATCATTACGATGCAGAACACTGTTGGCAAGCTACTGGAGAAAATTGTAGCACACAGACTTGCTTCTGACTTGGAACAACTCAGCTGCTTCCCGCCCACACTTGGAGGATACAGACGCAACAAAGAGTCATGGCTGAATGCGGCGATCTTTGCTCAAGATGTTTACGAAGGATTTCAGGTCAGAGAAGAGACATATGCGGCCGCCATAGACTTAGAGGACGCTTATAACAGAGTATCTTTCGAGCACTTGATGCAAACCCTCCTCAGACTGAAAGTGCACCCTCACCTTGTACGATGGATAGCTGCATTCTGCTCCAAAGGAAGGTGGTGCTAAGATGCGGGAGTTGGTCTTCTGAGCCGATAACGATATGTCCAGGATTGCCGCAGGGTTCACCACTGTCACCAGTACTATTCAACGTGTATACGGTGCCGGTCAATGAACAAAAGTTGGACGGGAGGGGTAGGACTCTGTCATTTGCTGACGACATCCTCGTGTATCGACAGGGTCGAGATAGACAGGCTGTTGCCAATGATATGCAGGACGAACTAGATCGAATTTCCTCATGGTGTGCTGATGCCGGCGCACTTTTCAACCCTGCAAAGACATCGGTTACGTGGTTCTCCCTTAACAACCATATTGTGAAAACAGACCTGCCGGCAGTAAGAATGGATGGGAGCATTTTGAGTAGAACCCAGTCAATGACATATCTTGGCGTGAGGCTTGATCGTAGCCTGTCCTTCAGAGATCATGTCGATTATGTCACAACGAAGGCTCGAAAAGGTTTGTCAGCAATGAGAGTCATGGCGACTGCCAATATCGAGCAAAGACTGCTAATACTTCTGTTCCAAGGACTGGTGCTTTCAGGCATCGAGTATGCCCTGGCCATCCTCACTGTCAGCCCTACACAGATTGGAAGACTTGAAAAGGTACAAAACGAAGTCATGCGCATCATTTTGGGCTGCACGAGAGACACCAGCTGTGTAGCAATGAGATACCTCTTTGACTTCCCGACAATGGAACACAGGATCAAGATCTGGAGAGCTCGTGCATACTTAAAAATAAGTGCAGATGAGCAGCACCCTCTGCATGACGCTATATTCAGAGAAAAGGGTGACAGGCTAAAGAGGGGCAAATCATGGATGGTGTCGTAAGTTAACCTTCCTTACTTAAGTGTCGTCCCTGGAGTGAGGGGAATCAATACCCACATTTTTATTAACCCAATACTATTGTCCTAGAGAAACCACCAGACTCCGTCCACCAACTCCACCAGTGTGTAGATACCTCTTTCTTACTCTCACTCACCCCTGGATCATGCCCCCTCTCACTCTTCCCCAACATAACATAGTCAACAACTCTAGCCTCAACAAATAAATACTAAGAATTTATTAAAGCAGATAGTATGTGGGTGTGAGAAGTGTGTGTGTGTGTGTGTGTAATGTGTAGAATGTATGTCGAATTCTAGTGTCTCTGTAGACTCAAAGCAGCAGATCAGGAGCCAGGTCAGATGATCATCACAGCAAGGGTACGCCACAGCATGATAGCTTAGTATGGGAACACCTCACAGATTGAAGCGTCTCTTCTTCCAGACGTTGACTTTCTCCCGGATCCACTGGGTCGACTAGATGTATGATCCATCAAGAATAGTTATTGTATAACCCTAATCATGGATCTGTCACTCCCTGTAAAGACTAAGGTCCCTATAACTTAAATAAGTACGGATCCTTGTACTGTGAAAACTAGATTTCAATGTCATATGTGTCACGTTTGTTCGAAGCCATGTTCATAGATTGTCATACACAAACTGTTCTAAAGTACTTCTTCACTGTACTTAATTATTCCACGAGAACTTCATGTCCAAATGTCTTTCTCTAGATTCTATTGTTCAGTGGTATATGGTGAAGAAACTAGTGTCACCCGACCTGGGTGAATCCCTATTGTAATGGGGTTGGTTATAATGTTTCTCTCACTTGAGCCCAGTTCGTACGAACCCTCTGGATTCTAGGCCCAGCATAAACAGTGCTGATTGTACTTTCTTCTCGGTATTTATTCCTCTTATAAACATAACCTGGATGCTCTTTGAATGTTCTTCTTAATGAGAGTTGACATCCATCAAACCCCTTGTGGAGCCTCCTCATAGACGTAGGGGAACCTGTTAGAGAAAGAGACCACATCGGGTGAAGGCCGCCTGATACTAATACCTACTAGCTGAATGTAGGCCTACTGCCTTACTCAGAGATTTATCAGTGAACTAAACTCTGTCAAGGATCAGAGTGGCTCATTACCTCAATATGAGGTTAAGACAAGGAAAGACCAATAACCGAGTGCAGAACCCCAGTGGGCAATTCACTGAAAAATCCCACTATTGAACTCTTTTCCCCTCTCCCAACCGATCCCTAATCTTTCAAAATATCACCCCACTACACGATTCTCCCTAGCAGAGCCAATTCTCACTTCACTACACTATTTTCAACTAGCAGCACCAATCATCACTTCATTACTCTAGCTAGTTTTACCGAGGCTACTACTTATATTAATTAGGCCTAAATATACTATATTTGTTACCTTCTGTAAACCCGAATTGATCCTGGATGACATCTATAACTTGCCATTAAGGCATATGTTATTTAATTTAACTGCAATCTAACACAATAGATGCTCTCAGAATTTCCCAACTGCAGCACACACACAAAACACGTCAAGCCTAGCCAATTTTCTGGTCTACACTAATGTACCCCAGTCTTGTTTATTCACAGCGCTAGGAGTGTTCCCGAGAAGTCTTTGATGTTCCGCGGGTGTCGCTCAAGGGCCCTAACTAAGTCCACAATCTTAGCTCCCTTTTGGGTAATCCATGCCAGAGTCGCCTTTCCTGTTTCAACACCCCAACCAAACTACAACAAATGGTTTCAGGGGCACTAACTATCTCAGGAAAGTTCTTGTCTCACTTGGTGTAAATCAATGTCCCTAGTTATCTGCTCCTGTCCTGACACTAAAACAAGCGCGTGTGTTACAACCACCTGTTTACAATTCCCCGACATATCTTCTGTCTATCCAAGACTTCTCAAGGTCAGCGGTGTCTTTTGATCTAACTGGTAAACACCTGCACCTGCAAATCATACTGTCCTTGTTATTTTTGACATCGGATTGTAACCTTGGAGTGAATTCATGACATAGGCCCCCTCTTAAGAGAGTAGTCCATCTCACTATTTTCCACTGCAAGTTCAATCCAGATGATTCATTCCTTTTCTTCAGGAGCTGGGTGTCTTGACAAGAAGTCCGCTCCAATATTTTCCTTCCCAGGAATATACTCCACTGTGAAATGGTATGGTTGAAGTAACAACGACCACCGCATCAAACGGGCGTTGAGCTTCTGAGAAGTAGCCAGGAACATCAAGGGCTGATGATCCGACTGGACCCGAAACTGAACTCCATACAAATAGGGCTGGAATTTTTGCACGGCCCATACGAGAGACAAGCACTCTCTCTCTCTCTCGACGGTCGAATAATTCCTTTCAGCCTGGAGAAGTTTCCTGCTTGCGTATGCCACAGGTTTCAAAACCGAAGCATCGTCTTTTCCTTCCTGCAACAAAGCTGCCCCAATCCCAATACCACTCGCATCCGTTCTCAACACAAATGGTTTGGAAAGTTCAGGGAGCTGTAACACAGATCCGCTGATCAAGGCCTCCTTTAACTGACTATAGGCAGTCTCACATTCTGGTGTCCAAATGATTTGGTCCGGGAATCCCTTTTTCAAGGTTTCCGTCAATGGAGCTCCTAGTTCAGTGAAATGTGGGATAAATGTTTGGTAAAACCCACACAACAAGAGAAAGGATCGCACATCCTTCTTCGTTTTTGGCCTTGGTGCACATCTGATTTTTTCAAGGTTCTTTTCCTCTGGGACAATATGCCCTGGAGTGATGGTGTAACCCATAAATTCCAGAGTCTGGTAACCAATCATGCATTTTGTTGTGCGAGCGGTGAGCCCTGCTTCCTTGAGTCTATTAAAAACTCTCTCCAAGGATTGCAAATGGTCATCCAAGCTGTCACTGGAAATCAGTATATCATCCATGAATGATACAATGGACGGATCCTGTAAAGGATCTTGTAAAGTCCTCATCATGCGTGTAAACACACTAGGTGCGTTGCTGAGTCCAAAGGGCATGACCTTGAATTCGTAGTGTCCACTGGGTGTACTGAAAGCCAACAGTGGTCGAATCTCCGGTTTGACTGGTATTTGATACTACCCCCGACTCAGATCCACCTTTGAAAAGTACCGAGCCTTATGGAGCCTAGCGAATAACTGAGTTGGATTCGGCAAAGGTTCCACCTGAAATTCTGTATGACTGTTCAGAAGTCGGTAGTCTATACACAACCGGTGTTCTCCACTTGGTTTGCGTAACAAAACTACCCCCGCGTTGTATGGGGATGTAGATGGTGCATTCACGTCATCCTCCAACAGTTTCTGTATTTCCTCCTCCAGTGCCAATTCTTTAGAGAATGGCACTGGGTAAACCTTTTGGCGAACAGGTTCCTGAGTGGTCAAAGTCATCTCGAACTCCACCAACCTCGTTCGTCCTGGTTTATCAGTCAGTATCTCCTTATGAGACTTGAGAACATGGGTTATCTTTTCCCTCTCCTGGGAGGTCAGATCAGGGTTCACCTGCACATCCCTATAGGTTTCCTGATGTACCAAGGGATATTCCCTGCCCTCGTTGGTTCCCACTTCTGTCTCCATTGCAACTGCCATTGCCATGAGGTGAGCTGCCTTGTCTCCGGGTCTCTCCTCGTATTTCCGCAGGAGATTGATATGGAAAATCTTCGACTTTCCCCGGATCCGGATCTGATAGTTGGTTCTGGATATCACCCTTTCCACGGGAAATGGTCCTTGCCAACCTATCTCCAGTTTGTTGTTTCCCGTTGGGAGTAGCAACAAAACTTTGTCTCCCACCTCTAGAGATCTGTCTTTAGACCTACGGTTGTAGTAAGCCGCATGTCTTTTTCTGGCCTTTTTCAAGTTTTGATTCGCCAAAGTCCATCCCTTGTTCTTTCAGTTCCTCCACATATTTGTAAGAAGAGATCACTTCTTCTGACGTCCCCTCTTCAATCCAACTTCTCAACATGGCTTCCAACGGTCCTTTGATTGGACGACCAAACAGCAACGTAGCGGGTGGTAGTCCTGTTGAGCCATGAGGAACTTCCCGATAGGCAAAGAGAGCTGATGGGATATATTCATCCCACCTATCAGGTTTTTCCTGTGCCAGTTTCCTGAGCATTGTCATCAACGTGCCGTTGAAACGCTCTACTTGTCCATTGGCTTGAGGGTGGTAAGGGCTGGTATGGATATGGTTAGAGTGGAACACCCTAAATACCTCCTCCATTAGTTTTCCACAAAACTGGGACCCATTGTCCGTCATAATTTGATCAGGAAAGCCTAATCTGGTAAAGGCCTCCATCAGTGCGTCCGCCACTCGTTTCGAGTCAATCGTGGTCAACGGTATGGCTTCACCCCACATTGTACAGCAATCCACCATTGTGAGAATATACATGTTCTTCTTCCTCGTCCTGGGAAGTGGACCCACAATATCGATGGCTACCATCTCGAAAGGAGAGTTCATGATGGGCATCTCACCCAAAACCACCGGTGCTGTCCATTGTTTCGGTGCCACCCTCTGGCACTCAGGGCATGACTTCACATACCGACGCACATCCTCTGTCATTCCCGGCAAATAGTAATGGCAGGAAATTCGCTGCATGGTGGCGGCAATACCCATGTGCCCACTAAAGGAGATGGTATGCCCCATATGAAGAATCTGGGACCGGTAAGCTTTCGGGACCACCAACTGACCGTATAGGTTGTCTCCCCTTCCTGCTCTCCTGTAGAGTATCCTATTCTTCATGTAGTACTGCCCACGTCCTGGTGGATCAGCACTTTTCTGCAGCTTTTTGTAGCAAGGACGTAAAGTAGCATCCTCACTCTGGGCAGTTCATAGCTCCCCCGGCATTGGGTTAGTCACAATTGCTTCTGCCTCTTCCGTTCTCGTCTGAGAGCGAGTCTGTATTGCTCCCATATGGATTGGCTCTCTGGGCATTCCCAGAAAGACATACTGGCAACCAAGGATTCCTGGAAAATGGGATCGGTCAATACAGCGGCCTTGATTGTGCCGGTGACATACTTTGACCGAATCTCCACGTTAGCAATGGGCAACTTCATGGCCACAGCACTCTTCTGTGCTGGCTGTATCTCCATGGTCTCATCTGTGAATTGTTCTGGGTGTACCAGATCCGCAGAAATCACGGCCTCTCCGTCCAGTCCTGTGTCGTACAAACACTCCACTTGACGACCGTTAACCTCTACCAATTCCACTACAGGTGGTTTGTCCTGGTCTGGAGTCTTTTCCTCGGCCTCGACCTGTTCAGTGGGCTCCACCTTAGGTTTCCCGGGTGACACGACGAATTGAGCTTCTCCTGACTTTCCCCTGCAGTCAATAGCATTGTGCGTGTTTGACTTGTATGGTTGCACCATTTCCCTGTCCGAGATTTTCTAGTGCCGGACTTGAATGATCTCTCCTGGTGGCGAGCTTCCTTGTTGACCTTGGCATTTTCAGTGACAACCTCCTTGGAAGTCACTTGACATGCTGCGAAGTGAGGGATCTTAGCCTTCGATTTGCAGTCCCTCGTATTGTGAGAGGGTGACTTACAAATTGAACACCACTTCTCCGACGACGGTCGATTTGGTGTAGAGCTTGAAGTGCTCTTGCTTCCCTCCTTCGTCTTCTCTGAACTTTCCTCTGATTTGTGCACATAAGGTTCCCCCTATTTGGTTCCTGAGTTTTTGGATTTCTTCTTGTCATGTTTCTCCTGACTTTTGGTGTTGGTGGAAAAGTTTTCCTCTGCCTCCCCATGTACTTCGACGAACCGTTCTGCTAATTTTGTCACGAGGTCAATACGTTCCGCTCCTTGTTCTCCCAGGAATGTCCTGAGAGGTTTCGACATTTGCTTCTTCAGCTGGTCGACCACCATGAGCTCTTCTAGACTCTCATAGTCATGTGCGAACCCAGCCGAATCCATCCACTTATGGAGATAGGATTTTAGACGCAAACTCTAGGCCGCAAACAACTCCCCCGGTTCTCGTTTCGCTGCTCGAATTTTTTTTTCCGGTAGGTATGTGACGTAACCTCGAATCGTTTCAGTAGAGCTGTCTTCAATTCTTCACAATTGTTCTCATGTCCTGGTGGCAGGCGAGAATAAACCTCGTAGCCGGTCCCGCGTAATCCTTGGGATAGCTTAAGACACCATTTGTCACGCTTCAGACCCATAGCAACAGACATGGCCTCGAAGCGTTGAAGGTACTGGTCAATCTTCTCCTTGCCCTCCTCGTAGATTGCTAGAGGGAACTTCATAGCATGGTAACTATGTCCACCTGCTGAGGTTGTGCCAGGGATAGAGGAACCTCCCACTGCTCCCTCAGTTTCCCCACTAGATTGCCTCTTAAGCTCGAGTTCCCGCATCCGGTACTCGTGCTCCCTTTTCTGAGCCTCTTGCTCCGCTTCCCGATTCCTAGCAGCTTCCTCAACTTCAAGTTTCCTAGCTGCCTGATCAGCTTCAAATTCCAGTTTCTTAGCTGCCTGCTGAGCTTCAATTTCCAGCCTTCTCATGGCTTGCTCTGCTTACAATTTCTTAGCAGCTTTTTCTGCTTCCAATTGCCTAGCAGCTTGTTCTGCTTCCAATTTCTTAGCAGTTTGTTCTGCTTCCAATTGCCTAGCAGCTTGATCTGCTTCCAATTTCTTAGCAGCTTGTTCTTACTCCATCCTTCTCAATTCCAACTCGGCCTTTCGATCTTCCCTTTCTGCTTGACGATACTCCCTCTCCACCTCCTGTACGTAATCTGTTAGTGCAGAACCCGACAATCCCATTTCTTCCCCCTTTGCCCTTAGTTCTGCCCCAGTTAATTTAGAAGTGGCCATTTTCCAGAGAGGTAAGTCAGCAAACAGAGTGCAGATTATCTCCAAAAGAAATATCGGTAATGAACAATTACAGTTAATCTATATATTTTAAATACTACACAGCACAACACAACACAATCACTCAGTGACAAGAGCAGAATCAGGACCACAGACGTATGCAGACGTGTGAAGTGTGAACAGGTAAGAAATGTGTCTTAACCCTATCCACATTCACTCTAGCTGGATTCTCTCTCTAACAATATCTCCGTCCTTTAACTAAAGATCCCGTGTCAAAGGACCCAGTTGTCCCAAGATCCCGTTGTCTAAAGATCCCGTCTACAAGAGATCCCACTGTCCAAAGATCACGTTTACGAGCCCCCAATAAAAGTCGTAAGTTACCCTTCCTTACTTAAGTGTTGTCCCTGAAGTGAGGGGAATCACCACCCACATTTTTATTAACCCAATACTATTGTCCTAGAGAAACCACCAGATTCCTTCCACCAACTTCACCAGTGTGTAGATACCTCTTTCTTACTCTCACTCACCCCTGGATCATGCCCCATCTCACTCTTCCCCAACATAACATACTCAACAACTCTAGCCTCAACAAATAAATACTAAGAATTTATTAAAACAGAGAGTATGTGGGTGTGAGAAGTGTGTGTGTGTGTGTAATGTGTAGAATGTATGTCGAATTCTAGTGTCTCTGTAGACTCAAAGCAGCAGATCAGGAGCCAGGTCAGATGATCATCACAGCAAGGGTACGCCACAGCATGATAGCTTAGTATGGGAACACCTCACAGATTGAAGCGTCTCTTCTTCCAGACGTTGAGTTTCTCCCGGATCCACTGGGTCGACTAGATGTATGATCCATCAAGAATAGTTATTGTATAACCCTAATCATGGATCTGTCACTCCCTGTAAAGACTAAGGTCCCTATAACTTAAATAAGTACGGATCCTTGTACTGTGAAAACTAGATTTCAATGTCATATGTGTCACGTTTGTTCGAAGCCATGTTCATAGATTGTCACACACAAACTGTTCTAAAGTACTTCTTCACTGTACTTAATTATTCCACGAGAACTTCATGTCCAAATGTCTTTCTCTAGATTCTATTGTTCAGTGGTATAGTGGTGAAGAAACTAGTGTCACCCGACCTGGGTGAATCCCTATTGTAATGGGGTTGGTTATAATGTTTCTCTCACTTGAGCCCAGTTCGTATGAACCCTCTGGATTCTAGGCCCAGCATAAACAGTGCTGATTGTACTTTCTTCTGGGTATTTATTCCTCTTATAAACATAACCTGGATGCTCTTTGAATGTTCTTCTTACTGAGAGTTGACATCCATCAAACCCCGTGTGGAGCCTCCTCATAGACGTAGGGGAACCTGTTAGAGAAAGAGACCACATCGGGTGAAGGCCGCCTGATACTAATACCTACTAGCTGAATGTAGGCCTACTGCCATTGACTCAGAGATTTATCAGTGAACTAAACTCTGTCAAGGATCAGAGTGGCTCATTACCTCAATATGAATCAGGATTAAGACAAGGAAAGACCAATAACCGAGTGCAGAACCCCAGTGGGCAATTCACTGAAAGATCCCACTATTGAACTCTTTTCCCCTCTCCCAACCAATCCCTAATCTTTCCAAATATCACCCCACTACACGATTCTCCATAGCAGAGCCAATTCTCACTTCATTACTCTAGCTAGTTTTACCGAGGGCTACTACTTATATTAATTAGGCCTAAATCTTATATATAAATTAGGATGTGTATGGATATGTATGTATGTATGTCTGTATGACCCTTTATACGTTCGCGAACGGCCCATCCGATTGAGATGAAATTTTCTACACGCCTTCCTTTCATTCCAGCGCTGCCAACTGTCTATTTTTTTTTTCTTCTTCTCCTCCTCCCTCCTCCCATTCCCAAATATTTGTACGTAAAACAAAATGATATGTATAGTAAAAAATATATGATGAAAGTTAATTCCAAATAGATAAAAGAAAGAGACAATAAAAGAATCCCCGAACCAAAAGCTAGGTAGAAAGGAAAGGGAAGAAAATGATGTGACTACACAGAATGAGTCACACGAGCAATCATATCATCACATCAAGTGCCGTGCCGGCTGGCGTAGGCGTTTAACTCTGTTGCTGTATATATGCCTCCATGCCACGGCAATATCAATAACAATTCATCTTTTATGTGTAAGGAAGTTATCTACAGTCGTGTAGAAGGGAAGAACAAATCAATGGAAGACCGAAACCACAGAACCTAGACGAGTATGAATTCGGAATGGCGAACCCCTCCTCCTCTCTCTCTCCTCCTGCCTCTACCTCCTCCCCTCCTCCTCCCTCTGCTCCCTCCCTCCACCCTCCTCCTCTTCCTCCTCCCTCTACCCTCCTCCCCCTTCCTTCTCCCTCTTCTTCTCCCCTCCTCCTCCATCCTACTCGCCTCCGCCTCCTCCCTCCTCCTCCCTCTACCTCCTCCCTCCTACTCCCTCTAACCTCCTCCCCCTCCTCCCTCTCCCTCCTCCTTCTCCCCCTCCCGTCTCCCTCCTCCTCCCTCTCCTCCTCCCTTCTCCTCATCCCTCCTCCCTTTTCCTCCCTCTACCTCCTCCCTCCTCCTCCTCCCTCCACATCCCTCTTCCTCCTCCTCCCCCCTCATCATTCCTCCTTCTCCCCCCCTCCTTCTACCTCTTCCTCCCTCCTCCTCCTCCCTCCTCCTCTCTCTCCTTCCTCCCTCCTCCTCCTCCCCCACCTGCGTTCTCCTCCTCCCTCCTCCCTCATCCTCCTTTCTCCCTCCTCCTCCCCCTCCCTCTTCCTCCTCCTCTTCCTCCTCCTTCACCATCCTCCATTCTCCTCCTCCTCCTTCACCCTCCTCCTCCTCCTCCTCCCTCCTCCTTCTCCTTCTTCCTCCTCCTCCTCCCTCCTCATCACTCTTCCTCCTCCTCCTCCTTCTCCCCTTTCCCCCCTCCTTCTCTTAATCCCTCCTCCTCCCTCCTCCTCCCGCCTATTCCTCCCTAACTCCTCCTCCTTCCTCCTCCTCCTCTCTCCGCCTATCTCTTCCTCCCTCCTCCTCCCTCTTCCTCCTCCCTCCTCCTACCTCCTCGCCCTCCTCTTCCTTCCTCCTTCGCCCTCCTCCTCCCTTTTCCTCTCCCCCTCATACCCTCCCTCCTCCCCCTCATCCCTCCTCCTCCCTCCTCCTTCTTCCTCCCTCCTCCCCCTCGTCCCCTCCTCCTTCCTCCTCCATTCTCCTCCTCCCTCCTCCTCCTCCCTCTACCTCCTCCCTCCTCCTCCCTTCACATTCCTCCTCCTTCCTCTTCCTCCTCCTCCCTCCTCCTCATCCTCTCTCCTCCTCTCTCCTCCTCCCTCTACCTCCCTTCACATTCCTCCTCCTCCCTCTTCCTCCTCCCCCCTCATCCTCGTTCCTCCTTCTCCTCCCTCCTCCTTCTCCCTCTTCCTCCCTCTTCCTTCTCCCTCCGCCTCCTCCCTCCTCCTCCCTTTCCCTCCTCCCTCTCCTCCTCCTCCTGCGTTATCCTCCTCCCTCCTTCTCCCTCCTCCTCCCTCTTCCTCCTCCCTCCTCCTTCTCCTCCCTCCTCCTTCTCCCTCTTCCTCCTCCCTCTTCCTCCCTCTTCCTGCTCCCTCCGCCTCCTCCCTCCTCCTACTCTCTCCTCCTCCTCCCTCCTCCTTCCTCTCCCTCCTCCTCCCTCTCCTCCTCCTCCTCCCTCCTCCTCCTGCGTTCTCCTCCTCCCTCCTTCTCCCTCTTCCTCCTTCCTCCTCCTCCCCCTCCTCCTCCACCCTACTCCTCCCTCCTCTTCCTAATCCCTCCTCCTCCCTCCTATTCCTCCCTATTCCTCCTGTCTCCTGTCTCCTGCTCCCTCCTCCTCCCCCCTCTTCCCTCCTCCACCTCCCTCTTCCTCCTCCCTCCTCCATTTACCCAAGACAGACAGACAGATAGTCGGGAACGGGATCTTATATGACTACTTATATGATTTAAATGAGATGCTCTCCACCATGGGCTGGGCCGGGTCAGACAGACAGACAGACAGACAGATAGATAGATAGACAGACAGACAGACAGTCGGGAACGGGAACTTATATGACTACTTATATGAATTAAATGAGATGCTCCCCACCAGGAGTTGGGCGATGCCGGGCCGGGTCAGACAGACAGACAGATAGATAGTCGGGAACGGGAACTTATATGACTACTTATATGAATTAAATTAGATGCTCCCCACCAGGGTCTGGGCGAACCGGGTCGGGTCAGCTAGTATACTATATTGTTACCTTATGTAAACCCGCATTGATCCTGGATGACATCTATAACTTGCCATTAAGGCATATGTTATTTAATGTTACTTAAATCTAACACAATATATGCTCTCCGAATTTCCTAACTGCAGCACACACACAAAAACACGTCAAGCCTAGCCAATTTTCTGGTCCTACACTAATGTATCCCAGTCTTGTTTATTCACAGCGCTAGGAGTGTTCCCGAGAAGTCTTTGATGTTCCGCGGGTGTCGCTCAAGGGCCCTAACTAAGTCCAAAATCTTAGCTCCCTTTTGGGTAATCCATGCCAGATCGCCTTTCCTGTTTCAACACCCCAACCAAAATACAACAAATGGTTTCAGGGGCACTAACTATCTCAGCCAAGTTCTTGTCTCCCTTGGTGTAAATCAATGTCCCTAGTTATTTGCTCCTGTCCTGACACTAAAACAAGCGCGTGTGTTACAACCACATGTTTACAATTCCCCGACATATCTTCTGTCTATCCCTTTAATAACTAACAAAAGGGAAATAACTCCGCAAAATTAATGACTTGATATTTTGTAAAGTCATTATACACGAATTGGTTTGACATATAAATGTCCTAGATGACTAATAAACTAGAAAAATGGACACAGTTTAACATAAAGCAACATTAAAAACAATAAAACAAAAAGCAAGGTTTAAAAAAACATTTTAACTGGGAAAAAAATGTGAAGAAAATTTTTTTACTCACAAATGATGTTGAAAGTGTCCCGCACTATGTATCCAAGTGCCCTGATAGCAGCAAATATCCTGCACTATTTATCCAAGTGCTTTGATACAAGTGATTCATGGTATTTTGTGAAGCATTCCCCCTTGCACAGCCATATCTGACAGAGACTGCATCCAAAAACAACCGCACTGGCTCTGCTCTTCTTACCAGACTTGGTGTTCATCTTGGCACACCAGTAGCAAGTTTTCCTTTTGCCATCCATACGAATTAGTCTGTGGTCCAAAAGATTGCTGGTACCCAGACCTACAGTTGTGGGGCAAGAAGAAGCTTTCCGTTTCCTCGAAATGTTACCCGCGAGATGGCCAACATCACCAACCCTTGTGTGTGGGCGATGGGAGTTTGAACAAATTATCCAGCTGTTGACAATAGAGGTTTGCAGGAGAAAGGCAAACATATATCTCCACCACTTCACAGATTTCCTACCAACAGGGTAATATGAGGACAGCTGGTCAAACCTGTCCACTCCACCCATTGATCTGTTGTAGGCGGCCACTGTTGTGGGTATCTGAACGTCAAAGTCTAGTAGGTAGCCCGTCGACGCATCTGCCGCACACCATACCTTGATCCCCCATGGGTTTGGCTTTCCCTTGATGTACTGCTTGAACTTTAGTCTACCATTGTAGGCAATCATGGCTTCATCAATGCTGATATCACTGCCAGCAGAAAAACATGAGGATATGTTTTTCCTCACCATATCAAGGAACGGTCTTACCTTGTACAGTGGATCGTAATCTTTGTGGCCTATGGGCTTCTGCTTACTGGTGTCATTGAGATGAAAATATTGGGAGATTTTTGCATATCTAGTTTTTCCCATGCACTGTGATACTCCGGGATGATAGAGATCTTCATCTGTGCTCCAATACATGGCAGTTTCAGGCAATTGAACATAGCCCATGAGTATAGCAAGACGAATATAAATTTTTATTTCCTGAGTGCTCACAGGTGACCAGTAAACATCCACTTTACCTGCCTTTTCTTGTCGTTGAGTGGCATACAAATTAGTTTGTTCCATAGCAGACTGATAAAAGTCCTCATTTACAATGAGACTGAAGTAGTCAAGGGTTCTACACTCTCTGGAAGATCATGTACTGGCCCAGAGTTCTCAAAAAAACCTTCAACGACTACAGGGGTTGTCTCAGGACTCCAAACATACATGTCTACAGTTTCACTGACACTACAGAAATCTGGTTATCTGGGTCCTCTTCGTCAAAATTCCAGCCTGCCTCTGTAATCTTACAATCTATGTCACTTTCTGCATCACTATCTATATCCACAATAACACTGTCATAATCGGCAGACATACCTGCACAATCTTCAAGAAAATCGTGGCTGGATTCCATTTTGCGAATAGATTATACAATATTGAGAAGTCACGAAAAATTTATATAATATCTGACCGGTTGAATGGATTTCAAAACAGGAAGAACAAGGGAAACAACTCTTCCTGTTTCCTAGGCCGTGATACAATCGTAGATTCATTCATTCGCATAATTATTATTCAAAAGCGCTTGGGACAAGACGTGTGTAAAAACGTGGATTTTGGGGGTAATAGTCGGGAAAGGGATCCAAGACTTCTCAAGGTCAGCGGTGTCTTTTGATCTAACTGGTAAACAACTGCAGCTGCAAATCATACTGTCCTTGTTATTTTTGACATCGGATTGTAACCTTGGAGTGAATTCATGACAGCCATGTTGTTAGAATGCAACATCAGCAACTACCATCACTGGCCTTATATCAAAGATCATCCGCGACGAGACCACGAGGACGTCCAAGAAGAAAATGGATTGACGACATCAGAGACATTGTACAACCACACGGAATGACACTATCCAGTGCCACCCACCGGGCGCTGGAACGCAAATTATTACTCCTCACGACGCTTGATGGCAGAAGTGGAAGACGATGATGATGATGATGATGATGATGATGAATGCCAGCCACAGTGCCTTAATGAATTACTTACTAACTTAATATCCCAATTCGCAACGGTGGTTGGGCTGTAACACATTTGCCTACTGTCGTTCATGCATAGTGTTCCATCATCAGAAAAGCATCGCATTGACGTTCGTCTAGTAAAAACAGTTAAGTTACTTGCACATCCTTTAGAGGACGTAGCAGTCAACCCCAGCATTTTTGGCTGTTCGTGATTCCTGGGCAAGTTTACGTTCAGTAGTTTGCCATTGCTTTCTTAACATAATTACACGCACAAGTCATGTTCATTGACATCTGAGATGCATAACTCACTTCCCCCGCAAGAAAAAAAGAGAAAACATAAGACTACTTTACCGATTAAGTGCCACGGGCTACTAAATCGTCTTATTTGAACTTCCCGTAACTGCAATTGGCTTATAAATAAAACTATAATTAAAATATCATAACAGTAACGTTCCCTAGGCAACTCCCGTTAACGTGATATAATAATATAACATATCTGATATTAACAACATTGAAGTCATTACTGTGACACACCTCCACTTAAAATATTTTGCCATCTATTTTTGTTCGGTCCAAATTTCTTTTTGTTTTGGCACTGAATCTGTTATTTTATACAGAGGGCTAATATCATTAAGAACATTGACCAGTTTTATCTCATTATCCAGGTTATCCACAGAACCAAACACACAATGGGGAAAGTGACTTGTAATGGGTAATTACATCCCAAGGAAAAAAAAAAAACCCGTCCGGCTGCAAAAGTGTGATTGTTTTATTCTAATCTTGCTTGTTTACTATCTGTCAATGTTGAATCCTTTCATTGTAACGAATCGACTGCTAGAAATAGGGAGCAAGCGCACTGATTTATCTGTGAGATTATCTAATCAAAGTGATAACTTTGAATAGAAGACAACTGGGACAAAGTAAAAGACACCCGGGACAAACGCTTGAGCAATTCATAGATTGATCATGAGACATTTTCAAGTAGCACCACGAGGGTCGGAAGCCGTGAAAGCCTAGAGCAGTGGTTCCCAAGCTTTTCAAGCAGAGGGCCATATCTACTATTTTCGGTAGTTAAGCGGGCCACAACGTTATAAAATTATAAAAGTCTTACAATAACATTCTTACCTGTCTTAACTTTCGTCAACAAAATTCTAAACCTTTAAAGGCACTCAATGTCTGTACCACCACTGCGGTTATTTTGTGGTTTAAAATCAAAAGTTTATTTAACAATAAATCGCTATTAATGTAAAGTTACTTCAGTTCAGGTGCCAGTTTATAAATGTCTGGGCAGAAATCTGTCGTGCCCAAAGTCATAAGCGCAGCTAGGTTACTGTCGGTGAGTCAGGAACGTTGCTTGTTTTTTTTTTTTTTTAAACGGCCATTGGGGAAAATGACTGCTCGCATCTTTAAGTCAAACCAAAACAACAAATGTATCTCTGGGCGAATGAACGCAAGTGTTCAAATTGTTCGACAGGCAATAGTTGCCAGAATGAAATCATATGACTAGTTGAAGGTGAAGCAGGCAGCTCCAGAAATTTATATCTCAGTGCAGAATTGCATTTCAAATCAATTACTTTGTGCTGAATGTTTTGCTGTTATTAACGGAGCTTGGCATCAGGAAATACGAACAGATTTATGAAGAAGGCAAAATTATCCTCCTGTATTGTGAACTCTTGAAATCTCGACTGAAAGATACCCAGAAGACTTTCAACGTTTACTTTGTACTGTAACAAGTCACATTTCTTTTCGCACTACAAGTGTCTTCAGAGTTGGACACGCCTCTAAAGTCCCTTCAGTCAACTGTCCGATAAACAGTCGTAGTCTCATTTTAAATGAAGAAATGTCATCGCACAAATTTGTGAATAGTTTGTTCTTTCCCTTGATCCTCGCATTTAAAGAGTTTAAATGATGTGATGTCCACCAAAAATGTCAGGTCATAAAGCCAGTAACCGTTGAGCAAACATTTCTGTTCTGTAGGCAATTCATTTATTTCAGACAGAAACAGATAAACACTATTTTTTCAGTGCCCAGAAACGTGACAGAACGTTCCCTTTAGATCTGACATCACAGTGTAACAATAGCTCACCGTATTCCCAGTTCAGGTCAGATAGAAACTGTCTGAACTCACGTCTGTTCAGCGGCTTACTTCGAATTTTGTTCACACATCTCAGAACAACATCGATGACATGTTTCAGATTTAATGTCTTTCCACACAGAGCTTCTTGGTGAATGATACAATGATATTTTAATTTAATGCGGTCAAGAAACTGTTCCAAAAATGCTAGAGATCCAGACTTTTTACTCGTCAAAGCCGGAGCACCGTCGGTGCATATACTGTCCAATTTGGTCCATTCTATGTTGTTTTTCTATTTATTGCCTTCATCGACCTCACAAAGGCATTTGATTTGGTCAGTCGTAAGGGTCTGTTCAAGGCACTAAAGAAGATTGGCTGTCCACCAACTCTTCTGTCCATTGTGGAATCGTTCCACACAGGTATGAAGGGTATAATCAAGTTTAATGGTGCAACTTCTGAAGAGTTTGAAATCAAGAGTGGAGTTAAGCAAGGTTGTGTACTAGCTCCCACCCTCTTTGGAATATACTTTTCACTTCTACTGAAATATGCCTTTCGTGATCAGGATGGTGGTATATACATTCACTCACGCTCAGATGGCGGCCTCTACAATGCTCAGAGATTGAAGGCCAAGACCAAAATTAGGAGGGTACTGATCAGAGAGTTGCTTTTTGCAGATGATGCTGCAGTTACGACCCACTCTGAGGAAGAATTGCAATGTCTACTATCTGCATTCTCCAATGCTTGTTCTGAATTTGGTTTAACAATTAGCAAAAAGAAGACACAGATTATGTCACAAGGTGCACTTGGGGTACCATCAATCTTTATTGACGACGCCGAACTAGAGATAGGTAGACCATTTTACATATCTAGGATCAGTGGCAAATAGCAAATTATCCCTAGATCAGGAAATCAACATCCGGATTGGTAAGGCAGCAACAACAATGAACAGGTTAAGAAAAAGAGTCTGGGAGAACAGGAAGCTTACTACCAAAACAAAAGTCCTTGTCTATCAAGCCTGTATCCTTAGTACTCTTCTTTATGGCAGTGAAACCTGGACAACTTACTCACACCAAGAGAAACGTTTAAACAGCTTTCATATGCGGTGTCTGCGAAGAATTCTTGGTATTAAGTGGCAAGACAAAATCACAAATACTGAAGTATTGGAAAGATCAGGTTGTGTGACGGTTTATTCCATGCTCAGTCTTCGTAGACTTAGATGGATAGGACATCTTAGGAGGATGGATGATGGTAGAATACCAAAGGACATCTTTTTTGGTGAATTACAGATGGGTAAGAGATCTCAGGGTCGGCCTCTACTACGATACAAAGATGTGTGTAAGCGGGACATGATTGATACAGGCATTGATAATGCACATTGGGAGCAAGTCGCCGCTGAACGTGTTGCATGGAGGGCAAAGATCAGAAATGGAATAAGGACAAAGGAGAAAATTATTGCAGATAAGTCACACACAGAGCGTGTGAGACGTAAGATGGTGCATGATGGTGGAAATGGATAAATGTTCACATGCACCCACCGTGAACAGACATTTACAGCGCGAATTGGCCTTATCAGTCACATTCGCTACCGCCATAGGTAAAAGTTATTATGCCTTTTTAAAGCACAAACTATCGTCTGTCAAGACGGCAAGGTGCCAATGAATGAATGTTGTTTTTCTCTACGCACAACTTCAGAGTTTGAAACACATCAGTCCCTTTGGTAGTTGCATGCATCGATTCAAGTCCTAGAACTTCTTCAATGACTTCAAAATGATCGTTTATTGCTCGAACAAAAACTTCGACCTGAGTTGTGTCAGAAATGTTAGTGGATTCACCCATTGTCAATGGAAAAAAAAATAAAACATTTTTATATGTGATGCTACTTGACAATGAACATCGTTTGCTAATTCTTTAACTCGCCTGGCTATAGTATTATTAGACAAAAAAATCTGATTAAATTTGGTTTCACACTTTTTATTGCCAAGCAATCTACGAGTAATTTTAAAGGAAGGCTTGATTTTTTCTTCTGCAGCGATGAATGACTTTTTTTTTTTGCTAGACAACAGAAGAGCGACTTCGTACGACGCAACAACAGCACTCTTGCTCTGTTCGTTAGCCTTGGTGAAAAATGATTGCTGCCTGGTCAGAGAACTTTCTTTTTTTTTTTTTTTAGCTATGAAATCTTTTCTTACCTCCGAATTGATCGGATTTTGAGCATTTATGTCTGAATGTGTGGTTGTGAAGTGCCGTTCCAGATTAAAATTTTTTGTAACAGAAATACAAAATCCGCAAATTAAGCAAACTGGTTTACCACTACGGTTAGACATAAGCATAAATTTCTCCGTCCAATCGTCGTTGAATTCACGACAAGCAACGTCTTCACATTTTCGCTTTTCACCATTCTTTCATTTTAGATTTTCCACACATATGTTTATAGGCTTTAACGGTAAATTTTTATTTGAAAATAAAATATAATTTCAACACAATGCTACCGTCTCTGCTAAACAGTTGTAACAGATGAAAACATGGCGCCTTGCGCACTCTGATTGGTCGACAAGGCTGGGATATGGGAACTTCATAACGTTTCGTTGCGAACTAAACAGGCGCATTCGATAATATCTTAGCATAACAACCACGAGCAGATTAAATTATCGCACGCTGACGGGGCGCTCTGATTGCAGTTTTGAAATTATTAAAATATATTATATTAAATAACGCGGCCTCGCGTGCCACTTTCTGAAAGCTGGAGGGCCACAAGTGGCCCGCGGGTTGTAGTTTAGGAACCTCTGGATAGTTTAGGGCCTAGTTTCTCTGGTCTAGTTTTGGGTTTTTGGCCTAGTTTCTTCTGGCCTAGTTTCTCTGGCCTAAAGTCTAGACACTCGCCCGCCTGCCCGCTGGTCTCGGGTTCGATCGGCAACGAGGCAGATTCGACTTTTAAAAATAAATATGAGCTACCAGATCTTCACAGACTAAAATGGTTACCAGGAAATATCTTTGGAGGTCAAGACGGACGGTGTGATACTGACCACATCACTCACCGAGTGCTGATTGTCTATACACATATGGGTCTAGCACCATATGTCCAACGCGTCTCAAGGCGTGAAAACGGGTCCCTCACTTAACACACTACTTAATGTGAGGTTGTGTGAAAGGGTCCCTCACTTAACATCCTACTTAATGTGAGGTTGTGTGAAAGGGTCCCTCACTTAACATCCTACTTAATGTGAGGTTGTGTGAAAGGGTCCCTCACTTAACATCCTACTTAATGTGAGGTTGTGTGAAAGGGTCCCTCACTTAACATCCTACTTAATGTGAGGTTGTGTGAAAGGGTCCCTCACTTAACATCCTACTTAATGTGAGGTTGTGTGAAAGGGTCCCTCACTTAACATCCTACTTAATGTGAGGTTGTGTGAAAGGGTCCCTCACTTAACATCCTACTTAATGTGAGGTTGTGTGAAAGGATCCCTCACTTAACATCCTACTTAATGTGAGGTTGTGTGAAAGGGTCCCTCACTTAACACCTTACTTAATGTGAGGTTGTGTGAAAGGGTCTCTCACTTACTACTTACTTAATGTGAGATTGTGTGAAAGGGTCTCTCACTTACTACTACTTAATGTGAGGTTGTGTGAAGGATCTCTCACTTACTAATTACTTAATGGGACGCAGAGGTGTTTCCAAGGCACCAGGGCCCTTACTACTTACTTAATGGGACGCAGAAGTGTTTCCAAGGCACCAGGGCCAGGTTCTATACTGGCCAAGACCTACTAACACGTCATAGTCGTGCGTCCTGGGCAACAGGTCCATTGGAGTCCTGGCTAACGTAGAAGGATCGCTGATTCTTCTGAAGTCGGAGAGTATCTGCCTGCACGGCGAGGAACCACCAGTCTGCACACCAATAAGCCAGACATGGGACAACAGATACCTCAGTCTGGTATGACATCACACTGATGTTGGACAACATGATGTCTTCCATCCGACTTACAGGACTTCACGCTGGAGTTCACAGCCAGCGAACGCAAGCAAGCAAGCAGAACCGAGATAGGACAGTGATTGGCACACTTGCATGACGACCCGTAGTCATATATTAAAATTCCTTTCGAACCTAAATGGGTTCAATAAAATGTTTTGGCAAGTAACGACTGCCGGCCAGATTACTAACCCACATTACCCATCAAGTGTTGATTGGTCTACAACATATAGGGCTAGTAACATATATCCAACACTCCCACGCTGTGGAAAACGGGTCTTTTATTTTACTGTCATTAAAAATATTAACCCATTTGACTGTTTGTTTCCGTGACTAGAATGATTACCACGGCTACTTTATCACCACCGTCTACCACTAGTTTCCTTCATCGGTTGTTATCTTCTATTCAGAAATATTTTCCCGCTGATGGAGAACCTAACGAAAACCCAAAGCCGTTTTGAAGTTTCTCTCAATTTTTGAGATAAAGATGCACACCTCAACAAGCCTGATAACCTCTGCTTTGCGGATTTCAAACTCAATAAATAGTCTGCCCCGTGAGTAGAGCAGCCAACAAACGTTTCTTGGTTGACAAGCATAGTCTAACAGCTGTATCAAGTTTCCCAGTTTGTCTAGTCAGAACTCTGAGAAAATGATGCTGCACGATATCTACCTAGGTAAAGCTACATAACGATCTTGGGAGCTTAGAATACTGTGAGAAAGTATCGCTGTTTAATTAATACTCCTCCGAATCGCGATGACTTGAGAGATGAACTGGGAAAGCGGCAAAGGCGGCCGAGAGGAATGATGTTTGATGGCTGTATGGAAGTATATCATCAGCAGAATTCATCCAGAGCACAAAGGGCCGAGCTCTGTGGAGAGACATGAACGCCTGCGCCCAAATTTGAAGTACATGATGATAATGACGACTTCTATGAAAATTAACTAAATATGCAAAGAACATTTGTTTATTGCCAACGGAGATAATTTTATGCCTAATGCCTAAAACACTTTCTAGATATAAGAATACGTTTCAACATTATAAAGTAAACTACTACAGAATAAAAATTTACTTGATTACTGTCATTTATTGCCAATATAGTACCTTGCGGTGTATGGCCAGGGGGGTGGGGGGGGGAGGGAGGGGGGGGGGGTCTTTGAGTCTGAGGATTAAGCCGCCTGGCTAGTGCAGTCGCAGCGAACTGTGCAGGTTAGGATGTTTCTTTTCGCCTCCGACAGAAAAAAATCCAACACCTTACCGAGGGATCGAACCCGGATCTCCCGAAGGAGAGTCTGGCGTACTAGCCACTCGGCCAGCCGCTCCGAAAAAAAAAACTATCTTGGTATAACTACATGTTTGATTGCTACATGGAAAACTATCTGGATAGAAATATAAATTCGGTTGTCAAAATAAGAGAAGAACATTTAGACTGTCTTAGGAAGGCAGGCCAGCTTTGGCGATACTGTTTGATTACCAATGAGGGATCAGATATAACTATATATGAGCAGAAAATTAGGTATACTTGATACCGTTTGACAAGTCTGGGATGTGGAGGACATTTTTGAGAAAATTCATTAATTACCTAACCACAAAACATCGACACAATTAACACATTATCATGTTAAATCAACACAGAAGATTCTGTTGTAGTGATGACCTAACGCTTTAGCTTGGATAAATTCTTATGACGGTCATAAAATATGTTCCCGTTTATAATTTTATATTTATTAACTTTCATCCTTAAAGCCCACGTGACTTATTATCTACTCTTCTCTGATAAGGACGACCAAAAGGAGGTTGCACGTGCACACTGCGCACCTTAAAAGACACCCGGGGCATGTATGAGGAGGATGAACTGGCAAGAGATCGAGACACTTTTCGCCAGGCATTATGAGACCGACGGTCTGCACGTGACCTGCAAAAAGAAGATGATTGGTTGTTAAATAAATGGTTTCTTAGAAACCACCATATGACCTCTGCGCGGGAAATAGTTTACATTTATAACACATAACGCAACGAAGCAAATTTGTAAGTCTCGCTGTTACTACGGAGTTTGTGTACTAATTTTAGATTTCTCAACGTGATCTGAGGGATTAAATAGCTGCAGTCATAGACATCTTTATAGTCCTTTGAAAATGGTCTTTCAATTCAATTAATAAAGTCAGTAAATTAACTACTAGAAGACATATGGTTTGTTGCAGGATTTTTGCTCGCTGAATTTAAATTTACTGTTAAAGAGAATGGGTTAAATATTTTCACAGGTTTCGAAACGAATTTAGCGTTGCTTGTTGTTCGAAACACAGCTGTCCATAACCATGTGTTGGTTTTTTATGAAATGGTATGGGTACCGATCGTTCAGAAAGCAATGGCAAACTATTGAGCGTAAGCTTGTCCAGGAATCACGAACATCCCGAAATTCTAGGCTTGACTGCTACGTCCGTAAAGGATATGCAACTAACTGTTGTAATACATATTTAAAATTTATTACCACGGCGAAACGAAGCAAAGAAGTCATCCCACAATGAACGTTTGTAAACATAGGCCTCAAATCTCGGTTTTTATGAGTTAATCAATCAACCAGGTAATCTTCACACGGCTCTTAAAGTAGTATTGGCTAGACTAATACAGAAAATACATTGTTAACAAAGCGCCATTATTGTGTAATGTGACCATGTTGGATTACCGTACTTATGTCATCTTAGCCCCCCCCCCTCCCCCACACACACATCTTTACAAGATTTTGCAGTCAACACCAGCATTTTTCAGCTGCTGTTGATGCCTTGGCAAGTTTTACGTTCAGTAGTTTGCCATTGCTTTCTGAACGACCGGCTCACATACCTCCATAAGTACCAGCGCGACGCGATCCTCTGCCGAATCTCGTGCAGCTGTGTTTCGTACGTGGGTATACGGGATTACGAACAACGTCCTTTAACTTCTTCGCCAGGGAGACGGCGTCATCTTAACTAACATAGTGAAACACTATCCACAGTTTTGGCTATCCTCGGCGTGCAGGCAGCCATAGTCCCAGCAAATGACCTGTGCTATGAAATCCCGGAAACCGCAGACAAGACGTCCGAACTTCTTCAATTTTTGGTAAGCCTAGATATTTATTGCAGTTTGTGTTTCCAATTTAATTTGCTTATGTACATGTCATGGCGTTTCTACTGTCATTCGTGCTTTGTATTTACGTGCATCTGATAATTAGTTAGTTGCATGTCCTTTATAAACGTCGCAATCAACCACTGTATTATTTCTTTGGATGTTTGCGATTTTAGTAGACAATATTTATGGTTAGTAACTTGCCGCTGATTACTGAACGACCGACACTCATACCATCGAAATCAATGCCAGGGGGCCTGCTTCCAAATCGTCTGCGGCTGATTTCGAACCCTGGACTCGGTCTGTCGGGGAATTGTGAAACGCGTTCGCTGCCCCTAAGCTACAGTTACGGCGCATCAGACAGTATTGTTTAGTTAATATACTTTTGTAGAACTGGATGTTGATTGCGGTGCAACATCCGACTCTGACTTCAGAAGATTTGCTACGAATCACACTGTATAGTTTTAGAAATAAGAAACCCAATAGTTATATATTTCCCCACCCCCCATCCACCCAGTCCATGCATATTATGAAAATCTAAAACAATGATAACAGATAAACACGAGTGCATTGTGCGCAAGTTAACAATCTCCCGGAAGTTGAAATTCAAAAATAGTTGGCCAAAGAGTTACCCGAACAATAAATTAATGTCTTTGGACAACAGTCACCTTCAAATTAATATCTGAATTGTGGCTGACTCAGTCAAAGGATTATTAATCTGAGCCAGGGATGGGTCCTAATATAACTTCTCTTCTGCAGTTGAATGGGGTAGGGGTTATAGTAGAATGGAATGGAAATCTATATTTCAACGTAAAGAACCTACCCACGAAAAGACTATTTATAGAGTTTAATTTAGTTTAATGTTATTCTGGCTATAACCATTTGAAACCTCGCCGGTGCTTCGGAGCTCCTGCAGTACATTTAAATAAGCTTATATGATTTATCGAAGGAGACCGAGACGCAATGAAGCTATCAGTGTGAAATGAATGTGATCCTGTACAAATCAAGCCAAACATAACATTATGCTGATATTCGAATTTGAAAGTGAGCATCAGCATGGCCTAGCAGGACAAAAACGGCAAGGATCATATAACAGTTGACACAGAGGCATTTGGTGCAGCTGAAGTTTCTTCCTCTGCTGCCTTGCAGAGTTCGTCTCTTTAGACAAATATCAGCAGAGGTAAACTGTAGACAAACCAGCGGAAGTCAATGGGAAACTATAGTTGTACATCCCTTGTAGATTATGATTCGACATTTCACCAAATTTCAGCATAAGCTGAGCATGAGAAAACAAGATATACATTCCTGGATAGCTTGGCTACGTGGTTCGTATAATGGGAATAAGAACATAAGCCTGTTCCGAGACAGATGACCGTGTAAGACGAAGAAACGTGACCGCTCACGCTTATCGTCGTGGCATATGATAATGGTGAATCTTCTTCTCATCTTACACAACCCATAAACCATTCAGCGGGTCATCGGACTGTCTCTGTCCCCTGTGCTCAGTAGACAGGTTGTAACTTGCCCATTATATTTATGTATACCACCACGTGCTAATTGCTCTTTATAAATATGAATCTAGCACCATATACTAATGCACCAAAATCATGTAAAAGACTTATTTACCCTCCCCCCCCCCATTTTCCCCCTCCTTATCAGGACGTTGCTATCAATTCCAATCCCAGGTCGAGGCAATTTTACTTTCAATAGTTTGCCATTGTTTTCTGAACATGGGTTCAATATTTGTGCCCAACTGACCAGTTCGAAAATTGAACACCATGGGGTTGAACCCCATACCCCACCATCAGCACACGAGTAATTTAAGATCGAGCGCTGTCTGTCTGTGTATGCGAGCTCATACATATATACATACTTTGTAAGCTAGCGTAGACCATAATTTCTCTTTACGGCTCCAGTAATTGAGCATAATATAATACACAAACTCTTATGCAGGCATCTGTCTTTGCCATGACGCAAGATTGTCCAGAATCTTCCATGTCTCTCCCTTCCTGTGTTTATTTCATTTTCCAATAGCACAATAATACATTACATATAACAGTTGGGTATGGATGTCAATTTCAGGACGGCAAAGCGGCCATTCAGGACTGTTATGTGTGTGGTGCCCTCCTACCAGTACAAAATGTGGTAAGTAATACGTGTAGCTACCCAAACGTCACTTTAGTCTAAAGTATGAATAACATTAGTGGCACTGCGGTAAAATTGTGGAAATGTAAACAATATAAAATAACACAAAGCTTACGGGACACGGCTACGGAAAAATAAGAAGTTGGAGTGACTAGTCTTCATAAAAAAACAAATGCACAAAACAATATGTATGACATAAATATGACGTGATACATAGAAAGACGTAAAACTGCAGACAGTAGAACAGTCGACAAAACTTTTCAGATCTTAACAATTAGCACGATGATTTATTTCACAGTATTTTAATGAGTGTATGTTGATACAATACTCACAGTTTTATAGTTAATGCAATTCCTATCTTATCATAAATGACTAATCGAGTTAACTGCATTTTAATTGTTGTTTGGCAGTTTTTTAATTTTTTTTTTAACAGCCTTAAATCACGAGGTTCAATCGAACTGCCTGTCTAAAGCCAATGACAAAGCCATATAACTACAAATGATGTTCAGTAGGCCAGGGTAGAGTTCTCATTGCGCCGTTATTTACCAAAGACATCTTTGTTTAACTACTGAGCGTAATCTTGCCAAGACATCAACAGCAGCTGAAAAATGCTGATGTTGACTGCAATGTCCTGTAAAGGATTTGTGAGAAACAAATCTTTCTTATAGTCCATGCCGTGTGGGTTTGGCAGTCATTGTCTGTCCACAGTCGTCTGTTAGTGTGCTGCCAATCATTTCTGACACTAGTGCTCGGTCTAATGCTCGCACAGAGCACGAACTACATAGCTCCAGCCACGACCCACTACGTCTACGAGAAAACTGCACTCGTGAAGAGATTGATAGAGCCCGGAAACGAACCCACAACCTGCGGACCAACGGGAAAGCGGGAGAGATAAGAGCCAGGCAGATTAGGAAGCAAAATGTGCATGCGTGCCGATTTTCCAACCCATTGAACATGAGGTTCGTTTATTCACTTAATTGAAAGTGAGAGTCGTTAAAAGCCAACTCTTTGACAGCATCAGTGCCTGTTGCTGTTTTCTAGGCTGCCAGTTATTTCGGGTGTATCGGGAGCCCTCTATTACTCAAACGATTGTACTAACATGCGTGCATTTGTATATTTTCAGATCACACAAAACGACTTCATTCTCGAAATGCCAAAGTACAACTCAGTACTGCAATCACTGCGTTTGGCAATGTCCTCGTACCTAAATTCGAGGTCAGGCAGAGTCTACACATCCATTGACAACGAGTTTTCACAGTTTTTGGCAAAAATATCCACAACCCTTGCGTATCTTCAACAACTGTATCCAGCGTCTGCTGCCACTGCAGTCACTGCTGCAGTGAATATCCCGCCAGACTATAGTTACATATACTCACAAACTAACAACGTTGCTATCAATCTGAACACTCTCTTGCTCGCATGGGCACCCGCGTTTTGCCCTGATAATTAGGTGACTTTCTAACCGGTGTGAGCAAGCATGCTTTCCCCCATCTCGCATCTGCCAGGGATTATATCAATTTGCCTGCTGATATTTTTACATTTCATAATGAAAGGCTTTCAAAAATCTTCGCTCTTTGTCTTCCTCAACGTCTTTTCCTATAAATCTTTCCAGTTTTTACAGTAAATTCCATTTTTCTATAAATTATTCCACTTGTTACAGTAGGTTCCAGTTTTCTATAAATAATTCAATTTATTACACTAGATTCCAGTTTTTTTATACATCGTTCCAGTTGTTACAGTAGTTTCCAATTTTATATAAATCATTCCAGTTGTTGCAGTAGGTTCCAGTTTTCTATACACCATTCTAGTTGTCACAGTAGGTTCCAGTGTTCTATAAATCGTTCCAGTTGTTACAGTAAGTTCCAGTTTTCTATAAATCGTTCCATTTGTTACACTAGATTTCAGTTTTTTATACATCGTTCCAATTGTTACAGTAGTTTTCAATTTTATATAAATCGTTCCAGTTGTTACAGTAAGTTCCAGTTTTCTATACACTATTTTAGTTGTCACAGTAGGTTCCAGTGTTCTATAGATCGTTCCGGTTGTTACAGTAGGTTCCAGTTTTCTATATATCGTTCAAGTTGATAAGTAGGTTCCAGTATTCTATAAATGGTTCCAATTATTTCAGGAGGTTCCAGTTTTATAAAAATCGTTCTAGTTGGTACAGCAGGATTCAGTTTTCTATAAATAGTTTCAGTTGTTACAGTAGGTTCCATTTTTACAGTAGGATTCAGTTTTCTATAAATTGTTCCGGTTATTAAAATAGGTTCACGTTTATATAAATCGTACGAGTTGTTACAGTAGTTTCCAGTTTTCTATAAATCGTCGCAGTTGTTACAGTAGGTTCCGGTTTTCTATAAATTGTTTCAGTTGTTACAGTGAATTCCCCGTGTTACAGTATTTGCCGGTTTTCTTTTTCTTATAATGTTGCCAAAAATATCGACTTCTTTTATTTTAAATATTTGTGATAAATTTTCTTTGCATATTACGTTCTTTCAGTATTTTAAGATCACTTCTTTTCGCTGACCTAAATATTTTCATCAGTCCATATTTCTATGTCTTCAATACATTATTTGTTTGTTTGCTTGTTTTTTAAACTAATTTTCCATGATTCACAGCAGTATTTTAAAACTTGCACAAATCCTATCACAAAGTGTCAAAGCGGAGTCTAAAAGTCTGAAACAAAGAATCAACAAGCAAATACCCATGGAAAGCAATTCTTCAGATAAACTAAAATTCATTTTGCAACAGTGAAGTAAATGACCGTAGACCCCGAGGTAGACCAAGAAGACGGTGGAGAGATAATACATGTACAGACCTACAAGCACTTGGAATCAACGACTGGCAAGAGAGGGTCCACCAGAGAGACGAATGGAGACGGCTTGTATTTGCAGCAAAGAACCTCAATGGCTCGGAAAGCTGAAGAAGAAGAAGAAGAAGAAGAAGAAGAAGAAGAAGAAGAAGAAGAAGAAGAAGAAGAAGAAGAAGAAGAAGAAGAAGAAGAAGAAGAAGAAGAAGAAGTAATTTATGGCATTTGTGCATTTGTTTCAGCGATTTTTTTATTTTAAACATTTGTTGTGATTGCATACACAAGACAGATAAGATTTTAATATAAGCGACAGTAATTTGTCACTTATTATACTGCATCTCGCCACTGCAGCCCCTTAGAATTTGTGACAGTTGATCGCGTCACTCCCCAAAGGAATGTCAGATATGGGATTACTGTTACCATTTACACACACTACCGTTACCATTTACACACACTACCGTTACCATTCATACACTCTACCATTACCATTTACACACCACCGTTACCATTTACACACACTACCGTTACCAGTTACAGACACTACGGTTACCATTCATACACTCTACTGTTACCATTTCCACACTACATCATTACCATTTACACACCACCGTTACCATTTACACGCACCGTCGTTACAATTTACACAAACTGTCGTTATAATTTACGCTCACCACCGTTATCATATACACACTATCGCTCCCATTTACGTTACAAATTACACACTACCTTTATCATTTACACACACTACCGTGCCATTTACACACACTATCGTGCCATTTACACTCACTACCGTTATTATTTACACACACTACCGTTACCATTTACACACTATCGTTACCATTTACACACACTTCCGTTACCATTCTCTCTCTCTCACACAGACAGACAGACAGACAGACAGACACACACACACACACACTGCTTCCCTACCCGTGTATGTTTAGCAAGGTTTGTCTTAATGCATGTTTATTAGGATGGTTTGAAATAATACATTAAGGTTAGCAAGGTTGCCTAATGCGTACATGTGAAGGTGGTTTATCCTAAAGCGTGTATGTTAGGGATGTTTGATAAAACACAGTTATGTTAGCAAGGTTTGAAATAATACATTACTGTTAGCAAGGTTTATCCTAATGCATCCACTTTTAGCAAGGTTTGTCTTAAAGCGTGTATGTTAGGTAGGATTGATATAATATATTTATGTTAACATAGTTTGTCCTAATGCGTACATATGAGCATGGTTTGTCATAAAGCATATATGTAAGCAAGGTTTGTGCAGATGCGTGGATGTTATGAAGATATTCCATAAGGCACGTTTGGTAACAAGGTGTGTGCTAATACGTATATATTAGCAAGGTTTATAATAATGTATCCATATTAATAAGGTTTGGTCTAATGCGTGTATGTTATCAAGGTTTGTTCTAATTCATGTATGTTAGCAAGCTTTGTTCTAACATGTTTGTTAATAAGGTTTGCCAAAAATTATTAACATACTTGTATTAGGACATATCTATATAGGAATATAAAACCTAGAACGTATCTTCACCAAGTTGAACCCGAGATTTCTCTCCCGAGTGCTTGTCTCGTTGACAAGCTGACACTTGTATGTGCTATGCACGTATATTGAAATATCATAATATAGAATAATCCTTGTTGTTTGATCTCGATAATTATTGATGAAATTGTATGATTGTGCCGTATTTTTGTTGTTGTTGTTGTTGTTACTATGATGAGAACACATTTCAAGTATAATACTCGTGTGTTTAGTTAGTTCTAATTGATGCATGATAATGTAGATGGGGTCAGGGAGTTTGTCATCACGTGTACAGCCTGGAAGAACAGATGCGTCATCATGGCCTGGAGAGAATGGAGCTGCAGGGAGCGACCAGAGGATCTGGCCCGCAGTCTGTACCCCGAGGAAAGGTCACATTTAACCATAATCAGACTGCAACAGGTACTCTTCGCTGGCTGTTGCGGATGAGGTCGGAGCATGCCATTGAATGTTCCGAGTCCTGTGATGTTGGTTCTTGGCTTAACTGAGCTCACTAATTCTAATTGCCTGGTCTAGCTTTTTTATCCTTTGATTAAGTGATCTACATTACACATTGTAATGAAATACTTATTGGCAAACCTAATACAGCAAATACGATATTTCATAAAAACGGCTTTGGCGTTTTGTGTGTTGTTGTTTGAGTTGGCTGAAGGATTATGTGGTATGATAAACGTATTGGCTCACTGAAAGTTAAGAACAAGTTAGTTGCATATCCTTTTACGGGACGTTCGCAGTCAAACACCAGCATATTTTGCTGTTGTGATCTCTTGGCAAGTTTACATTCAGTAGTTTGCCATTGCTTTCTGAATGACCGGCACCCATACCAATTCGTAAAAAAGCCAACGCAAGGCGGTATGCTGCCAAATCTCCAGCAACTGTGTTTCGAACGCGGGTATGCGGAAATTGGGAACTACACTCGTAACTCCTTCGCCACGAAAACAGACCTCACTGAAGAAAGGAAGTAAAATAGGAACCAACGAGCGAATGAACTTTATGTTCTATGGTTTGACAATTCGGTAAACATGCTCATTTTACATCCTGATCTTGCTGACTCTGATCTCTCCCGTTCAGTTCCTCTGACATTGATTCGGAGTCTGCTGATAATTGTTGCTGGGGAGAGAAACATGACCAACCTTGATCTAATCTCAGCCACTTCCATGCCTGCTGTGCTGAATAATGGACCTGGTTACATCCTCACGTAGCTTCCCGCATAACCTACCAATCAAGTAATCCACCAATCAAGTAACCTAAAAATTCAACCATCTAGTAACTAAAATTTCAAGTAACCAACCAATCAAGTAACCTACTAATCAATTAAACTACCAATAAATAACCATTAAATTAAATAACATACCAATCAAGTAACCAACCAACCTAGTAGCCTACCAATCAATTAACCAACAAATTAAGTAACCTACCAATAAATTAACCTACCAATAAGTAATCATGTAATCAAATAACCTACCAGTCAAGTAACCTGCGAAACAAGTAACCTAACAATCAAGTAACCAACCAATCAAGGTACCAACGAATCAAGTAACCATCCATTCAAGTAACCTACCAATCGATTAACCTATCAATCAATTAACCAGTCAATCAAGTAACCTACCAATCAAGTAACCTGCAAATCAAGCAATCTAACAATAAAGTAACCAAACAATAAAGTAACCAAACAATTCAAGGTACCAACGAATCAAGTAACCATCTATTCAAGTAGCCTACCACGATGTAACCAAACAATTTAATTAACCTACCAATGAACTAACCTAACAAGAAAACAATCATTCAAGTAACCAACCAGACAAGTGACCTACCAATCAAGTAACCTACCAATCAAGTAACCTACCTATAATTAACCAACCAATCAAGTGGCCTACCAATCAAGTAACCAGCCATTCAAGTAGTCTACCAATCAAGTAACCATCCATTCAAGTGGTCTACCAATCAAGTAACTAACTAATCAAGTGGCCTGCCAGTCAAGTAACAACCATTCAACCGTCGAGGTTGGCGCGCGAGATCTTGTCTCCTACTCCGTGTTCGATGTGCTGAAGCGAATGGGCATCAAAGGACGTGCAAGGGTCCGGGCCCAAAACAACTGTCTGAGGCTGCCGAAAAGCCTCGTGCTGGCTGTGGAACTGCAGCAACCTAAATTGGAATGAGTCTCGGCACTAGTATGGTTAGAAGCGGTGACTGCAATACCTCAATTTCACAATCAAAACCACGAACTTTACTGACGTCTCGTGCCAGATCTTTAGCCCTTCCTTCAAACGTGGTGGCGGGTCGCGTTGAGGTGGCGTCGCAAATGTCGGCCGACGTCAAACCTCCACAATATAGCGGTAATCGACGATGATTTGATCATTCTTTTCTTTTGGTGGTATGTAATGGACACATCAGGTTGTTCTTCCTTTGCTCCTTCCTTTAGCCAATCTATCAGCTCTGTCGTTTCCGGGTACTCCACAGTGGGATGGTATCCACCTGTATGGTGACCTTATGCTCACTGCTAAGTTCAGAAAGTGTCATAAGTACTGCATGCAGAACGAGGCCATTTCCATGATTTAAAATACAATGTGCAGTATACCTTTGTCAATGAAAATGAGAAAAAAGAGTTTCCAAGAGCTATATCGAGCAGATCCTGTTGTACGGAAGTGAATTATAAACAATTAGCTGAGGAATTATGTGGATGCAAAGATGTGGTTTCATTGATGAATGAGAAAACCCGGACAGGAAAATTATGGTTATTCACATCGGAAGTAGACAGTTCACGTTCTGTGAGCACATCATAAGAAGGGGGAAGCTGGAGTACGTCGTAACAACGGGGAATTTGGAGGCGAAAAGTGGAAGAGGCCGGCCGAGAGAGACGATGCTAGTTTGACATGATGACATGTAGAAACATCGGTATCAGAAATAACAGGCAATACATGAGACAGAAGGCTGTGGACAGATACGATCACCAACGCCAAATAGCATGAGCTATATGTAATAAGAAGAAGCAATAAGAATGGCGATTGCAGTATTTGGATGACTGCAGCATTTATAGCTAAACATATTCTGCTAATAAGAAAATATAAAAACAACAGCAAACAACAATTACTCAACAATTTTTGTTATTTTAAATGTGTAGATAATATAACAATAAAGTTAATTGCATGTCCTTTTAGAGGACGTTGCAACCAATCCCAGCATGTATTGATTTATTGATTTGGGAACCCTATGAGGCCACTCAAGCAGTTCATAAATAAACATACATGTATGGTTTGGCACTCATAGAAGCAGAAGAAGCAGAAGTTGAGACTAAAGGACACACTTAAAAAACAAGAAGAAGAAAGAAGCAGAGACTAGAGGACACACCAGACAACATAAAAATTGAAACCTATAGTTATTGTCGGAGATTAATTTAGAGGTGACAGGTCCGAATCCCGGTGTATTTTTTAGTGTACTTATGTATCAACAGTATATATATATATATATTTAAAAAAAAAAAACAAATACACACATACACACGTACGCAGGCATACATGTACGGAGACACGGAGGAAATGCTCTCCGTGCGAGACTTAGTACTATTACTGAACGTTATGAGAAGAAATAAATAGGAAAACTTGATGACAACTGGCAAGATCGAGGGAAAGAGGACCAAGGGGAAGGCAGAGAAGAAAATAACTGGATGGCTTAGCCAAGTTGTACGGTCTAGACAAAAATACTTATCTGATCCACGACACTGATGATCGAGTGAAATGGCGAATCTTTACCGCCCAAGCTTAATCGGCATGTCATATGATTGATGATGGCCGTTACTGTGGTGTGCTGTGATAGTTTTTTTCACCGCTGAGGTAAGGGCATATCCATGTCACCTTCTCCCAGAGGTCAGAAATGTGATTTGACTTGAAAATTTACCCCGGACAGAGAAATCTCCCATGGCTTATAATCCTTAGAACCTCGGATCTACGACTAGAAAGTCCAGAGACTAGACAGACTGTGCACTCACTGCCCGGGGAGTCACTTTATCTCTTTGTTTTGCATATCCTATTTACAGGGACATCGCTGTTAACACCAGCATTTTACTGCAGTTGTTGATGTCTAGGCAAGTTTACGTTCAGTAGTTTGCCATTGCTTTCTGAACGACCGGCTCCCATACCAACAAGTTAAAACCCAGCGCGACCCGGTCTGCTGACAAATCAGCTGCGTTTCGAACGCAGGTAAGCGACCCTCGAATCGCGTTCGCAAGCCTTTAGCCACGGAGAGCAGTAGTCACTTTACAATTCACAGTATTTATCTACATGGTCATAACAAAGGAAGGTAAATACAGCAGGGACCAATGTAGTTACTGCTACGTCATTAAGTCGGCTCCGTGGCCAAGGGCGTTACGGGCGCAACCCCATATACCAGCGTTCAAACCACAACAGTGTCGGTTTTCAATGAAATGGTATGGGGTGCCGGCAGTCAGAAAGCAATGGTAAACTACTGAACGTAAACTTGCCCAGGAATCACCAACAGCCAAAAATATGCTGGGGATGAATGCTACGTCATGTAAAGGATATGCAACTAACTTGATGTCATTAAAATCACAAATATCACAAATACTGAAGTATTGGAAAGATCAGGTTGTGTGACGGTGTATTCCATGCTCAGTCTTCGTAGACTTAGATGGATAGGACACGTTAGGAGGATGGATGATGGTAGAATACCAAAGGACATCTTTTTTGGTGAATTACAGACGGGTAGGAGATCTCAGGGTCGGCCTCTACTACGATACAAAGATGTGTGTAAGCGGGACATGATTGATACAGGCATAGATAATGCACAATGGGAGCACGTCGCCGCTGAACGTGTTGCATGGAGGGCAACTATCAGAAATGGAATAAAGACAAAGGAGAAAATGATTGCAGATAAAGCACACACAGAGCGGGAGAGACGTAAGATGGTGCAAAATGGTGGAAATGACCATGTTTTCACATGCACCTACTGTGGGCAAACATTTGCAGCAAGAATTGGCCTTACCAGCCACACTCGCCACCGCCATGGATCGTAGTTATTGCCATATGACAGTTTATCAAGCCTTTTTGAAGCCACAATGTACCAAACTATCGTCTGTCAAGACGGAAAGGTGCCAATGTATGATGTCATTATGTTCTTTGCCATTGACAGGACTGAAGTCTGAAGTGGTGGATCACGTGACTTGAGAACATTGTCTGCATAATTATTTTCAGTTTCTTATGTAGAGAAAATCTTACAGTACTGGATGTGCGCGGGCGGGGGGAGGGGACAATCTTACAGCATTGGATGTGGAATAAAACAAAGTTACAGGCTCTTGGATTGGGGTGAGACACTCTTACAGCCTTGGATATGGGGGAGGGGAGGGGAGACAATCTTAGAGCTTATAGTACTAGATGTGGGGGGGGGTGGGGGGGGAACAATCTTATAGTTTATAGCATTGGATGTGGAAAGGGGGGGGGGAGAGACAATCTTAAAGTACTGGGTATGCGTTGAGACACTCTTAACGCCTTGGATATGGGGGGTGGGGAACAATCTTATTGTTTATAGTAACTGGATTTGGAAAGGGGGGGGGGGAGGAGAGACAATCTTACAGTACTGGATGTGCGTTGAGACACTCTTAAAGCCTTGGATTGGGGGAGGGGACAATCTTACAGTACTGGATGTGGGATGAGACAATCTTATAGTACTGGATGCGAGATGAGACAATCCTATAGTACTGGATGTAGGATGAGACAATCTTATAGCACTGGATGTGAGATGAGACAATCTTATAGTACTGGATGTGAGATGAGACAATCTTATAGTACTGGATGTAGGATGAGACAATCTTATAGTACTGGATGTGAGATGAGACAATCTTATAGTACTGGATGTAGGATGAGGACAATCTTATAGCACTGGATGTGAGATGAGACAATCTTATAGTACTGGGATGTGAGATGAGACAATCTTATAGTACTGGATGTGGGATGAGACAATCTTATAGTACTGGATGTGAAGTGAGACGATCTTATAGTACTGGATGTGAGGTGAGACAATCTTATTAGTACTGGATGTAGGATGAGACAATCTTATAGCCCTGGATGTGGGATGAGACAATCTTATAGTACTGGATGTGGGATGAGACAATCTTATAGTACTGGATGTGGGGTGAGACAATCTTATAGTACTGGGTGTGAGGTGAGACAATCTTATAGTACTGGATGTGAGGTGAGACAATCTTAAGTACTGGATGTGGGATGAGACAATCTTATAGTACTGGTTGTGGGATGAGACAATCTTATAGTACTGGATGTGGGGTGAGACAATCTTATAGTACTGGTTGTGGGATGAGACAATCTTATAGTACTGGATGTGGGATGAGACAATCTTATAGTACTGGATGTGGGATGAGACAATCTTATAGTACGGGCAGTGGGGTAAGACAGTCTTATAGCACTGGATGTGGGATGAGACAATCTTATAGTACTGGATGTGGGGTGAGACAATCTTATAGTACTGGTTGTGGGATGAGACAATCTATAGTACTGGATGTGGGATGAGACAATCTTATAGTACTGGATGTGAGGTGAGACAATCTTATAGTACTGGATGTGGAATGAGACAATCTTATAGTACGGGCAGTGGGGTAAGACAGTCTTATAGCACTGGATGTGAGATGAGACAATCTTATAATACTGGATATTGGGTAAGACAATCTTATAGTATTGTATGAAGGGTGAGACAATCTTATAGTACTGGATGTGAGGTGAGACAATCTTATAGTACTGGATGTGGGGTGAGACAATCTTATAGTACTGGATCTGGGGTGAGACAAACATACAGTACTGGATGTGGGGTGAGATAGTCTTATAGTACTGGATGTGGGTTGAGACAATCTTATGGTACTGGACATTGGGTGAGACAATCTTATAGCACTGGTTGTGGGTGATACAATCTTATAGTACTGAATGTGGAAAGGGGGGGGGGGGGTGAGACAATCTTATAGTACTGGATGTGGGGTGAGACAATCTTATAGCACTGGTTGTGGGATGAGACAATCTTATAGTACTGGTTGTGGGATGAGACAATCTTATAGTACTGGATGTGGGGTGAGACAATCTTATAGTACTGGTTTGGGGTGAGACAATCTTATATTACTGGTTGTGGGATAAGACAATCTTATAGTACTGGATGTGGGGTGAGACAATCTTATAGTACTAGATGTTGGTGAGACAATCTTATAGTACTGGTTGTGGGGTGAGACAATCTTATAGTACTGGATGTGGGGTGAGACAATCTTATAGTACTGGATATTGGGTGAGACAATCTTATAGCACTGGTTGTGGGGTGAGACAATCTTACAGTACTGGTTGTGGTGTGAGACAATCTTATAGTACTCGATGTGGGGTGAGACACTCTTATAGTACTGGATGTGGGGTGAGACAATCTTATAGTACTGGATGTGGGGTGAGACAATCTTATAGTACTGGATGTGGGATGAGACAATCTTATAGTACGGGCTGTGGGGTAAGACAGTCTTATAGCACTGGATGTGAGATGAGACAATCTTATAGTACTGGATATTGGGTGAGAACATCTTATAGTATTGTATGTAGGGTGAGACAATCTTATAGTACTGGATCTGGGGTGAGACAAACATACAGTACTGGATGTGGGTGAGACAGTCTTATAGTACTGGATGTGGGGTGAGACAATCTTATGGTACTGAATATTGGGTGAGACAATCTTATAGCACTGGTTGTGGGTGAGACAATCTTATAGTACTGGATGTGGAAGGGGGGGGGGGTGAGACAATCTTATAGTACTGGATGTGGGGTGAGACAATCTTATAGCACTGGTTGTGGGGTAAGACAATCTTATAGTACTGGTTGTGGGATGAGACAGTCTTATAGTACTCGATGTGGGTTGAGACACTCTTATAGTACTGAATGTGGGGTGAGACAATCTTATAGTACTCGTTGTGGGGTGAGACAATCTTATAGTACTGGTTCTGGGATGAGATGAGACAATCTTATAGTACTGGATGTGGGGTGAGACAATCTTATAGTACTGGTTGTGGGGTGAGACAATCGTATAGTACTGGTTGTGGGATGAGACAATCTTATAGTACTGGATGTGGGGTGAGACAATCTTATAGTACTGGATGTTGGGTGAGACAATCTTATAGTACTGGTTGTGGGGTGAGACAATCTTATAGTACTGGATGTAGGGTGAGACAATCTTATAGTACTGGATATTGGGTGAGACAATCTTATAGCACTGGTTGTGGGGTGAGACAATCTTACAGTACTGGTTGTGGTGTGAGACAATCTTATAGTACTCGATGTGGGTTGAGACACTCTTATAGTACTGGATGTGGGGTGAGACAATCTTATTGTGCTGGATGTGGAGTGAGACAGTCTTATAGTACTGGATGTGGGGTGAGACAATTTTATAGTACTGGATGTGAGATGAGACAATCTTATGGTACTGTATGTGGGGTGAGACAATCTTATAGTACTGGTGATCTTATACTACTGGTGTGTGGATGAGACAATCTTATTGTACTGGATATTGGGTGAGACAATTTTATAGCACTGGTTGTAGGGTGCGACAATCTTATAGTACTGGTTGTGGGATGAGACAATCTTATAGTACTCGATGTGGGTTGAGACACTCTTATAGTACTGGATGTGGAGTGAGAATGTCTTCTAGTACTGATGTGGGGTGAGACAATCTTATTGTACTGGATGTGTGGTGAGACAATCTTACAGTACTGGATGTGGGGTGAGACAATCTTATTATACTGGATGTGGGTTGAGACAGTCTTACTGTACTGGATGTGGGATGAGACAGTCTTACTGTACTGGTAGTTGGGTGTCACAACTGTACAGTATCGGACGTTTAGTTTTGTTTGTAACGGATGAGCACATATATCTTCATAAGTGCTCCAGTCTCCTCAATTAGTTAACATAAAGAGAGTTTAACACAGTGCACCAACTCCTTAGCACCAGAAGGAATCCTAACGTGTGTATGCAGAATGATACATGCTATACATTTGTGTGTGTGTAGCTTTTGCTTGGACACCAGACTATCCGACATGCTCTGTTTGATTTCAAATAGTCGAGGAAGTTTTAACACTCGCATGGACACATTGAGTGTTTTCGCACTTCTCTGAGAAAGCTACCCTGGTATCAGGAGAGAGAGACGCCATCTTTTGTTTTATTTTGTAAAAAATCCAAACAGTCAACACGGGATTGAATGAGGTATAGAAAATGTGGGTTTGCTTCCTCCAGCTGTTACTGGAGTCCAAATACAACCCTAAAATCGAATGAGAAGTTACGCGAATAAAACACACATATAAAGATTGGCTCGAACGAAGTCTTCATCGGCCAGACAACAGAAACAAAACAATAACAAACAGATAGCACAAAGGAATACTAATTTTTCCTTAGGTAATCCAACCTATTTCCCATCGTTTGGATTAAGTCTGAGAAGATGCATATTCCTTTGTGCTATTGTTTATTATTGTTTTTAAATAACGAAGACACACTAAAGAAAAAAAAAATACTCAATTTCTCAAATAATCAATTTCTTGCCCGGCACATTTCGCTGCATTTCGTCAGGTACTTACTGCATATTATGTGTCGGCTCTGCAATTATGGAAGCCTCCTTGGATGGCGGAGAATGCCCTTGGTCTGCTCCTGCCTTCCCTTGAGGGCCGACGGGGATGTATTCGGCTGTTCTAGGTGAGCCAGCTGGGAAAGGGATAACACCACAACAGTAAGAGTCGAGAAAGCGATCCAGAGGCACGAATGGGAGTATTGCTTGGCTAGCAAACTCAGTTCGTGGATGTCATCTGCAGACTGACCTCTCCTGGTTTGCGTGGGGTGCAGCCCTGTGGTGAACTAAATGCCCAATATACAAAAGTGAGGCTAAGCAGCCATGTGTAGGACGTGACGATTCCTTGGGTGAGCCCAGTACTAGAGCGTTATGTGTAGGCTATGCAATTATGGCAGGGAATGCCCATGGTCTGCCCCTGCCTTCCCTTGAGGGCTGATCGGGATTTCTTCGGCCATTCTAAACTTGACCAGCTCAACACAAAATGAGAGTCAAATGTCCTTCGAAACATCCGGGAAAATTAACCCGGTCAACAAATGCCCGCAGAAGTCGGATGTGTCGGCCAAAAGGTGCAAGTATCGCAGCTCTGCTGTAAACACGCACAACGCAACCACCTCAGAAAAAACCCACTCCGGATGAACACCGGAGAAGAAGATACTGTTATATTATTGTTCGTTTATGTTCCCGGGTGACAAAGACTTCGATCGAAACTTGTGTCTTATTCGGCATGGCACATGATGGATGGATGGATGGATGGTGTGTGTCTAGCCATTGGGTCTAACTTTTATTGAGGGAACCTGATCTGATTGAGTCAGAGGCAAACGTCGTGAACTACCAGCCACTTCTGCTGGATGTGATGTGAGACAATCATACATTATCTGATGTGGAGTTTCTCACAGTCTCTGCCGTGTGGCGTTGGTCATCATGTCTGTCCATAGCTCTCTGTCTGATGTGCGGCCAATCATTTCTGACACTGACTTTCCCCCCATGCCATGATGTCAAACTGTCTTAGAACTTCTCTCCAGCCTTCCCTTGTAACGACATACTCCCACCTTTCCATTTCTCACGACATGCTCAAAGAATATGGACTGTCTTCTTCTGATGCGAGTAACCAGTTCTCTTTGTGAGTTAACTTCTTTCAAGATATATTCATGCTCTTTCCATCCGCCCATTCTACTTTACAACCACACCTCCACAACCTTTACATAATTCTCCTCTTGTCTGCTAATTGTCTATGAGTGACATCCAGACATAAGGATTGGCTAAGCATAGCTCTTACCCAACTCTTTTCCTCACATCGATTTACAAAGATAAATGCTGAGAATATCTTCTGTAAAAAACAACAACAAAAAAACAACAAACTGCCAACTGTCATCAACGACTGGCAAGAGAAGGTCAACCAGATAGACGAATGGAGAAGGACTGTATCTGCAGCAAAGAATCTCAATGGCTCGGAACGCGGAAGAAGGAGAGAAGAACTGTCATTTACTGCTAATATAGTGCCTTGCGGTGTATGGCAGGAGGGTCTTTGAGCCTGAGGAATTAAGGCCGCCTGTGCTAGTGCAGTCGCCGCGAACTGTGCAGGTTAGAGTTTTCTTCTTGCCCCCGAAAGAAACATACTCCACACCTTACCGAGGCTTCGAATCCAAGTCTCCCGAGGGAGAATCCGGCATTTTAGCCACTCGGCCAGCCGCTTCTACTAAATATTTTTTCATCTTGTGAAATAAAACCTATGCATGGACGTGTCCTCAGAAAATGTAAATACGTAGAACTAGTTGTAAAAGTTGGACTGTTTTAATGAACAAGCACTTCAAATAACAACAGCCATCAGTTTCCCATTACCGGAAGCACATGATCTAATGTCAGAAGTGAAAGTTATGAAAATAATAATTGCTGCGCAATACATGGCACAGTTACTGGAAGAATAGTCTTCCGCATTGGTTGGTTTTTAACTTCCTCCGCTTTGTTTTAGTACTTCCTTCGGATTAGTTTCCATTCATTGGTTTCTGCTTCCCCCTAGAGCTTTTTAATATTCCCCACTTGTGGTATTTGATGTAAAGGAAAACTAGGACGACAACTCCGCCAGGAGCTTTTCATCTGGCTAAAGTCTACCTTCGCCATGGCGATTCTTGTTCTAATATTTTCAAGGCATTTCCCATCAGATGTTATGACTGTTCCGAGATAATTGTACCTATTCACTTGTTGAAGATTATTCCCATTTACTGTATATTACATTGTGGTATTTCGTTCTCCTAGTGACGACCATAATCTGTCTTTTTACAATTTAATTCTTACCCTAGTTGTTCACTGTCTGCAACAACCGCATCTACTAATTGTTGCAGATCCTGCTCATTTGTCTGCAATCTATACTGTATCATCTGCATATCTAATATTATTGATGTTTCGACCTCCGATGATGATTCCATTTATATCTTCTACATTTCTGAAAATATTTTCACTGTACAGGTAAAAAAGATATGGAGACTTTACAAATCTCTGTCTCACACCTCTCTTAATAGGCTGATATTGTTCCACTTCATTATCAACTCCTATGGCAGCTTTATTGTTTCCAATATATGTTTTTTATAAGTCTAATGTCTTTCCCCATCAAGTTGTAGACCTGCAAGCATCTTTATCAAGTTGACATGTCTCACTCTATCGAAAGCCTTTGTGTAGTCATTAAAGCAAAGATGTATATCCTTGTTTACTTCTATAGCACGTCAATAACTGTTCGCAGCATATACACAGCATTTACTGTACCATTTCCTTCTGCAAACCTACATTGTTCTTTTCCTATTTCAGGTTGTATTTTCTTCCTCACTCTTTGCATGATAATTCGTAGCAAAATCTTTGTGATGTGACACATTATACTAATTTTTCGATGTTGATCACATTCCGAGGCTCCTGATTTCTTTGGGTATGCAATAAATACAGAATTACATAATTCAGAAGGTATATCTTCCGGTATCATATATTGTGTTCAGCAGTCTGGTGACTTGATTCTTCTTCTTCTTTGCGTTCATCCGGAGTTTTTTTTTCTTCTTTTTCAGATGTGATTACGGTGTATCTCGTTAGGCACCCTTGGGCCGAAACCCTTAGGCCAACACATCCGACTTTTAGCGTGCAATTTTGACCAGGTTAGCATTCGTGGGAGACTCTCACTTTTGTGGTACCGTCCACATGTCAGCTAGTCAAGTTAGAACAGTCGAAGACTTTCACGGTCACCCTCAAGGGAAGGCAGGGACAGTCCATGGCATTTTCCGCCATCCAGGGTGGCTTCCATAGTTGCAGGGCAGACACATAGCGCCCTGTTATACTGGCATGGACAACACCCGGGGCAACAACGAAGAGGTACCACCTTGCCAAAAATCGAAACGTTGGCTGAAAAAATAGAAAACATGTTGCACTCATGTAAACGACAGGCCTGTCTAATGCTGGTTGTGTTGAGTTGAGTTAAGAACCGACATCACTGCACTCAGGACATTCCCATACGTGCTCCGTCCCCTCGTTCAACAGCCAGCAAAGAGTCATACTAATAATCGTTCCCACCGCTATCTGATTAAAGTTCTCCTGGTCTTCCCTCTCAGTTTTGAGATTCTTCCAGAACCCCTGCCGATCCCACGCAATCTCATTCTTTCCACATATGGGTTCTCAGTCTGTTCCTCCGCCTTCTCCACCTGGTCCCACAAGCGCACGACCCTTGTCCACAGGCAATCTGTCGCCAAGAGGTGCATTCCCTGCTAGCCTATCAGCATGTTCATCCCCCCCCCCACCCCCGCATGGCCACGGCAAAATAACTGAACAATTCTCACAATCTGTAACCTCTGAAAAGACGAGAGCTATTCCACACGAAACATTCCTTTCTTCACCTTACTAAGCATACTCTTTGAATCCGTAATGAATATAACGTGTGTTGCAGTAGTCTCCTCTAGCCAACGGAATGCCGCTGTTACTGCCTTCACCTCCATTCTCATGCTGGAGGTCGTAGTCTCATATGCCAACTCTCCTTTTTCAAGACTCGTCCATTAGCCTTTGCAATAAAACCCTAACCACTACATCCTGTTTCTCACCACTTACCTATCGGTGTAGATGACTATGTCACCTTGATGTGTGTTACTCTGGATCAGCTGTTGCACTTCAAACTCAGTGACGCCCGCTGCCCATTCTCTGCACTCACGACCCAGTGTTATTATTACATTGTACCAGTCCGTCATGTCTTCCGGAACTTCAACCCACTCTCTTTCACGATTGATGGTCTCTAGATCACACACCTTGACGTATAGAAAGTTCTGCCTGTGCCATCCAGGACCTGCCTCACCATAGTCTATGACCTTTGACTATATCCATGGCTGCATGCAACGGGTGACCCCTTCTGCGGCAACTCTCAGGGTACCATTTGGCCTGAAGGACCCTATGCCTATCCGTCATTGTTGGTAGCGCCCGGATATGCCTCATGCATATATTGGTATGTTCTTTGTGCACCCAAGGATTAACCACATGGCAGCATTCTGTATGCGCTCCAACCTTTCAAGCTGGCTCTTTGATACCGTTAGCAGCCCAAACCATACTCAATGACAGAAATTATTAACTGCTGAAAGAGCCTTACAGTATCCTCTGATCTACCCCGGTTGCTGCCATAGCCCTCAATGCATTAAGTCCCCTTCCAGCCTTCACCACCAAAGCCTCCACATGATCCTTAAAAGACATACACATGTCAAGGTGATACCCAAGTACTTCAATTTACTATCTCGCTGAAGTGGACATCCATTCAACATAATACCTGGGACATCTGCTTTGACGATGGGGTTATCCAGGGAGTACCACACAACTGATGCCTTGTCTGGGTGTATAATGTAGCTATGCAACCAATCGTGGGGTATTTCCGCCGTATTGATGCTTAGGTTGAAACAAAGAGCCATCTCCTCCAAGTCCCCTTCATTTATGTTACTCATATGGGAGTACCTTACTCCATCCGGACCTGGCGCTGTGTCTTTAGCCTGCTTCAGTACCCGTCTGATATCCTCAACCTTAATCTCAGTCCTCCTTTCTAGTGACCCGTGACAAGGCTTCTCTGTCGTTATCTCTAATATCTCTATCTTGCTGATCCGTCTGTTTTAAAAATCGTGCAAGAAAAGCCCCCCCCCCCCCCCTTTATCCTTGTCAGTTGTCACAGGTCGGTTGTTATCATCATAAACGGTACCATATGTACCAGGCATCGCCTGTCTCTTCATCTGCCGGTGCAGCCTCCAGAATTTTCCCAATGTCACATCCCCACCGACTTCATTGATAAACTGTTCCCACTTAATCCTTTTTGCCTCTGCTGCCTGGAGTTTAAAATCCTGCACCTGTGTTCACTGAAAATTTCAACCAGTCCCAACTCTCTCTGCTTATGCAAGATTCCCCTCTTACGTATATATTTATCAGGTTCCAGCTGTATCTGCCGATTTGTATCCACATTCCCTGCACCTCTTTACCCTTCTGACCCCACCCACTCATATCCAATATCAAATGCTGTAAACCATACTTGACCACCAGAGCCTGCCCATGTCTTCCCTGCCCGGTTAGGGTAATGTAACATGTTTAGCCAGGGCACTTAAAAGAGTTTGTATTCAGTTCATGTAACATTAGGACATCAACAACGCAGACTAGTTTCTCCAGTATTGGTCCTCGTTGCTTTGCACTATGGCAATTCCAATACCCAACCCGTACATTTTTGAGTCCCAAACGATCCGTTGCTGGTTGTGTAATTGGCAGTGCTTTGAAGTGCACTCGTTCCGTCAATGACAAACTGATATCATTTGGTAATCGCAATCACGGTGTGCAATGCCTTACATTTTTCTGTTGTCTGGTGTGTTTTCTGTCGGCGTGTTTGGTTTGGGTGTAGTGAACACAACTTCACAGTCCCGACATACCGGTATTCTTCTGAAAGAAGTTTTGGCTATCGCGATTCTAGCTTAACATAGAAGAACATCCTTTGCAATATTTGGGCCCAGGTTAGTATCGCAATGCGATGTTCAACTTTACCGATAATGGTAACCGGAGGTGGCAACAGAGGTAAATGGATAGTTCTGGGACTGAAGTGGTTGAAGGTCTGTGCTCCAATTGTGTATAGAAGGTGAAAGAAGAAGAAGAAGAAGAAGAAGAGGTTTGCATATGTTTAGGTAGTTGTTAATTGTGCCAGGAGTTTACGTGGTCTATGTAATGTACTAGCAATGGTGGGATATACAAGTGAGAACATTAATTGAACGTTCTATGAAAGTAAACAAAGACCTTCATCTTTACACTAATTACTTTGTTTTGCATATCCCTTACAGGACGTTGCAGTCAACATCAGCATGCTCAAGACATCACCTAACACCGCCTCAGGCCCAGACGGCATCCGATATGGTGACCTACTGGTGATTTCAGATTATGACATGGAAGAACTGGCCAGAGAATTCAACACCAGTATCCAGAGGTGTTAGATCAAAGGGGAAGGTTACACAGCTACTTGCTGCCACTGCCAAAACGGAATAAAGACCATTCCAAGATAAGCGGCTACAGAATCATTACGATGCAGAACACTGCTGGCAAGCTACTGGAGAAAATTGTAACACACAGACTTGCTTGTGACTTGGAACAACTCAGCTGCTTCCCGCCCACACTTGGAGTATACAGACGTAACAAAGAGTCATGGCTGAATGCGGCGGTCTTTGCTCAAGAAGTTTACGAAGGATTTCAGGTCAGAGAAGAGACATGTGCGGCCGCCATAGACTTAGAGGACGCATATAACAGAGTATCTTTCGAGCCCTTGATGCAAACCCTACTCAGACTGAAAGTGCACCCTCACCTTGTACGATGGATAGCTGCAGTTCTGCTCCAAAGGAAGGTGGAGCTAAGATGCGAGAGTTAGTCTTCTGAGCCGATAACGATATGTCCAGGACTGCCGCAGGTTTCACCACTGTCACCAGTACTATTCAAGGCCTATATGGTGCCGATCACTGAACAACAGTTGGACGGGAGGGGTAGAACTCTGTCATTTGCTGACGACATTCTCGTGTATCGACAGGGTCGAGATAGACAGGCGGTTGCCAATGATATGCAGGGCGAACTAGATAGAATTTCCTCATGGTGTGCTCATGCCGATGCCCTTGTCAACCCTGCAAAGTCATCGGTTACATGGTTCTCCCTAAACAACCATATTGTGAACACAGACCTGCCGGCAGTAAGAATGGATGGGAGCATTTTGAGTAGAACCCAGTCAATGACATATCTTGGCGTGAGGCTTGATCGTACCCTGTCCTTCAGAGATCATGTCGATTATGTCATAACGAAAGCTCGAAAAGGTTTTGAAAAGGTACAAAACGAAGCCATGCGCATCATTTTGGGCTGCACGAGAGACACCAGCTGTGTAGCAATGAGATACCCCCTTGACTTCCCGACAATGGAACACAGGATCAAGATCTGGAGAGCTCGTGCACACTTAAAAATAAGTGCAGATGAGCAACACCCTCTGCATGACGCCATATTCAGAGAAAATGGTGACAGGCTAAAGAGGGGCAAATCATGGATGGGTCGGGCGGAAGATGTCGTCAGACAGGTCTACAGTCTTACCAGTATGGGTGCCTCCAGCTTTTAAGTGCACTTTCTCCTGCATTATCACACTCGACAGACGGTGCAGAGAGCAGAACCCTGCCGCTGTCAATGCACTCAGATAGCCCCGAAGTGCTAATTTATACAGATGGATCTGTTGTAAAGCAGCAGAGAAGTGCGTGGGCATTTACAGCCCGTTCAGCGGGCCGAACCGTTCAAGAATCCAGTGGTGCCCACTCTATGACCACGAGCCGCATGACGATGGAGGTGATGGGAGTTACACAGGCTTTCATATGGCTGGAATCACAGCATTATACCAACGTGTGTGTTCTAAGTGATTCAATGAGCATGATTCAGAAGGTCGAAGCTGGATCTGTAGGTAGACAGTGGACTAAGTCGCTGCGGAAGTCTGTTGTCCGTAAAGTCACCTTCATCTTCGTCCCGGGACATGCGGGAGTCGAGGGAAATGAACGAGCTGATAAACTGGCTGGCTCTGCACCCCTGTAGATGGCCAGCCCATTGATCGCGCCGATGTTATTAACGTCTTGAAAGATATGGCGAGAACAGAGGACTTTGACGTCAGTGAATCCACATCGCTGTCCAGGATGAAAGACTTGGGAGTAAGAATCGGCACGGCCAGACGCGAGAGATACATAGGGAAAACGAGGTGCCTCGCCAACCAACACAGAACTGGCACTTTAGCCACCGGACGCAGATGCATATGCCGGGGGGGGGGGGGGTGAAGGATCTGAGCACACCTATGGACCTGTCCGGAGTGCAATGAAGATACCCCAACTGATAACTGATAACTGGTAACTGATCAGCATTTTGCAGCTGCTGTTTATGTACTAGGCAGGATTACGCTCAGTAGTTTGCCATTGCTTTCTGAGGGGCCTTCTCACATACCCCAACGTTACCAACACGGCGAGAACCGCCACCGTTCCTCGCGTAGGTTACGTTACTCACGAGAATCTACGGGATTACGGAGAAAGACAATAACCCCTTTAATGGCTACACAAAGGTTTTCGATACAGACATGGCAACATGATAAAGATGCTTGCAGATCTACAAATTGATGGGAAAGACCTTAGACTTCTGAAAAAACATATATTGGAGACAACAAGCTCTCATAAAGATTGATAATAAAGTAGGTCAACATCAGCCTGTTAAGAGAGATGTGAGGAGCGGCTGGCCGAGTGGCCAGAACGTCGGATTCTCATTCAGGAGACCCGGGTTCGAATCTTCGGTAAGGTGTGGGATTTTGTTCTGTCGGGGGCAAAAAAGAAAATCCTAACATGCACTGTTCGCGGCGACCGCACTAGCCAGGCGGCCTTAGTTCCTCAGGCTCAAAGACCCCCCCCCCCCCCCCCCCCCCCCAGGCCATACGCCGCAAGATACTATACTGGCAGTAAATGACAGTTATGACAGTTATGAGAGATGTGCGACATTGATGTGTAATATATCCAGATCTTTTTCCCTATACAGTGAAAAGATTTTCAGAAATTTAGAAGATAATGAAAGGAATAACCATTGGTGTACATAACATCAATAACATTAGCTATGCTGATGATTCAGTATTAACTGCAGACAATGCGCAGGACCTGCAACATTTAGTAGTTGCGGTTATAATTAAATTGTAAGAAGAAACATATTATGATAGTCACTAGGAAGGAGGACCGTAGACCCCGAGGTAGACCAAGAAGGCGGTGGAGAGATAATATACATACAGACCTACAAGCACTTGGAATCAACGACTGGCAAGAGAAGGTCCACCAGAGAGACGAATGGAGACAGATTGTATTTGCAGCAAAGAACCTCAATGGCTCGGAATGCTGAAGAAGAGAAGAAGAAACTAGGAAGGAGGAAATACCACAATGCAATATACAAGTACATGGGAATATTCTCAAACAAGTGAATCAGTACAATTATCTCGTAACAGTCATAACATCTGATGAGAGATACCTTGCAGAGATTAGAACAAAAATCGCCATGGCAAATATAGCCTTTTGCAAGATGAAAAACATACTGACCAATAAAAAGATGTCAATTACTACGAGAAAAAGAGTATTGAAGGGCTACATAGAGCCTGTTCTTCTGTATGGATGTCAAAAGTGGGCAATGAGCAGACAAGCTGAAAAACATCTTATGGCTGTGGAAATGTGGTTTCTGAGGAGAATGCAAAGAATACCATGGACAGACAGAAAAACCAAATACCAAGTCCTACAAGAAATTAATGAAAATCGTAAATGTTTTATAGAAATTAGACATGGACAGTGTCAGCATCCCCAATAAGGGCTTACAGGAGTAATGAGTTAACACTAGTCTAGTAGAGAGACACCAGACAGGGAAGACACCGAGTACTATTAATAACCGCACAAGGAGACACATTTGCGTCAGACCAGAGGTCGACGAGTACAGATGAGCGAGGGCTTTCCCCAAGCAATTGGGTAGCTGGTCCTTGCGAGTAACCGTGATAGGGCGGGTTACTCGAACTCACCAGCCAGCGTGCTGGCAAGACCATGCACGCAATAAGGGCTACTGCACGGAGAGTAAAGTGTCCGTGCTTGTCCACGCGATGTGTAGCGGGGGGAACAGACTGACTGGAGACGGTAGAGAGAGCAGACGTATCCTTGACCAATGCGATAGCTTTCTAGGCCATAGGCAAACATAGGGCTGTTAATTTAGATTGTGTAATGTTAGCATCATCTATCATCACGTTGATGTATTCATATTGTGTAATGATGATGAAACCTCACGCTCGTAGAGCCATTCAAATGTCGGCTCTGAATAAATTGCATTCCTTTCGCAAATGTCATGAATTGTTATTTCGTGCAGTGCGAAAGTAGCGGAGTCTTGAAAGCTGCAGCGCACAAGTCGCTGACAGGCTAGACCCCGAATTGGTGTCAGAATGGTCAATGAATCAACGCCAGCGGCGAATTGGTGTGAGAACACAAGGAGTAAACACCAGTAGACCCCGAATTGGTGTCAGAATGGTCAATGAATCAACGCCAGCGGCGAATTAGTGTCAGAACACAGGGAATAAACACCAGTAGACCCCGAATTGGTGTCAGAATGGTCAATGAATCAGCGCCAGCGGCGAATTGGTGTCAGAATGGTCAATGAATCAACGCCAGCGGCGAATTAGTGTCAGAACACAAGGAGTAAACACCAGTAGACCCCGAATTGGTGTCAGAGCACAGCGAACCAACGCCAACAGTACAATTACTGTCAGAGTTCAGTGAACGTTTCTGAGCAGTCATAGCAGGCAGGTGTGGTAATATTCAACGAGCAGTTAGCGCCAACATGCAAGTGGTATTATAAACCACTGAACGAACGCTAGCTATCGATTGATATTACAAAATTCTGTACCAGAATTAATTCAATGCACGTTTCAACATTATTGATGTGTGATATATTGCAAAGTAATACAAATTTGTTGTAATGCATACTATTAATTAATTTTTTCCGTGTGGTAAATTATACGATCGCCAATTTGTGGAGTGTGAACCACAATTGAGTCAAATTAGATCGGTAAAGTGTGAAATTCTACCAATATTATTTAGAAAGTGTGGTATTATACTAAAAGCAATTGAAATGTATAAAATCATCAGTGAACATTACCATCGTAACCACCGTGTACATTTCATTGCGTGTGATACAGCCATCAATGTCACCATTCTACGAAATCAGTAAATAGATTAGCGACGAACTGCAGCCTAGAACGAAGGTACGCCAGAGTCAAGCGGCGAAGACAAGACGACATTGACCATGTTTTGGGCATGGTATGAGAAGAAATAAATTGGCGAACTCGGTGACAACTGGCAAGATCGAGGGGAAGAGAACAAGGGGAAGACAGAGAAGTAAATACCTCGATGACTTGGCCACGTGGCGTGGTCGAGACAGAAATACTGAGCTGATCCACGACGCTGGTGATCGAGTGAAATGACGAATCATGACAGTTCATGTTTATCGGCATGGCATATGATCGATGGATAATAAATGCAGCCCATAGCATATTACTGGACATACCAATTCTCTAGGTTACTGTTCATCCACAATGGGTGCATGTGATCACATGACCATTTCCACCATCACGCACCATCTGACATTTCACAAGCTCAGTGTGTGACTTATCTGCAATCATTTTTTCTTTTGTTTTCTTAATTCCTGATCCCTCCGTGCAACGTGATCACCGGCTACTTGCTCCAAATGTGCGATATCAATGCCTGCATTATTCTTGTCCCGCTTACACACATCTTTGTACCATAGTGACGCCGACCATGACATCTTTTATCCATCTGTAATGTGCTAAAAAAAGATGGCCTTTGGTATCCTAAAATCGTCCATCCTCCTAATGTGTCCTATCCATCAAAGTCTACGAAGACTGAGCATGGAAGAAACCATCACTCCACTCGATTTTTCCAATACTTCGGTATTGGTGGTCTTATCTTGCCACGCGGCACCAAGTATTTTTCTCAGACACTACACACGAAAGTATTGCAATTTATTAGTGCAGTCTCGTGGCATATAAAATCGCAGCAAATGAAAGTAAAGTAAAGGAGGCAAAATAATTGTAAATAGTTATTTATTATTTGGAAATGATTACAAAACGTTATGACGCGTAGCACAAAAATTAAAACATGTTACAATAATATAGAGTTTTCAAAAATTTGAGAGACAGTAAACTTAGTGAAAATAGTTATAAGTTAATATAATGCCAATATAGTACATGTAAATATATACGTATAATCTTAAATTTGAAAGTGTATATTTTCATATATCAGTTGTATGTGTTTAAATATGAGTAAACATTTACATCATGAGACTTCATTAATAATTATGGTGTCAAAAAAGGTGTAAATTCGTGGCTTTGTAGTATGTATTGGTTGAAAGGTTGAAAACATAATTGTAGTTGGCAAATAATGTTGAACTGCTCTTTTCTATCTTGTCCACAAAGCTTCTCTGACATTGTAGCTAAACGAAAGGTTCCGAAAAGGGAAAAGAAAATAGATCCATATAATCCATGGATGTATTGGTATAATATTATAGAAATTATGCGAATCCATTGCAACGGAACGTGATGAAGATATTAACACTGTGGAAAAGAAAGGGAGGACGCAAACATACGTGTTTCTGATCATTTGAAGTTCCCTGAAAGAAACCTAACTTGTCAGTTTCATGGAAGAGAACTAACTAGGCGGTTTCTTGAAAGAGGCCTAGCTTTTGGATTTATGAAAGGGAACTAAATTAGCGGTTTCATGGAAGGGAACTAAATTAGTGATTTCACGAAATGGAACTAAATTAGCGGTTTCATGAAAGGGAACTAAATTGGCAGTTTTATGAAAGGGAAATAAATTAGCGGCTTCATGAAAGGGAGCTACATTAGCGGTTTCATAAAAGGGAACTAAATTAGCTGTTGTTTTATGGAAAGGAACTAAATTAACGTTTTCGTGGAAGGGATCTAACTGCACTGACAGTTTCATTCTTACGAAGAATCTTCATTAAACAGCTGTAAAGATAGAATAGGGCGTTTTAATTAAACGGCAGGTGAGAATAAATCTAGAGTAATAAACAAACACCTGAAAGAATCATAAACAGCACTGACACTAGAAACAAAACTGAAAAGCACAGAAAATGTCTAGTCTTATATAGTGTTTCTAGGAAGAAGAGATCTGCTTGCATGTGGCCAAAACGTGTTTGTGAATGTTACATGATCAAAAGAACTATTGTCGTATATGAGACTACGGAAGTGAAAATGACATACATCAGTAATATATTCCAACAGTTTAGCTTTTCTATATCAGGAATAAAATAAGTATGTGTGTATGTATATATGCATGTATGTGTGTTTGTATGTATATGTATTTGTATTTGTATGCATGTATGTACGTGCATGTTTTTGTGTATAAATGTATACATGCATACATATATGTACAGACTGTGCACAGCACATACAATCAAAATTTTTGCCATAAACCATCATTGATCTAGTCCGATGATTGCAAAAGACTGCGGACATTACCCCCGGTTTAAAATAGTTCACTTATTAGCGACATTTTTCGCTACATTAATGGCTTCATATTTATATACATTATTAAGCAGTAACTCAGTTATCAATAAAGTAATTCAAATAATGTTAACAATGTTGTCAAAATAAGGGTATGCATAAATAAAACGACATAATTCAGTAGGCGTTCAGAAGACAAGAATAAATATCTTCGTGTCAAAACAGAAGAATGCAACAAATAGTTGTAAATAGTATATGGGCACTGAAATAATTTCAGCTTTTAAGTAGAATAAATATACCCATTAAGGTGAGCCGATCCTTAAGTACGGAAGCTAATTATGGACTATTAGAAGACAAGTGATGAATGGCGTGGAAGCTTCGAGGATGTGGTTTTATAGAAGACTGATGAAGATATCTCCAAAGACGTTAACTCACACAGAGAACCGGTTACTCGCGCCAGGAGAAGACTGCCCACATTCTTTGGAGGGAAGCTGGAGTATGTCGTGACAACGGGAAGGTTGGTTGGAAAGAAAGGCAGTGGGAGACCAAGAGAGAAGATGCTGGAGAGTTTGACATCATGGCATGGAGGGACGTCGGTATCAGAAATGATCGGAAGCACACGTGACAGAGCGCTGTGGACAGGCATGGTCATGAACGCAACACGGCATGGACTATAAAATGGATAACGGTAATCTTCTGGTAACACTCAATAGTTTCTAGTATTGATACATGAACATTTACACTGAAATTGATTGCTCATTGTAAAATGTTGTAGATGGTTATTTTTAAACCGAGATTTCTCAATGTTTTCTAGCACGAATTGCTACATTTCCGTGACCATGATGTCAACAAAGCAGACATTTTACTGGTGACGTAGTAGGTTTCTGCGTAGATCTGTCCTAGTTTCCTGGCTGACACATTGACCAGAGTTGGGGTCGGGCTGGCCACGTTGGTGCTGTCAGATATGTACTCCGTTGTCTGCTGGATGTATGTGATGTGCATGTTAAGTCTCCTGAGATAGGTGTTAGCCAAGTTAGCGGACACTGGCTACAGAACTTTCAACTGCGTACTCTGGAGTTGCCTTGTATGCTCTCACTGAAGCATCAAAGCCACGAAGGATGTTGGTGTACTTGACCAGCTCCTGGTATAAATCATCAACGCTGGTCTGCAAGTAGATACATAGACATAAATCCGTAATGCTGCATCGGAGTGGACATAAAAACAACGACATGCTCAGGATATTATCTCTCTAAAACATGTTTGTGATGGGAGCCGAAGTAGTCGCTAGACGTTTTTGTGCACGTCTGATCGTCATGGGTTCGAATTCCTATCCTATCGGATGTTAAAAAATGATTTGGTTTCTCTGGTTGACCCACCTAAAATGTCTAGCACACAAATCATGGGAATTAAAGGCAACCGGCGTGACATAGACCACATCAGGCCTCAAGTGCCTATTGTCTAGAAAAGATCATTCTAGCACCATATACCCTATATGCTTTAAGATATGTAAAAGGACCTTTAATTTACAAACACGTTTGTATTAGTCGTTGCTTATCATGTCGTTGCAGTCTTTGTGGGTACTCCATTTGTCTCCAGAAATAGCAAGCGCGAAGAGAATCTCCTTGTGTGTTCTATAGGAGCAGTGGCGTCACTTGGGTTGGTGTCACCCAGTGCGGTAAACTCTTGGTGTCACCCCTCTAGACTTTCACCATGGTCTTCTTCCGAGTGTTCCTGTACCATATATAATCGCATATAGTAATGTTTGTAAAATAAGTCAAAAAGTTAATAAGGACATAAGAAAGAAAACAAATTGAACAATATAACTTCAATACTTCAGGTAAAACATAAATAAAGAACTTCGACAAACTCGGACAAAGTTAAATGTTTGTTATTTTGCTATGTCTGCTTTGTCAAATTTGCAATGTTTTTATTTTGGTGTCACCCCTTGATGGTGTCACCCGGTGCGGCCCGCACCCCCCGCACCCCCCTAGTGACGCCCCTGTATAGGAGGAGACTGCAGTAACCATGGCGATATCCTTACACAGTGAAGTTGATTCTAGTGCACTGGACTGATTTTTGCGCGTAGATTAGCTGTCCCTATTACCAGAGTCCCTCGCCTTCAGGCGTGATATTGACCTTTAGAGTGAATATCGGTCTGTAAAATTATGGGCCCAGCATCATATGTCAACATATCGGTCGAAGTCGTGAAAATTGTCATCATTTAAAGACCTCTCTACAGAGAGAAGGGAAGCCTAAAGAGAACAGAGAAGTGGAGGAACATCGAAGGAAAACGTGGCAACTTCTTAGAATTGTGTGATCCACCTGATGCCTAATAAAAGAAGACTGAAAATGTAATGTGGAAATAAATTAATAATATCAAGTCACTAACCACATTCTGTGGATCCTGCAGCCTGAAGACTTCCTCATCAATGACAGCTTGCTTGTCTCTCTGAAATATGCCAAATCAAACTGTATATTACAAGAGTAGCCTTCAAAATTATCACTTATATTATAATTTTGCGGAACCTCTTCTTTGTTTGACTTTATGTCTATGCACAGTTTTGTCTGTTTTTTTTTTTCCTCACTGTCTGTTTTGTTGTCTTAAAATCCATATCACCCCTTATTTCGTCTGTCTTTCTCTAGTTTCTGATCATATTACATTTACGATTGTAGACCCGTACATCACAAATACTATATATATATATAGTGTGTGTGTGTGTGTGTGTGTGTGTTTCTGCATGGGACTGTGTGTTTATGTGTGCATGGCACTGTGTGTCCGTGTGTTGGTGCATGCGCTCATGAAGCACTTACCACGAGGGAGAAGAGGTTCTGGTTATTATTGGAACACACGCCGATGAACACACATAACGTTTGTTTCACTTCGTTGTCCTGCTGGCATAAGTCTGCTGCCTGCACCTGCCCCCTGGCAAACAGTGCCACCATGGAAACCAACGCTGGGGATAATTAATCAAGTTATTCATAATAGTCAATGTATTCAATGGTCAATCAAGGAAAACTGCACACACACACACACACGCGCGCGCGCGCACACACACACAAATTATGAAAATATGAGAAGCCGTTGCTATCATAGAAAATGACGAGAAAACAATAGTCAACGCAATAAAGTAGATACAAAATATACATTGAAAGACATTTTAGATAACATTTTTCTAATCGTTGTGAATCTGCCTTTCTTAAACAGTTAATCAGTGAAAATAAGGGCATGTTTGTTTTATGCATTTCCTCGTCTACTAGCCGAGGCAACGGTTATGTAAATATTTACGAGTACATGTATGCCATAAAGTATATGCACTAATCAACGTTTGTGTAAAATGATTATTAATTGCATTTCCTTTACAGGATATGACACCACCACCTCAAGTATGAGAATGGAGGTGGAGGTGGTTACTGCAGCTTTTCGCTGGTTGGAGAACAAACTGTATACGCATGTTGCATGGATTCAGAGGTCGCGGGTTGTGAGCATTCGCTTGATCTTTTCTCCCGGACACTCTGGTGTCGTTGGATATGAACCGGCAGACAGACTGCCTGCTGCTGCATAATTAAGGGGTGATTTGATGCATGATAAAGCAGATGTGGTGAAGGCCCTCTGGGAGAACAATTAATGCAGAAGGACAGATAGACTATCATGGTCTAGAGAGAATGCAACAGCAAGGACTGGTCAAAGGATCTGGTCGACAGTCGTCACTCAGAGTTAAAGCAAGACGAACATATAATCATATTGCAAAGGGCACAATTAGTATTGGAATTCTACGCTGGCTGTAGAAGATGAGGACTGAGCGCTTACGGGAATGCCCTAAGTGCAGTGGCACTTATTGTTGTGACTCGAATTTTACAACATTTAAGTTTCGCACGGATGGGTTCTGAATGTAGAATTAGGTTGTGAATTGTGTCAGGCCCAACGAGTCCTGACATAGACACGCCGATTGCTTTGTGTTTGTGTGAACAGGTGGCACAATAAGAGATTATACTACCTTGTATCTGAGCACCGCGACCTAATGCATGTGCACTGTAAAACGTTGCAAATTCTGCTATAGTATTTGCTATTGCACAACTTTCATATTTACAGGTGACTGGGTTGTATATTTAAATTACGAATGAAATGTGTTGTGGTTGTATATTTAAATTACGAATGAAATGTATGACTTATTTGACAGGAAAATGCTCTAAATTAAACTCAGAACTCGGTATCCATGATTATGTTATATGATATAACAAACTAATGAAACGTTCCTGAACTACGAGCACACCAATAAGAGTATTAGTCTCTCTCCCAACAACTGGTTAAAGATATTACACTGACTGCTCCTGACTACACTGGTAGTAAATGTAAGAGCTGTTTTACAAGCGTTGAGACATATTGGCATATGGTGCTAGTTTCAAAGTTTTCATAGACTAGTCGGTAAATCAAATGCAAAGCATTCTGCTTCCATACCGCCATGTCACCTACCATATATTACCTGGTATTGTAAATTCACAGCTACTTCTTTCTTCTTATTCTGTTCTTTATGTCCCAATTAGGCCCTTAACAAAACCAAGCCAAGCCGCCTATCTTTTCCTATCTCATGCAGTTCCCTCCATGTCCTCCCAATAATACTCATCTCAGTTTGAAATTCTCTTCTCCGTGTGCTTTAAGGGCTAATGCTATATGGTGTGTCTCGTGGGTCCCAGACAAGAGAGTGTCTAGTTGTATTGTCCTTGGGTTTTCTCACTGCGTCCTTTCCAGCGCCAGTGCCCTTTCCTCACCTCCTGGTTAAGACCCACTGGTTTAGGTCCATGAGCTATACATTGGTGATGTGCACATAACCCAAACTTATACGCCAGTTATTGATGTTGGTAAAACTGCATGCTGCCTAGACTGGGCAGTTGTGTGCCAATAATTCATGGATAGTATTAATATAGAATTGTTCAGCTGGAAACGGTTTGCTTATGGAGTTATTATAGAGAAATATTAATGAACATTATAAGAATATATAGTCACCAATACTGAAGAACTGGAACATGGTCGTTTGTTCAGGTATCAATTAAGATAAGTACAACTTTCAAGTTTGAGCTTTGGCAGACTATGAGAGGTTAGCGGCTGTTGGGCCTATTTATTAGAGAAATCGGGAGAAACTAACCGAACCATCCCATTCAAAATTCTGGTAGACCCATGTGTGGGATGTTACCGATGTCCGCTATCGGGAATAACCATGAGGGGATCTGGCATCCAGGCGTTTCAGCGGAAAATACCCCCTTGGCCAGCAGAACCATTCCACAAACACAGACAATTAACGGTATTCAATTAACATCCGTTTCTCTGCGTTCTTATCTTGAAGTAGTTTTGGCAGAAGAATTGCAAGCCATTCAGAATTGTTTTAAATGTTTGTTCAATTGGGAAGTTTTCTTTCTGTTTCAAATCACACCACGTGTTTCCACAAACCGTGCAGAGTTTTCTCATTTTTATAACCGATTATTGTATACAATGCTCTTCTGATACCTTTATTGTCATTTTAGAGGGGCCCTAACTAGAATTCAGGGTCCTACTAATTCCGTTTCTGTTACAAAATTTCATAATACACAGAGGCGTGGGATTTCTTAATTTGCAAGACGCCGATTAAGATTGTCTATTTGATATAACACATTAAATGTTCAAAGGACGCCGTTCATTACGCACTCTTAAAGGTACTCATGCACGACGATACCCAAGAGTTCAGACAAGGTCATTCTAAATCGTACTATTATGTACATTTTTCCCCCTAGATGTTTGCTTCTGGCAATCCGATTTCTTTCTTTCTTTCTGTCTGTCTGTCTGTCTGTCTGTCTGTCTGTCTGCCTGCCTGCCTGCCTGCCTGCCTGCCTGCCTGCCTGCCTGCCTGCCTGCTGCCTGCCTGTCTGTCTGTCTGTCTGTCTGTCTGTCTGTCTGTCTGTCTGTCTGTCTGTCTGTCTGTCTGTCTGTCTGTCTGTCTGTCTGTCTGTCTGTCTGTCTGTCTGTCTGTCTGTCTGTCTGTCTGTCTGTCTGTCTGTCTGTCTGTCTGTCTGTCTGTCTGTCTGTCTGTCTGTCTGTCTGTCTGTCTGTCTGTCTGTCTGTCTGTCTGTCTGTCTGTCTGTCTGTCTGTCTGTCTGTCTGTCTGTCTGTCTGTCTGTCTGTCTGTCTGTCCTGTCTGTCTGTCTGTCTGTCTGTCTGTCTGTCTGTCTGTCTGTCTGTCTGTCTGTCCTGTCTGTCTGTCTGTCTGTCTGTCTGTCTGTCTGTCTGTCTGTCTGTCTGTCTGTCTGTCTGTCTGTCTGTCTGTCTGTCTGTCTGTCTGTCTGTCTGTCTGTCTGTCTGTCTGTCTGTCTGTCTGTCTGTCTGTCTGTCTGTCTGTCTGTCTGTCTGTCTGTCTGTCTGTCTGTCTGTCTGTCTGTCTGTCTGTCTGTCTGTCTGTCTGTCTGTCTGTCTGTCTGTCTGTCTGTCTGTCTGTCTGTCTGTCTGTCTGTCTGTCTGTCTGTCCTGTCTGTCTGTCTGTCTGTCTGTCTGTCTGTCTGTCTGTCTGTCTGTCTGTCTGTCTGTCTGTCTGTCTGTCTGTCTGTCTGTCTGTCTGTCTGTCTGTCTGTCTGTCTGTCTGTCTGTCTGTCTGTCTGTCTGTCTGTCTGTCTGTCTGTCTGTCTGTCTGTCTGTCTGTCTGTCTGTCTGTCTGTCTGTCTGTCTGTCTGTCTGTCTGTCTGTCTGTCTGTCTGTCTGTCTGTCTGTCTGTCTGTCTGTCTGTCTGTCTGTCTGTCTGTCTGTCTGTCTGTCTGTCTGTCTGTCTGTCTGTCTGTCTGTCTGTCTGTCTGTCTGTCTGTCTGTCTGTCTGTCTGTCTGTCTGTCTGTCTGTCTGTCTGTCTGTCTGTCTGTCTGTTGGTAACGAGCAGTCGTGTCTTCACATGCTCTCTCGATTTTTGAATATTTTAACAAGTTTACTTAATTCAATCGCAATGTTGTGTATATCATTGTGTTCGTTCTAAGAGTGGATTTACATACTACTCAACACTTCAAGTTTATGTGACCGTTTATTCAGTGAAATGAGGGATTCTTTGTGATATGTGATGGTAAGAGCAGCCGTTTTTGAATGTTACCAATTATCGACCACGTCAGCGTGAGAATTAGCCATGCGGGGCTAACAAGTGATAATCACCACGCACGCCCTATAGAAGGGCCGGCGCTTTTATTTACTCCATTATTGTGCTGAATTTACACACTCTCAGCTGTCAAGTTTATGTGACTGTTTATTTAGTTAAATGAAGATTTCATTGTGACACGTGAGGGTAAGAGCATCCATTTTTGATTTTTACCAATAATTGATTCACGACAACGTGAGACTTAACTATGTGTGACTAGCAAGAGATAAGCGCCACGCACGATCTACAGAAAGGCCTGCAGTTTTATTTACTCCTTGCCTTGTCGAGCTGCCTATATTGCCAACATGTCCTCCAACTTACGATCATCAACTGTGTCAAAGCGATGTGAAAATGTAAACAAAAACAAGACGGGACAAAAGTTAATTAGCACGCCAGCTCAGCGACTGAATCGATCATCTTCATCGCCAACATCCATCACGTTGTCTAGTGAACAATCTAGTGAACTAGTAGACACTGATGTCCAGCTGGACAAACAACACAATTCGCCAGCTCAATCTTATCAAACTAACACATCACCTTCAAAGACGCTTTCTTCGGCCGAAACACAGAGCCGCAATGATTGTTGTCGTGATCTAATTCAGGCTTTGGAGACGAGGTTAAAAGATTTTATTACCAACAACACCACTAACATTATTGCGGAGTTTAAAAAAGAAAACATTCTTCTTCGAGAGGAAATCCGAATTCTTAAAGAAGAGAAGGAGACTTTTAATACATCCATACATGCCTTGAAACTAAAGCGTGCACAGTCATTTCATAAAAGTGCACAAACAGAAAGTATCCATGGTGTTGTAGATGCGTGTGTTACCAGTGAATGTTCGTCGCATAATGACATACAGATAGTTTCTACAAGCAACAAAACCACCACTAAACCTGTAGAACGCACACCATCTATCTACCCCATCGATGTGCATGTCAGCAACAGGTTCCAGGCCTTAAGTGTAGACTCTCCAGCAGCAGGCTTGGAATCACAGAGCTCAGTCGTTACCACTACTGGATATCAACAACCAACGCAAGCAAGCTATAATAAACAAGAACACAAGAAAGACGACAGTGACCAGTGGCAACAACAGTCCAAGCGGACACGCCAACAGCGTGAAATAACCATAGATCACAGTGCAACACATGTCGTCATTGGAGACTCCCTGCTGAAGGGAATCTATAGTGATCGCATGTCATCTTCTGACAGCGAATCAACTTCAATCTACCCTGTACCAGGCGCTGACATTGACAGGCTGACCGCTACACTGCGACGATTCCAAGTGAACGACCGAATTAGGAGAGCAACAGTCCATATTGGTGTTAATGACATAATGGATAATAAAATCATCAGCACCTCACAACTAGCTACATTGGAGGTGCTGTTGCGCAATAGATTTCCGAAATCATCTTTGTTTATTTCATCCATCATTCCACCATGTTACGGGTTCCAGCGTCGTACTGCCGATGTTGCTAATCTAACGTTATATAAATTCTGTAAAAATAATAGCATGAATTTCATAAATAACACCCCTTACTTTACGTCACCGTCCGGAGCTCCTAAGAAAAAACTATACAGGGATCAAATACATTGTTCCAAGCTAGGAAGTAGCTTCCTAGCGAAGAACATAAAATATCCCGAACGTGCACAACAACCAGCACCAGTTACAGGAGTAAACCGAACTTCACCTCCGGCAACAGCCATCTCACTGTGTTCAGAAAACACTCCTTCTCTTCCCACACCACCCTTGCCTGTACCCCAGGAACACAATGTTGTGAATAGCAACCCAAGCTCCAATCCAAATGTTGCTAAATATGATACTTTGTTTCCTACCTTGCCCGTAAAACAGTCTCCCTCTATGATGTCAAAGGGGACACCGTTAAACAATGGTGCTGTACCGTCGATGCCTACTTCCAATGTAGGCACTTCCAGCGACACTCATAGCAATCCCTCGCTGGAAGGTAATCTACAACCCTATGAGTGGAACCGTCAACTTCAGCAGCTAATGCGATACAATCCTGCAGCCCTGCACCAAGCATTCATGATATCACTCCAGCAAAGACATTTTCCTGCCCCCTCTAACAGCCTTAACTATTTCTAAATAAAGTTTCAAAATCCCTGCAATTTGTATACCACAAGCGACATCTTCCTTTTAGTTTGTAATGTTCGCTAATCACGATCAGTGGCTCAGCAAAAATGGTCTATATATAGGCCATCTCAACATATTTCATCTGCTCAACAAATTACCTGAGCTCTCGGTAATACTGTCCAAACAGTTCCATGTGTTTGGAATCACAGAAAGTCGTCTTAACGACAAAATAACCGACTCCGAAATCTCACTTAAGGGGTTTAAAGTAATTCGGAAAGATGCAAATCAAAAATTAGAGACAGGTATTGCTGTATACATTTCCAATTCTCTCAACTGGTCCCGTAGAAGTGATCTCGAGACAGTAGAGATAGAATGTGTTTGGTTAGAGGTGAAGCCAGCCAGCCAACAGCCGTTTCTCATTGGATACCTATATAGGAATCCTTGTGCCGGGTACAGTTGGTATGACTGCTTCACTACAATGATGGATAGAGTGTTTACAGCAGGTAGAGAAGTTATGATACTAGGTGACTTCAACATAGATATTAGTAAATCCAACCAGACATGGGACGATATCATTCTTTCTTACAATTTCAAACAACTAATAAACCGTCCCACAAGGGTTACTGACACATCCTCAACTATAATTGATCATATATATGTTACTTGTCCAGATAATATTATTGAATGTTCTGTTCCCGTTTGTACAGTTAGTGACCACTACCCGGTATGTTGTACATGGTCAAGAATTGGGTTCAAACCTCTTAAACATAAACATGTAAGTATCAAATTTAGGAATTATAAAGCATTCAACCAAGATTTATTTTTGCAAGACTTAAGAAAAGCAGCCCTTGATCACGTTTACCAACTTCCTGACCCGGACGATGCATTAGCTTTCTGGACGAAGACAGTCTACAATGTGTTTGATAAACACGTGCCAATCAAAGAAGTTCGAGTCAAAAATCAACATAAATCCCCATGGGTCACTAGAGAAGTGCTGGAAATCATGAGAGAGCGAGATACAGCACACAAAAATAAAGACTTCATCAATTACCGCAGACTAAGGAATAAAGTTAAATATGAAATTCGTAGGATAAAAAAAGATCATTTTAAAAATTTGATTGTAGATAATTCAAACAGTACAAATATATGGAAGGCTATTAACTTGCTAACCAATAAGAAACGCCCTACAGAATCAGCAATACCACATTCTATAACATGCGATGAATTCAGTTGGTTCTTTCAATCAGAAATAGAGAATCTAAAGTCTTCAATACCAGACTCATCGTGTAATTTAAGTTCACTGACATCATTCTGTGAGGAGAAGTGCGCCAGAAATATTCCCGCTGAGATTCCTTTAATGTCTGTTGCAGACGTTTATAAATATCTCTTGAACCTCAAATCAACAAACTCACACGGCCTAGATGGTATCAGTAATAGAATTCTTCGTTGTGCTGCACCAGTCATTAGCGAGTCCTTAACGTTCATATATAACCAGTGCCTGGCCAAAAACTACTTTCCATCTGCATTTAAAATTGCTAAAGTGTTTCCGCTTATTAAAAATAGCTCAATCGATAATAGCGTTTTGGGTAATTATAGACCTATTTCCTTACTATCGTCGCTATCAAAACCACTAGAAAAACACATTCATAAAATAACGTTACACCATTTAATTAACAATGATCTAATAATTAACAGTCAATCTGGGTTTCGACCTAAATATTCTTGCCATAGTGCTCTAACAAAAATGACCGATAACTGGCACTTAAACATCAACAACGGTAGAATTTGTGGAGCGGTGTTTGTAGACTTTAAAAAAGCTTTTGATATGGTAGATCACGATATTTTAATTAGAAAACTAAAGCAAATGAAGACAAGCACCAACATGGTGAACATAATTACGTCATTTCTATCCGACAGGCAACAAGTCGTGTCCTTCAACAACTGTCTATCAAGACCCACACAGCTTAATATTGGTGTGCCTCAGGGCTCAATACTAGGTCCGCTGCTTTTTGCAGTTTATATTAATGATCTTCCTTTATATATCAATACATCTTGTGATCTATTCGCAGACGACTGTACTATATATACTAGTCAAGAAAACCGTAGTGAATTAGAGAATTCTTTACAAAAGGAACTTGATAATCTTACTAGATGGAGCAATGAAAACCGCATGCAAATTAACATCGACAAAACCAAATCCATGCTAATAACGACCAGACAAAAACTACAGACACTAGCCATAACTGGATCACCGCTCGAACTCCGCATGGGCACGTTACCTATAGTTAATGTGACTGAACATAAAACACTAGGGCTTTTAATAGACAGCCATTTGAACTGGAGCTCTCATGTTCACGCTCTTACCAAGAAAATAGCACAAAAAGTTTACCAACTTGCTAAAATTCAGCACTTCCTGGACGAAAGCACACGAAAAATATTCTATACATGCTATATCCAATCACATCTCGATTACTGTTCCACAGTTTGGGATGGTTGCCCTAAATCTAATTTAAAACGACTATGTTCTCTACAAAACCGCGCTATTCGTCTGGTTTCTGACATAAAGCACTTTGAAAGTAATAATTTGTACAGTCATCTAAGACTTCTACCACTACAAAAGCGCTTCCTTTTCAACAAAGCCAAATTAGTGAATAAAATTATATCTCAAAATACCCCAGAGTATCTTCTGCCGCTGATTCAATCTAATGCAATGAACAGCAAGCGCCTAAATTTGTTACATGTCTCAAAGCCTAGATTGGACCTATACAAAACATGTTTCGCCTATTCTGGTGCTCACTTATGGAATGATCTGCCTCCAGATCTGAAAACTCCAATGAGTCCCTACACATTTAACCGAAAACTCTTTCAATACTTAATCCATACCGACTATATGCCACCATAATTCATTTACTGGTATAATTGTTCAGTATAATTGTTCATTATAATTGTTTAACTATAATTGTTCACTATATATGTGTATGCGTGTGGGAGCGAGAGAGAGAGAGAGAGAGAGAGAGAGAGAGAGAGAGAGAGAGAGAGAGAGAGAGAGAGAGAGAGAGAGAGAGAGAGAGAGAGAGAGAGAGAAAGTGGGTGTCAGTGAGAGGGAGAGAGTGAATGCGTGTGTGCGCACGTGCATGCGTGTGTGTGGAGAGAGTGATTGAGCGAGAAATGGTGGGGGAATGTGTCAGTGCATGCATTCGTACGTGTATGTGTGAGAGTGAGTGAGGGAGTGCATGCGTTCATGTGCATGCGTTCATGTGTATGTGTGAGAGAGTGTGATTGAGAGAGTGAGTGTGTGTGTGTGAAGGATTGTGTGTTAGAGAGTGAGACAGTGGGAGAGTTGATGTGTTAGTGTGTGTGTGTGTGTGAGCGCGCGCATGCGTGTGAGTGTGTGTATATGAAAGAATAAAGAGAGAGAGAGAGAGAGAGAGAGAGAGAGAGAGAGAGAGAGAGAGAGAGAGAGAGAGAGAGAGCTGAGCAGATGCATGTCATGTAACACGCATGTTATGTAACACGCGAATCCATATGTTTGTGTATTCTCATCTGTCATATTATCAGTTAAATACCATTTGATTTTATCATGCATAATATAAACTCATGTTCATTACTGTAGTTTGAGTGAGTGAGTCAGTGAGTGTGAATGAGAGACAGAACGAGTGAGCGTGAGAGTGAATGAGTGAGCGGGAGAGTGAATGAGTGAGCGGGAGAGTGAATGAGTGAACAGGAAAGTGAATGAGTGAGCGGGAGAGTGAATGAGTGAGCGTGAGAGTGAATGAGCGGGAGAGTGAATGCGTGAGAGAGAATGAATGAGCGGAAGAGTGAATGTGTGAGCGTGAGAGTGAATGTGTTGTATGTGTGTGTGTGTGTGTGTGTGTGTGTGAGAGAGAGAGAGAGAGAGAGAGAGAGAGAGAGAGAGAGAGAGAGAGAGAGAGAGAGAGAGAGAGAGAGAGAGAGAGAGAGCATCACTATTTTTACGTCACATACATTTTATGTACACATTTTTCTCCATGTTTAACATTTTTATGAGACTGTTCATGACAAGTGTCAGTGTATGTGTGTGAGTAAAGTGTGGGAGTTTGTTCATACTAGTTTCAATACTAACGTGAGACATTTTGTATGTGTCTAGATGTGAGGAAGTGTGAGTGTATGTGGAGGATGTGTGTGAGTGTGGGGATATGTGTGCGTGGGGGGTGTGTGGGTGGGGGTATGCATTTGGATGGGTTGGGGTGTGTGGGTTTTGGTGGGTAGTGGTATTTGTGGGTGTTGGTGGGATGTGTGGATGGATGTGTGGGGGTGAAAGTAGGGGTGTTGGAATGGGTGTGGGGGATGTGTGTATGGGTGGAGGATATGTGTATGGGACGGATGCAGGGGATGTGTGTTTATGTGGGTGGAGATGTGTGGATGGTTTGAGGAAGTATGTGTGGGAGGCGGGGTTGTGTGGGTAGGGGATTGTGTTGGGTGGATTTGGGATGGAAGGGCGGGTGGGAGAAGTGTATGGTGTGTGGGTTTGAGATATGTGTGCGGTGTGTTAGTGGGGGATGTGTGAATGATGTGTGGGTGGAGGGTATGTTTGTGGTGGTATGGGTGGAGGATAGTGTGTGGTGTGGGGGATGTGTGTGATGGGTGTGGGGAATGTGCGTATGGGTGGGGTATATGTGTGGGTGAGCAGGGGATTGTGGTGGTTGGGGGAAGTATGTGGGGGAGTGTGGGTGGGAGATGTGTGTGTGTGGATGGGGAATGTGTGGGTGGGGGTGTGTGAGTGGCTTAGGGATGTGTAGGTGGGTGAGGGAGTTGTATGTGTCGGGGTGGGATGTGTGAGTGGGTGGAGGATGTGTGTGGGGGTAGGGGTATTGTGATCGAGAGATGTTTGGTTGGGAGTGGGTGTGTGGGTGCGTAGTGGAGGATGTATGCGTGAGTGAGTGTGTGTTGGTGGACGGGTAGGGAATGCGTGTGTGGGTGGGGAGAGGTGTGTGGTGTGTTGGTTGGTGATATTGTGTGGGTGAGGTATGTGTGTGTGGGTGGGGGATTTTTGTGGTGTGTGAGTGGGGGTATGTGGGGTGGATGGGTAAGGGTATCTGTGTGGGTGTGGGTGGGAATATTGTGTTGTATCTTGGTGGGGGATATGTGTGTGGTGTGTAAGTGGGGATGTGTTGGTGAGGGATATGTGTGTGTGTGGTGCGTGGGTTGGGAATAGTGTGTGGTAGGGGGTGTATGTGATGTGCGGGTGGGGGATTGTGTGGTGGGGGATTAGGTTAAGGCATGTGTGGGTGGTTGGAAGTTGTATGTGTGGGTGGTGGGGTGTGTGTGAGTGGATTGGGGATGTATGGGTGGTTAGGGAGATGTGTGTGTGTGGGGGGGGGGGGGGTAGGACATGTCAGTTGGTGGGGATGTGTGTGTATGGTTTGGGGATGTGTGAGTGAATGTGCGATGTGTGAGTTGGTGGGGGATTGTGTGTGTGGGTGGGGAATATGTTGTCGATGGAGATGTGGCTGGGGGAAGGGTGGTTTGAGGTGTGGGTGGGGAGAGGATGTGTGGGGTAGGATGTGGATGGGCGTGGGATGTGTGGGTTGGTGGGGGAATGTTTGTGGGTGGCGAGTGTGTTTTGGTTGGGGGATCAGGTGAGGGCAGTGTGTGTGGGTGGGGGATGTGCGGGAGGGGGATGGGTCGGTTGGTGGGGTATGTATGTGTCCCTTGGTGTGCGTGTGTGTCGGTAGGTGGGGGTGTGTATGTGTCCCTTGGTGCGCGTGTGTGTGGGTAGGTGGGGGTGTTGTGTGGGTGGGGTGATGTATGGATAGGTGGGAAATGGGCTTCATAACATGGTAATTAGCCTTGTTTATGTTTACAACATTCATTTCACAATGTTTATTTTTCTTCCTATGTAAATGTATAATGCTCTTGATGAACGAAAGACGAGTGATTGGAAGGGCCGAATGTAAGACGGGCCTGCGCGCCCAATTTGTGACCCTAATAAAGTTGATTTGATTTGATTTGATTTGATTCTGTCTGTCTGTCTGTCTGTCTGCTGTCTGTCTGTCTGTCTGGTCCTGTCTGTCTGTCTGTCCTGTCTGTCTGGTCTGTCTGTCTGCCGGTCTATCATCGTGTTGTTTAATTGTTGTCAGTTCTGTCTGTCTGTCTTTTATTTTTAACCCGCTTTCTTTCTTTCTTCCTAAGTCTTTCTTTCTTTCTTTGTGTCTGTATGTCTGGCTGGTCCTGTATGTACTTCCCTGTCTGTCTATCCTGTCTGTCTGTCTGTCTGTCTGTCTGTCTGTTCTGTCATAGTTTGTGATTCAGTGTTGTTTTCTGTCTTTCCTTCTTCTTGTAATGTTTATAACCCGTTTCTTTCTTTCTTTCTTTCTTTCTTTTTCTTCTTTCTTTCTTTCTGTCTTTCTTTCTTTCCTTATCTTTCTTTCTTTCTTCTTTCTTCGTGTCTCATCTTTCTTTTTCTTTCTTTCTTTCTTTCCTCTCTTTCTTTTTCTTTTCCCCAGAAATCACATTCCACAGCCGACATAGTTTTTCAGCTTGCCTGCTCATTTTCCATGCCTTACATCCAGATAACGCACAGGTGGTTATTTAGCACCATCACATCTCT
>JACEFZ010022750.1:0-43594 GCA_014155875.1 Cepaea nemoralis
TTGGTATGTACAACGTTATAGTTTTTGGACGTTATGAAAGACATGTTTCAAAAGAGAAAGGCTCAACCCAAAACGAAGACAACTAGTACGAAGACAACCAGCACTAAGACAACCAGCCTAAGACAACCAGCACAAAAACAATCGCACGAAGACAATCAGCACTATGACAGTCAGCATGAAGACATTTAGACTATGGCAATCAGATGAAGACATTCAGCCCCTGACAGTCAGTATGAAGACATTTAGCACTAGACAATCAGTACGAAGACATTAAAAAACTATGGAAACAGCATGAAAACTCAGCCCCCATGACAATCAGCAAGATGACAACCACCACAAAGACAACCAGCACGATGACAATCAGCACGATGACAACCACCAGGAAGACGACCACTACGAAGACAACTATCCGAGCAACCACAAACAAAAAGACCACCACGAAGACAACCAGCACGATGACAACCACCACGAAGACAACCAGCACGATGACATTCAGCACTATGACAATCAGAATGAAGACATTTAGCACTATGGCAGTCAGCTTAAAGACCTTCAACACTATGACAATCGGCACAAGACATTCAGAACTATCGCAATGAGCATGAAAACATTCAGCACTATGACAATCAGCATGAAGACATTCAGCACTATGACAATCAGCATGAAGACATCCAGCACAATGAGAGTCAGCTTGAAAACATTCAGCACTATGACAATCAGCAGAAGACATTTAGCACAATGAGAGTCACATGAAAACATTCGCACTATGACAATCAGCATGAAGACATTCAGCACAATGAGAGTCAGCATGAAAACATACAGCACTATGACAATCAGCATGAAGACATTCAGCACAATGAGAGTCAGCATGAAAACATTCAGCACTATGACAATCAGCATGAAGACATTCAGCACAATGAGAGTCAGCATGAAAAAAATACGCACTAGACAATCAGCATGAAGAATTCAGCACAATGAGAGTCAGCATGAAGACATTCAGCACTATGACAATCAGCATGAAGACATACAACACTATGACAGTCAGCATGAAGCCATTCAGCACTATGGCAATCAGCAGGAAGACATTCAGCACTATGACAATCAGCAGGAAGGCATTCAGCACTATGACAATCAGCATGAAGACATTCAGCACTATGACAATCAGCAGGAAGACATTCAGCACTATGACAATCATCATGAAGACAATCAGCACTATGACAATCAGCATGGAGACAACCAGCACTAGATAATCAGCACTAGGCAATCAGCCCGAAGATAGTCAGTTCGATGACACTCAGAACGATGGTACTTATCATGGCAATAAAACGGCTCGACAACAACCAGCACGAAAAAGAACCAGCAGGAAGACAACAAGCACAAAGACAACAACCACGAAGACGACCACAACGAAGATAACTACCACGAAGACAACTACCACGAAGACGACCACAGTGAAGACAACCACCACGAAGACAACTACCACGAAGACAACCACAACGAAGACGACCACAACGAAGACAACCACCATGAAGACGACCACCACGAAGACAACCACCACGAAAACGACCACAAAGAAGACAACCACCACGAAGACGACCACAAAGAAGACAACCACCATGAAGACAACCACCACGAAGACGACCACAACGAAGACAACCACCACGAAGACGACCACAACGAAGACAACCACCACGAAGACGACCACAACGAAGACAACCACCACGAAGACGACCACAACGAAGACAACCACCACGAAGACGACCACAAAGAAGACAACCACCATGAAGACAACCACCACGAAGACGACCACAACGAAGACAACTACCACGAAGACGACCGCAACGAAGACAACCAGCACGATGACAACCACCACGAAAACAACCAGCACGATGACAATCAGCACGATCACAACCACCAGGAAGACGACCACTACGAAGACAACTAGCACGATGACAACCACAACGAAGACGACCACCACGAAGACAACCAGCGCGATGACAACCACCACGAAGACAACCAGCACGATGACAATCAGCACTATGACAATCAGCACGAAGACATTCAGCACTATGACAATCAGCATGAAGACATTTAGCACTATGGCAGTCAGCAAAAAGACATTCAACACTATGACAATCGGCACAAGACATTCAGAACTATCGCAATGAGCATGAAAACATTCAGCACTATGACAATCAGCATGAAGACATTCAGCACAATGAGAGTCAGTTTGAAAACATTCAGCACTATGACAATCAGCATGAAGACATTCAGCACAATGAGAGTCAGCATGAAAACATTCAGCACTATGACAATCAGCATGAAGACATTCGGCACAATGAGAGTCAGCATGAAAACATTCAGCACTATGACAATCAGCATGAAGACATTCAGCACAATGAGAGTCAGCATGAAAACATTCAGCTCTATGATAATCAGCATGAACACATTCAGTACTATGACAATCAGCATGAAAACATTCAGCTCTATGACAATCAGCATGATGACATTCAGCACTATGACAATCAGCATGAAGATATTCATCACTATGATAATCAGCATGAACACATTCAGTACTATGACAATCAGCATGAAAACATTCAGCACTATGACAATCAGCATGATGACATTCAGCACTATGACAATCAGCCCGAAGACAGTCAGTTCGATCACACTCAGAACGATGGTACTTATCATGGCAATAAACAGCTCGACAACAACCAACACGAAGACAACCAGCAGGAAGACAACAAGCACGAAGACAACCACCACGAAGACGACCACAACGAAGATAACTACCACGAAGACAACTACCACGAAGACAACTACCACGAAGACAACTACCACGAAGACAACCACCACGAAGACGACCACAACGAAGATAACTACCACGAAGACAACTACCACGAAGACAACTACCACGAAGACAACTACCACGAAGACAACTACCACGAAGACAACTACCACGAAGACAACTACCACGAAGACAACTACCACGAAGACAACTACCACGAAGACAACCACAACGAAGACAACTACCACGAAGACAACTACCACGAAGACAACTACCACGAAGACAACCACAACGAAGACAACTACCACGAAGACAACTACCACGAAGACGACCACAACGAAGACAACCACCACGAAGACAACTACCACGAAGACAACCACAACGAAGACAACTACCACGAAGGCAACCACAACGAAGACAACCAGCACGATGACAACCAGCACGATGACAACCAGGACGATGGCAACCAGCACGATGACAACCAGAACGATGACAACCACCACGAAGACAACCAGCACGATGACAACCAGCACGATGACAATAAGCACGATGACAACCACCACGAAGACAACCAGCACGATGACAATCAGCACGATGACAACCACCACGAAGACAACCAGCATGATGACAACCAGCACGACCAGCAGGATAACAATCAGCACGATGACAACCAGCATGATGGCAGTCAGCACGATGACAAACAGCACGATAACAATCAGCACGATGACAACCAGCATGATGGCAGTCAGTACAATAACAATCAGCACGATGACAATCAGCACGATGACAACCAGCACGATAACAATCAGCACGATGACAACCAGCACGATGACAACCAGAACGATGACAACCACCACGAAGACAACCACAACGAAGACAACTACCACGAAGGCAACCACATCGAAGACAACCAGCACGATGACAACCAGCACGATGACAACCAGGACGATGGCAACCAGCACGATGACAACCAGAACGATGACAACCACCACGAAGACAACCAGCACGATGACAACCAGCACGATGACAATAAGCACGATGACAACCACCACGAAGACAACCAGCACGATGACAATCAGCACGATGACAACCAGCATGATTGCAGTCAGCACGATGACAAACAGCACGATAACAATCAGCACGATGACAACCAGCATGATGGCAGTCAGTACAATAACAATCAGCACGTGACAATCAGCACGATGACAACCAGCACGATAACAATCAGCAAGATGACAACCAGCACGATGGCACTCAGCACGATGACAACCAGCACGACCAGCACGAAAACAATCAGCACGATGACAACCAGCATGATGGCAGTCAGCACGATGACAACCACCACGATAACAATCAGCACGATGACAACCAGCACGATAACAATCAGCACGATGACAACCAGCACGATAACAATCAGCACGATGACAACCAGCATGCTGGCAGTCAGCACGATGACAACCAGCACGATAACAATCAGCACGATGACAACCAGCATGATGGCAGTCAGCACGATGACTACCAGCACGATAACAATCAGCACGATGACAACCAGCATGATGGCAGTCAGCACGATGACAACCAGCACGATAACAATCAGCACGATGACAACCAGCATGATGGCAGTCAGCACGATGACAACCAGCACGATAACAATCAGCACGATGACAACCAGCATGAGGCAGTCAGCACGATGACAACCAGCACGATAACAATCAGCACGATGACAACCAGCACGATAACAATCAGCACGATGATAACCAGCACGATAACAATCAGCACGATTACAACCAGCATGATGGCAGTCAGCATGATGACAACCAGCACGATATCAATCAGCACGATGACAACCAGCACGATGACAACCACCACCAAGACAATCAGCACGATTACAACCAGCACGATGACAACCAGCACGATGACAATCAGCACGATGACAACCAGCATGATGGCAGTCAGCACGATAACAATCAGCACGATGACAACCAGCACGATGGTAGTTAGCACGATAACAATCAGCACGATGACAACCAGCACGATGACAACCACCACGAAGACAATCAGCACGATTACAACCAGCACGATGACAACCAGCACGATGACAATTAGCACGATGACAACCAACACGATGACAACCACTACGAAGACAACCAGCACGATGACAACCAGCACGATAACAATCAGCACGATGACAACCAGCATGATGGCAGTCAGCACGATAACAATCAGCACGATGACAACCACCACGAAGACAATCAGCACGATTACAACCAGCACGATGACAACCAGCACGATGACAATTAGCACGATGACAACCAACACGATGACAACCACTACGAAGACAACCAGCACGATGACAACCAGCACGATAACAATCAGCACGATGACAACCACTACGAAGACAACCAGCACGATGACAATCAGCACGATGACAACCAGCACGATGACAATCAGCACGATGACAACCACTACGAAGACAACCAGCATGATGACAATCAGCACGATGACAACCAGCACGATGACAACCACTACGAAGACAACCAGCACGATGACAACCAACACGATGAAAACCCACTACAAAGGCAACCAGCACGATGACAATCAGCCCCGATGACAACCACTACGAAGACAATCAGCACGATTACAACCAGCCGATGAAAACCCGCACGGTGACAATTAGCACGATGAAAACCAACACGATGACAACCACTACGAAAACAACCAGCACGATGACAATCAGCACGATGACAACCACCACGAAGACAATCAGCACGATGACAATCAGCACGATGACAACCACCACGAAGACAACCAGCACGATAACAATCAGCACGATGACAACCACCACGAAGACAATCAGCACGATTACAACCAGCACGATGACAACCAGCACGATGACAATTAGCACGATGAAAACCCAACCCGATGACAACCACTACGAAGAAAAACCAGCACGATGACAATCAGCACGATAACAATCAGCACGATGGACAACCAGCACGATGGCAGCCCGCATGAAGACATTCACCACGAAGACAACCAGCACGATGGCAGTCAGCATGAAGACATTCACCACGAAGACAACCAGCACGATGGCAGTCAGCATGAAGACATTCACCATGAAGACAGCCACCACGATCATTCCGGCGGGGCGTGATGAGATAACCGCTCTGCGCAGGACCTGCTAAATAAGGATATTGCTGCACAGAAGGTATGGATATCACAGACTGAAGTGTTATGACTGTGACTGTTCACGTGCATAAAGGTATCGTATTCAAATACACAGTCCTGAAACAGGAGCCTGCTGTGGGTCCGTGGAGTCCTAACACCGTCACATGTTGCAGGCCCTGTATGCTCGGAGAAATAGTCGGCCGGTCGTTCCGTCTTTTAGAGCACGAGGAGCACAAAACTCCAACCCTTCTCCGACCATGGTCATGACTTTATTTGCGTAAAATCATAAAAATTTACATCAACGCGCCTGCAAGATATCAAAACACACGTTGTATGTGAACCGAACCACGGCAATATGCAATTTGTTAAAAAAACATTACGTGTATGTTTTTGGGAAATATGCGATCGACATTTTGAAATCACATCCAGTTTCGGAAATACTTATTTCTAAAAATCACACCCCAAACTCAAAGTTCAAACACATTACTGATTTAAACATATTTTACAAATAACGTTTTCTTTCCGGGGAAACAACTGAAACTGGCTTGGCAGAGCACACAAAACTCAAGCGACGTTCACTCCATATCCAATATAGAAGCATAACCTGCCTTAAAAGGGGCTTTTTTCCTAACAGAATGAATGATTACTTTCATAAAAGTGAGCGGTTTAAATTGAAAATGCCAAGTTAACTGCCCACGTTGTGTATGCACATCATGTATAGACTCAATCAGTCACGCAAAGATACTTTATCCTAGTTACGTCAGTTCAGCTGGGACCTGCTCTCATGTGTTTGCGCCCGCGAGTGGTGAAAAAAAAAACTTTCATTTGAAAAATCGCCCTTCATTTTTTAAAAAACAAAAAGTGCTCTATTGCAGCGATTTCTTACTAGAGAACGCTTCTCTTGTTCTTATTGATTGCATACATAACGGCTAGAAGCAGTGGTGCTTTTGGAATATTCAAGTGGGTGTACAGCGTACAATTGGTGCACATTATCAAAGGCATCCCTCAAATGGCTTTTAGGTTGCAATGTTATTTCGCATTTGTAATTTAAAAACAATAAACCGTTTACAGTGCAAATGTGTCCCAGGGATTTTGTGGTTGACAGGCTTGTGCCGGGATATTTCCTTACCCGGGGGTATTGATAGCGTTTCTGCAAGTCTAAGCAATAAGCCACAGCAACAGTCGATTTGGGCTAATTTTCTAACTGTTGTTGCGGACTGGCGGCTGATTGCAGAGAACACAGCCAGATACAAATCATTCTATGGCCAGCAACATGGTTGTCCAATACGTATCCCTCATTCTAAAAAAACACAAATTGAGTTGAAATGTGCGAATGAACCACTAGATGCCACAGTCTACCTGTATTGTTGTCATGGAAAACATTTTTAGCAGACTTTCTTTCTTGTTGGGTCCCAGTACTTCGAGATCTTATTCACCATAGTTTTGCCTTGGGTAATTATTGTGACCTTATAGCACAACTCAACTCTATTGTGTTCATTCCCCTTTTGTGCAATAGTTGGATTGTTTCTTGATTCTTTTCAATTTTTTTTGTGATGTGTTTCTTGTGTTTTAGTGCTGGGTTTTGTAAGTTCTTTTGTTTTTTGTAGTGTTTTTGTGGTTTGTTTTTTAGTGTTTTGGGGTTTGGGGGGTTTGGTTCTTTATTTTTTGTAGTGTTTTGGGGTTAGTTTGTTGTGGTTTTTTGTGTTGGGTGTAGGTTCTTGTGTTGTGTTTTAGGGGTTTTGATGTTTTTTTGTTGTGTTCGTGTGTTGGTGTGTAGTGGGCTTGTAGTGGGTGTAGTGTTCTTGTGTTGGTGTGTTAGTTTCTTGTAGTGGTTTTGTAGTGTTCTTTTGTTTGGGGTGTAGTAGTCTTGTAGTGGTGTGTAGTGTTCTTTTGTTTTGGTTTTTAAAGTTCTTGTGTTAGTTTATAGTGTTCCAGTGTTGGTTTTTAACATCCCCGTGTGGTTTGTAATGTTCGTGTCTTGCTTTGCAATGTTCTTGTGTCGGTTTGCAATGTTTTTGTGTTGATGTTTAGTCTTCCTGTGATGATTTTACTGTTCTTGTGTCGATTTGTAGTCTTTTATACTAGTAAGCAGTATTCTTGTTCTTGTTCGTTGTGTTTTGTGTGCTGGTTCGGAATTTTCTTTTGTCGGTTTGTGGGGGTCCCTCAGCTGATATTTAGTGATTTTGTGTCTGTTTTTAGCCTCTGTTTGCTCATAAAAGGCCATAAACCAGCATAGCAGGAGCTGTAGTCAGCACAGCATGAGCCAATATTAACGTTTTCGAGCAAACCATGATTCAGCACAACAGTAGCTTTAGCGCAAGGTCTTCTAACCGACCAGCGTTGCTAGCCTTTGAGTCTCAAAGGAGCGACTATAAGACAATATAAAACCCAAAAGAAGTACTAGAGGCTGCACTAACGGCACTAGATGCGAGACCAGTTACCATCCAACACTCGTACGATTGTCAGCAGATAATCGAAATGTTAGATTCAGATTTAAAGATACTTTTTAGATGTTTTCCCCTGAAAACACAGAACAGATCAATAGGATCAGTAGTGATTACGTTCAACCTCAAGTCAAGGATCATTCTCTTCAGGAAAAAATTTTTCACTGAAACATACCAACGAGCCCTTACAACGTATGCCACCACTGATCTGGCAGTAACACAGTCAGTCTCGAAGCACAGAACCATTCTTGGTCGCGCCCAAATTTCACAGTTGTCACCAACACTCAACATATCCATTGAAGTAAAGGTCAGCAACAGATTTTAAGTATTACAAGAGCCAATTGTTAACCCCCCCCCCCCCCCCCCCCCCCCCCCCCCCCCCCCCCCCCCCCCCCCCCCCCCCCCCCCCCCCCCCCCCCCCCCCCCCCCCCCCACACCCCACCCCCCCCCCCCCCCCCCCCCCCCCCCCCCCCCCCCCCCCCCCCCCCCCCCCAAACGGAACATTGCCATCAGACAACGCCTTCATTCACAATTCTCATTTTAATGGAGTCCAAAACTTTTACACTTCACTCAATTTAGTTCAGCGACGCTTAATCAAGCATTTATGATGTCGCTACAATATAGACATGTAAGATAGGTTGTGTATTTTTTTTTAAATGTGCCCAATACGCTTTGATATCGGGATAAGAGCTTCCTCCTTGAACTTAAATTTCTCACTGTTTAACGTTTTATTTCCCAAGTCCGATATCCAACGTTTAGCATAAATAGTTAGCATGTATAGTTATTTATTCCGTCATTCGCACTGCGAGCGCTAACAAGTCAAGTCGCATTATTCTGTCAAGAAGCCTGATACGCGGGAAAATGTCACGTGGAAAGTCCAACAACAAGAAACACGCTGTTGCCAAGTTGTGCAGCGTGGGAGCCGACAACAAGAAGAAGAACGTCGAGAGCCCACCTGCTAGCTGCATCAAAGAGCCTGATACTACACCTATTACTGAAGCTGCCACGAGGGAGAAGCTTAGAGGTGGGAGACAAAGTCTTGTTGCTACTCCCAACGGGAACCAACAAACTGGAGATAGGTTGGCAAGGATAAATAGAGTGTAGGACTTTAACATAGTGTTGTTGCATTGTGGTTAGGTATTCAAGGAGTGTCAGCGACAGTAGGAAGTCGCATTGTTAAAATTAACTAGTGTGAGACGTCAATTAGCTCAGCAGGTTGGAAATAGTGAAGTGGGATGATATTTAGAAGGATTGAGGATGGTTTGGGTATAGGGGAAATGTCCAATGGTGGGATCCTCCAGTGGGGGTATACTGGGGTTCTGCACTTTACATTTGGTCTTTCCTTGTCTTACCCTGATTCGGACCGATGTGATGAGCTCCTCTGTCCCATGGCAGAGTTTGGTTCACTGTATATATCTGAGTGAGGCCATCGGAGGAGCAAATGGATTACCATGGTCTGACAAGAATGAGACAACGATGAGTGACGAAGGGATCTGGCCGACGCTCAACGCTCAAAGGAAAGGCGAGACGGACGTATAATCAGATTGCTACTGTTACTATTAGTGTTGGAACTCTTCGCTGGCTGCTGAGGATGGGGACGGAGCACTTATGGGAATGCCCCGGATGCTGTGATGTCAATTCCTAAATCAATCAATCAATCAATCAATCATTTAATAGGGATCAGTGTTCGGTTGCTCTCACCAGGTGTGTGTTCTCTCTCTTTTACAGGTTCCCTCAGGTTGTCACGAAAACCAATTGAAACATCACAACTTTCAGATCATGGATAAACTAGTGCAGGAAGATGTATTCAGAGGCCTTTGCACTGGGCCTATAATGGAAAGGGTCTGAAGAAACAGGGCTCTGTTGAGCCGATACATATAAGTATCCGACAGGATGACTTCTTAACGTTAGTGATTGTTGTTTTCACACCACATGTGAACAGAACGATAATGATTGTGTTTTCAAACCACATGTGAACAGAACAATAGCAGTTGTTTTCCACATCACATGTGAACAGAACAATAGTATTTGTGTTTCCACATCACATGGGAAAAGAGCAATAGGGAGTATTTAGAAAATTAGTATATTCCTATGAGACTATGTACAATAACTGTGTAAAGGTGAAAACTTTAGGACATTTTTTTTTAGAAGGGAATAATGTTATTTCAAGGGACAGTGTTCCATGTTTTCACGATGCAGGGATTGTGAAGTCTCCGACTCTAAGGACATTAAGGGAACATTGTGTATGATCAATTTGGGATCAGTACCGAACTATATCTGAGATTGGTGACCAGGTATCGTGGTTATCAAAAGCTACTGGAGATAGTCAACATCTAGCAGGAGGGACAAATCGTTTGGTGAGGTCATTTTGTGCTGACTCTGATGATGTGGCGTAGTCCTTACCGGGATGATAGGACCTGGCTCCTGAGCTGTTCGGTCTGATTCTGCAGACACACTAGAGTATACGACATAATTCTACACATACACTTTTATTCATTAAATTAATGTGTTATTAATTTTAGAAGCTAGAGTTGGTTAGTATGTTGTCTTGGGGAAGTGTGAGAGGGGGCATGATCCAGGAGAGAAAGAGAGAGAGAGAGAGAGAGAGAGAGAGAGAGAGAGAGAGAGAGAGAGAGAGAGAGAGAGAGAGAGAGAGAGAGAGAGAGAGAGAGAGAGAGAGAGAGAGAGAGAGAGAGAGAGAGAGAGGGGTATCCATTGACTGAAGGAGTGTTGTGGACGGAATCTGGTGGATTCTCCAGAATAATGATATGGGGTTAAAAATAATGTGGGTTTTGATTCCCCTCAATCCAGGAACAACACAATAAAGGAAATCCACGACAGGCAGACAAAAGCAAACAGACTATATAGTACATTATGATTCGACATCTTGCAAAAGGTTTCATAAACTACATAAATGGATGCTCCGAATGAGTAGCCTCGCCAGATGACTCCAGAACATCCACGTGCGACTGAGTGTCAAAAATATACAAACACAAATGGAAAACGAGAGAATATCACCCGCAGGAAAATTGAAAATGCAGAATATTAACATCATATGAACGCGTGAGACCAGATTGAAAGTGACAAGAATTACGACACCTGACAACTATAAATGTATGTCCATTGTGGAGGAGAGAATCACGAAAGAATAAACAAAGTAAAGGACCACTTTCCACGCCACGAGATCTGTTGGGTATATGGTGCTTGCGCCGTATTTGTTGACTAATCTTCAGTCGATGGCTGATGTGGTCTATATCACAGCTGGCGATTTTATTTAAGAGAACATTTTCTTGTATCCATTTTAGGCTGGTCAACCTGGGCGGATCATGGCCTTGTAATCATAATTGTAAAGTTAGTCGGAAGTAGTCTGTTAAAGTCGCCTGGTCATGTCACCTACACTGACACCTGTTCTTAAACATTCTCTTTAGCTCTACGTAAATCTGAACCCCAATGTCACACCTGTGTGGTGCAGTTCTTCATTGGGCGTTCTCCTTTCCTGTGCATGTAGATGGTGCTCACCGGAAATTTCAGCGGTAGAACTACATGTCTCATAGTGTGACCAAGCCAAGACAGCCTACATTTACACATATGTTAATATATTATTTTCACAAGGTCTTTTTTTTTTTTTTGGTGTTTTTAAATCAGAATATGTTCTTTTGAACGTTTATCCAGCTAAATTGTATCATCAAATGATATCACCCTATCTTAAAATGTGTGTATGTCACGTCATATATTCAAAGTAATGATTCCTTTCCGCAGCCCATTATCGACGTTACTTAATCCTATACATATCGTGTTTGTGTCTCTCAGAATACTTTTTCTGGATTTCTGCGATTCTAAATTTACTTTCTCACCATAATGAGCATTCTTAAATTGGGCACCTTCTGTATTTATACAATGTTTTCCCTAAGAACTAAAATTTATGTTTTGGATTCGTTCGCAATTATTACCAACTATGTTTATACGTGGTAATATACGGGTAAATTGGAATATTCTTAAACAAGCGAATCGGTATAACTGTCTCTGAACAGCCATAACATATGATGGAAGATGCTGTGAATAGACTAGAACAAGAACCGCCATGGCGAAGGTAGCTTTCTGCAAGATTTGAAATAATACTGACCAATACAAAGATGTCAATCTCAACCGATAAAAGAGCGTACAAGTGCTACATAGAATCAGTACTTTTGTATGGATGTGAAACGTGGACAATGAGCTTGCAAGCTTAAAAAACATGTAATGACAGTGAAAATGTGGTTTCTGAGAAAGATGCACAGAATACCATGGACATGGAGATAAACCAATGGGCAGGTAGGTCCTACAAGAAAAAAGATGAACCCGTATAATGATTAAAGAATGAAACGTTGACAGTCAAAATATTTTTGGGCACGTTGCGAGACGAAATAAACTGTAGAACTTAGTGACAACTGGCGAGAGAGAGGGGGAAATGAACAAAGGGAAGATAGGGATATCTATCTAGAAGACTTGGCGACAAAGTATAATCGAAACGAAATCACAGAACTGATCCATTATCGGCATGGAACATGAATATGGTGTGCTTATATTCATATTTTACCTTTAAACCTTATTCTGAAAAGTCGTCTCAAACATCAGATCTTCATTGATTGAATGCACTTTAAAAGCACACTAGTTGTTATCCATGTTTCACAGGCAGTCATAATGGCTGTAATAATCTGACTTTACCTCCGGTCAAATCACATATTTTTAACCAAGGCCCACCGGACACTACTACTAAACTACCACAGTTGCTAAAATTAATCATAAGAAATATAACAATTGAAGAGTAAAATGCATTCATGAATTTTATTTTTCGGCAGAAAATGGTATTATTAATGAAGATAATATACGGTTATAGCAGGGAGATTTTTAATTGATCTGAATAAGTGATGAACCTCAACATTTTCTCAAGTGTCGTTTGTTAATTATTGATTGCTGCTCTTGTCGTTGTAATGGTCGCTTGAACTAGACTGAAGTATTGTATCACGTCTGAACGCATGCTTTCGAGCCTACGGACATGGACATGCATAGAAAGATATGCTAGGTAGGCTCAGTGAAAGAAAAAGCCTCATCCCCGCAATGATTAAGTATAGCTATTACTTGCAATGAATATGCTGATAATGCACCGTATTAAGAGTCGGCATGGGATATTTGACACAAGCTAATAAATTAAAAGCATATTCGCTGTTACTGTTTCTTAAACCTAGTTTTGAATGTACAGTCTTGCGATTGCCCTGCTTCCTGTTAAAGTTAGTTGCATATCCTTTACGGATGTAGCAGTCAACCCCATAATTTCTTGGTTGTTCGTGATTCCTGGGCAAGTTTACATTCAGTAGTTTTCCATTGCTTTCTGAACGACCGGTACTCATACCATTTCATAAAAAACCAACACAGCTGTGTTTCGTAAGCGGATATGCGGGATTACGAACTGCGTCCTTAACTCCTTTGCCACGAAGCCGGCTATACATTCATTGTATTGCACGCGTAATTGACATTAATAGTAGTTGCCATACTATCCCAGCAAAAGTGAGTAAACACTTTCCATACTGAATTACGACTGATGTACTGCAAATTCTTAGATGGGTTGTTAAAAAATTGTTTTGTTCTTGTGTAAGGAAGTTCTGACAGTGACAGTCTCAAGATTCATAATTCTTCAAAAGCAGGTACAAGGTTCAAAAGCGTGCTCAATGACTGCTATAGTGTTGAGTTGAGCTAACAACTGACATCACTGCACTCAGAACATTCCCAACCCTCCGACCCTCGTTCAACAGCCAGCGAATAATCACACTACTAATCGTTCCCACCGTTATCTGATTAAAAGTACTCCTGGTTTTCCCTCTCAGCTTAGAGATTCTACCAGAACCCTCGACAATACCCGAAATCTTACCCTTTCCACATACGGGTTCTCAATCTGCTCCTCCACCTTATATATATATATATATATATCACGGTACTTGAGATCTAGCTAGTTGGGCAGTAAACAATTTACTCACTGTAACATTGAGAAACTAGGTTTAGAATTAAATTGCAAGATGATATAGATTATGTTGACCTCCAAGAAGAAATATATACTACAATGTAACATCCACGTAAATGGGAAAACTCTCCAACAAGTGAATCGGTACAACTATCTCTGAACAGTCATAAAATCTTATGGAAGTTTTCTTGTAGAGATTAGAACAAGAATCGCTATGGCAGAAGGTTTTTCCAAGATGGAAAACAAAATGACCTATAATAAGCTGTCAATTGCAAGGTATTAGCTTATAAAATGAATTTTAAAGTTCTATATAGAACCACAGGTGACACAAGACCATCATCCAGCTACTGATGGCAATACTAAAACTAAAACTATAACTAAACTAAATATTGGAATATATATTATACAAACTAAATTGAAAACACATGGTTTAAACACCATAAAAGACGACTTACACATGGAAAAGTTCTGATATGAAAATACGCAACCAAATTGACTACATACTTATTAATAAAAGATTTATTATGCATTAAAAATCGTTTGAATACTGAATATTAAGAAGACACAGATTATGGTCGTCACTGGAAGAAGGAAATTCCACAATGTGATATACAAGTAAATGTGCATATTCTTAAGCAAGTGAATCGATACAATTATCTCGGCAGTCATAACATCTTATGGGAGATGCCTTGAAAGAGGTTAGAACAAGAATTTCCATTGCGAAGGTAACCTTTTTCAAGATGAAAAGCATACTGAAAAATAAAAAGATATCAATTAAAACGAGAAAAAGAGTGTTGACATGCTACAAAGAACCTATACTTGTGTATGGTTGTGAAGCGTGGACAATAAGTCAAGCTGAAAAACAGCTGATGGCTGTGGAAATGTGATTTCTGAGGAAAATGCAAAGAATACCAGGACAGACAGAAAAACCAATGAACAAGCTCTTTAAGAAACTAATGAAGATCATAAACTGATTAGAGTCATTGTGTACTGTTATATATTATATACCTTATATCCACCATCTGCGTTCGTGTTCACTATCTTATATTGATCTATTCTGTTTACTATTCGTATAGTCCATGCAATGTGTTGATCACGTTTGTCTACATCCCTTTATCCCATGTACTGTGAGTCGTGTCTGATACTGGCTGTCATGTTGTTATTTCACTAATGTTACTGGGCTTGTAGATAGTGAATACAGTTGTCTAGGTGATATATTATGGCATGTACATTCACTGTGATTATTGTCGTCACTTGGCTCGCATACAAAGCTCTCTGCTTACCGATGCCCTCAACATAGTGGGCAGAACTCACAGCGACAGCTCACGTACAGTTTACAAGAATTTCACAATGTACACAACACCGGGCGTCTATAGTCAGGGGAGCATCTCTCACACTCCATGTGCGGGCTGTCATACACTATCCACTATAGACCGTCCGTTCACTGGCTATTCCCCCCCCCCCCTGTTCTTATACTATCACACTGGTGCTGTCGCCAACCAACTCAAGTGTTAGCTCTACTCGTCGCAAATCTGTGCGAGGCAACTTGAGAATCAGGATTGTCTTTAGCCAGTCTGTGTGAAGACTTATTGTGCCAAGATGACTGTTAGAGTGAACTAATTGTTGTGTGAAATCTGCATCAATCTAGAAGTTGCAAAGAATTCAATATGTAGGGTAGATGATGTGAGGTGGTAAAATGTAATATTGGGCGAATGTCTAGGGAATCCAGGATTGGATGGGTTAACAGTTTAATTCAACCTTCTTGAAGAGGCCATTGAATGGCTCCGATCCCCCATCGTGAAGGCCAAGATAGAAATTATTCAAGTCCCAATTTATTATGAAAAGGGCCTCCCTTGAAAGGCGAGGTGATCAGGAATATCTACCAATGACACTAGAGGAAAAATAAACTCACTCCATTACAAAAATGTGTCCTTGTGTATGGATCCCTCCTCACTAAGATCACAACCCAACTGTAACACAGTATTACATAACAAATGTGAACAACAACCATTGAACAAAACGTCCACAATTTATCAACGCCAACTCCATGTTTCAACACAACAATATATTGAGAAAAGTGGTAGGTCTCGGGGAAATTCCATGTTTGGCCTGTGGATATCAATTACCCAACCAATAGTTCAAACACATGGATGACAAATCAGTGTAAAATGTTATATGATTTCCCCCAACATAAACCAACCAACAAATCACAAATCATTAACTCAATAATCTTCGAATCTATCTGCTTAATGATGGTAACAGTCACTCATGTTCATATCACTATAGAGTCTGATCATAATTAAATATTCTCCCAAATAGCACTGGGAAAAACTTCTTCTTCTGTATCAAATCCCATGTGATAATGATCTGGTTTATGTAAACTAAGCGGTACTGTCAACAATCCTGGCTCAACCCTGTTATTTACTCCCACAGTGATACTGGGTGAACTTAATCGTGACCTGACATATAAGTCTGCTGTATGGCCTCGTGAAGCTGAGGCCAGGGGTCAGTCAAAAATAGGAGTTCCTCTTCAGACTGAGCAGAAGGTAGTTCCCAAATTCATTGTGGAAAATGAAAATAATGACGACCATCTAGCTGCTCTGGTTCAAACGATCAGAAAACACTCAACTATCATCAGCAAGGCACTTCAGCACGACAAGTCTCATGTTAACAAGGCCATCCCCCAACCTTGGGGATATCACTGGATCTCTTTCTCTACACAAGTAGCTGTAGACTATGGATAGGGCTGGTACCAACCTCTGAATATACCGTTGGATATATATTCCTCAGTAGTACCGAAAAATCCTTCGGTGATGCAGACAAATCCGTAGCGAACAATGATAAACTGTCTTCATTTCACATTAATCATTCCGTGGAATAAGATGTTGTAATCAACCTCCTTGGTGTTACCTCTGTTAAAATACTGGTGCCTCTTCTGTGGTTTTGCTCTAGGGTTTTGATGATATAAAATTGATATTTGTGCACATGGTTATACATATCCTGTTATACCACTGGCCTAAGGGTGTTGAGGCGGGGCAAGCAGTCTTAACAAGGAAAATACTCTTGCGGGGTGCACAAGGTGAATTTCCTAGCTCATATAGAATGATGTAGACTTCCCTTTAGTTCAGTTTAGTGAATCTGAACTTCACACCCCATACTCCACGTGTTAGTCTGATAAACTCATGATGGTACTCCGAGTGTAAGTTTCGCAACAGAGGAAAAAATGTTGAGCTGCCCATAAATGTGCTGATCGACCATGTGGCTAGGGTCTTGTGTGATAATCAGCATTCCAGACACAAATGAAGAGAGTGTAAAAACCCCTGTAAGTAAGGTTCAAAGCTCCTAGTATCCTGAGGTCAGGACCTATCCACACCATCCAACTCTTTGTCAATATAAAAATGAATACCCCTTCTATACACATCTGAAATACAATCACAATTCATCACAATATAAATCTCACAAACATCATAGAGAAAAACAAAACAAGAAAGGTGGAGGTTGTTACTAAATCAGCCATCCCGCTTCTACGACAATGGAGCTCACTCTAACCCTGATGAATTGAGAGTGATATTTGCACATTAATCAACACCTGCCCTCCAATGATGTCATGCTGTCATAAGCATATAAACGCAAGAAAGACAAGGACAGCAAGATAAAATAAGGTCATCAGAATTAGACCAAGTTGTCCTGTGGTGTCGGAATTATGGGGTAACAAAGACATCGTGTGATAGAGGCATTAGGTTGAGATAAGGTCATTCTGTTGAGACAGATATATCTAGTTGAGACGATGTCATCCAGTTAAGACACAGGCATCACGATAAGACTAAAGGCGTGTTGAGATAAGGTCAACACGACGACCCTTCATCCCACGTCCTGTAATGCAAAATTGGTCTTTATTCTCCTCAGGTCAGACCTGGTTCACCAGTATCTTCTTTCATCTCCTCCTTCCCACTGGGGAAAAGTTCGAATACCTTCACCAACATTTATGGTGATCATTAATAGACCAATTGTACATGTGAAAGAATTAAAACGAAGAGAAAAACATATAATCATTCATGAATTAAGGCAGGCTCCATCCAATCCATACCTATCACACATCAGCAAAAGTCGAACACACGAACCCGTTGGTTTTTTCCCAGCCCAATCTTAGAAAGTGTGCTGGTTGTCGACCGCTGTTTGCAAACCTACCCACGGTTGTCAAGCAAATCAAGAGCACCCATTTTAAGAATGAATTGCACTATGGCAAATCTTAAGACTGCTGTTAGCAATTCACTGAACATAAATATTCGACAAGTCACCAACCATCATGGTGCAATGGTGGCGTAGTGGGTGTATCTTGCAAGATATCTGGGCATATGGTACATTCATCCTTCTTCTCTTATGATATTATAACTCATAAAAAGAACATACCAATCATTTAAATACTCCCCGCATCTTCATGAAGAAGATTATATGATCAATCACACATTCTGAGCACAGGAGTTGTAAAACACAGATTCACAAGAACTTTCCACAGTTTGAGAAGGATGTGCAATGAAGTGCATTCATAGGGAATAGTCCTAGAGCACATAGGAACGATGCAATTATGCATTGAGGGCGAGATTACATTCGCAGTCATATAACAACAACACATAGCAGACAAACGTTAAGCATGGTAAAACTTCGGCGGAACGGGCAGGTCATGTCTACAGAAAGAGAGCAAATCAGGCTCTCTTCTCTCAATTAAGTTCTTATTTCACAGTTTTACAATTCACGCACACTGATACCTGCGCTCCCCTTTCATCTGAAAGCACATTCATAGCATTTACAATGTATTTATAAGCCTTACCTGGGGTACAGGGAGGGAAATTGGACAGTATAAGGAAAAATCCCCCCCCCCCCCCCCCCCGAACTATGAGAGGGACTTGTCATGCTTACATTTTCTGGCCAAGTGACAACTGAGTTAGGGACGGGTTCCAGCAAGCCTTGGCCGGAAATTGAACCAACAAAAGGTCGGGCTCACTTTAGGATTCATACCCAGTCCATATAAGGAACGTTTACTTAGTACCCTATTTCCCAATTAAAGGAAATCGGCGAAGGACGAACCAAATATATCACAGATGGCTTATGTAAAACTGTTGACAGCAGTCTGGGTGTGTAATGTACCTTAAGCTGTCCACGCCCCGAATGCCGAGTCCAGCTAGGTTTCCCTACTCAAGTCACTGTGAACACACCTTCCGATATTGCAGTTTCTTACGAAAGACCTTTTGAATTGTCCCAATTGACACATCAAATTCTTTCGCTAGCGAACGTATGCTTCGACACCGGTTCATCTGTAATGCTGCATCAATTTTGGCGATGGCTTTTTCTGTTACAACAATATGCACTTGACGTCCTTTCCGAAACAGTTGTACCCAGTCTGTCACTGTTCGACACACATTTGTTACCTTACGCTGCCTGCATTCTTCAATGAATGTCCACTGGTCGACATCCTTCAAATGATAGAAACTGAATCATCGCTCTTTGAGCTTCTTTGGACGGATTTTGGATCAACCCGGCCATTTTCTCAACGGTCAGAAACAGAACCTATGCATCATGGGACGATAAGCACTTGTTCTTTTATTCATTGATCAGTACTTATCACATGACTATGACATGATCATGTTCAACGTACGAAATTACGCGAGGTGCGGCACGAACAGATTTCAAATGAGCGCCCCTTATAATATTCAGGTAAATGGGAATATTCTTAAACTGGTGAATCAGTACAATTATTTCGGATTGCTTGCTTGCTTGCTTGCGTTCGCTGGCTGTGAACTCCAGCGAGAAGTCCTGTATGTCGGATGAAGACATCTTGTCCAACATCAGTGTGATTTCGGATAAGTCACAACATTTGATGGCAGAATCCTTGACGATATTAGAAGAAGAATCACCAGGGCGAAGGTAGCCTTGTGCAAGAAAGAAAACATACCGACCAATAAACAGATGTCATTTGCATCGAGAACAAGAGTGTTGAGGTGCCACATAGAACCTGTGCTTTTGTATGAACGTGAAGCGTGGACAATGAGAAAACAGACTGAAAAACACCTCTTGGCTGTGGAAATGTGGTTTCGGAGGAAAATGCAAAGAATAACGTAGAGAGACAGAAAAAAGAATGACCAAGTCCTACGAGAAACAAATGAAAATCGTAAACTGATTAGAGAAATTAGGCGTAGACTGTCAACATTTTTTGTTCACGTTATGAGAAGAAATACATTGGAGAACTTGGTTGAGACAGAGCTAATACACAACTATCGTGATCCGGTGAGATGGCGAGACATGACCGCCCACGCTTATCGGCATGGCAGATGATGTTGATGATTATTCAGATAATCACTTTATATGACATATAACTCTGTCTGTATGCACCTGACGAGATGCAGAAAAATATGCCAGGCAATAAATCGTGCAACATATGTTTGTGGTTTCTGTATCTATTATATGTCTAATATTCCCAGTAGAACTCACTATCCTTATTGGTGTACCGGTATCTATCATAATGAGCATATTACTAGTTCTACTGGTTGAATGTAACTCACTGTCATTATGGGTGTGTGTGCAGCTCCTTCCGGAAATTTATTTCTCTCCCTGTTCCATTTATTTGATTCAACATCTTCTACTCGACTGGCTCTGTGAGTTCACTCTCTATAATGAGATCATGTTTGCCATATTTTAACATCATACAATACTCTGAAAGAAGCTTGTTAAAAGGGAACCTTATTGTACATATAAAAATCGGACACTGAGAAGGCCCTGTCTCTTGTGCATACTCGTGGCTTTGTGTAAACGGGAGAATCCCGTGTGTCCTCTGGTGCTAAAAGTTTTATGCTTCAGAAGAGAAATAAACTAGCGGAATGGAAACTTGATTTAAGTTCACCAGTAAACAAGGGGTAACGCTACCATTGGAAACTCTTGCAGGTGGTACACGATGATAAACTGCTTCGTGCCAAAGCAATGAATCAGAAAGTACAAGTCAAGACCATAAAATACTTGGAAGCCGCGGAGAATGAACAAGTGATGCCCAATCGATATTATAGAAATACAATCTGTAAAAAAAAAAAAAAAAAGGCAAATCAAGTCTGGTTCATGAAGTTTAATGTATGGCAAGGTACGTGAATTGCTATAGCATTTCCGCTAGCAAACTTGGAATCTGGAATATCCATTTTTAAGCACAAAGACCGGGTGTGAAAATATCGCAGTCCAACCAAAAATGGTCGGGGGTGTATTCGGTAAGAAGCGCGATTACATGACGGTGGATGAAATATCGATTCTCGATGTCTTTTTTTGTGTGGTTCTTGTCAACCGTTGCCATGTTAACGAATGGCTGCACTAGTGCGCAATAGTAGCTGTCCCTGCAGTGCAGAAAGCAGTAGGACGATGTAGTAGACTCTGACCTAACGATCTATAATGACAAACTGACCTCACAGCACTCGGACCAAACCCATAACATTATTGTGCATGTTGACTTGGCTCGATTGTTGCGTGCTGGTTAGCCACGCGTCGGAATAGTCCTTGATCGGACAATTAGTTCAATAATCTATTACCACTCTAACAATCTTCATGGAGAAGATTTGTTAAAAGAAGTGCCACCGTGAGTTATTTCATATGATCCCTTCTCCTGGGTAGTGACGCAATGCCATCCAATGCCACCCCAGAAAGAACATCCAGAGTTCTGTCCACACAGCATATATTCATACATTATTGTGCTCTATAGTGTGTTAGAGTCAGTCAGGTCTTAGTCAGATATGACTGAGCTACCGTATGACAGTAGACGGTAGTACCTGCTTTCTGTAAGCGCCGAACGTTGGGCGGCGCTTACCAAACCCGACACCCCACATTGTGCCAACGGCTTCAGGCGGAAGAGCGCAATTGGGAGGGTACTAGCCTTATCCTGGTGCGAGGAAATGCAACCCAAAGACAAAATAAGTCATGGCAGGGCAGACCAGGCCCTAAGCCTTGATTGGCAACTGGTCTAGGATCGAAGCTCCGACAGGCGGACAAATAGAACATTGCTTTGCTGATCCGGCAGCTTCTGCAGCTTGTCTTGTTCCAGATTATAGGTGTCAACTTTCCTCTGGAGTGAACAAGGCAGGCCGAGAGAGGGATCATGCTGCATGGGCAACACATGGTTTCTTTATTTTAGCCCAGGCTTTGTGCTATGGAGAGGCAATAACTCCATCCCTAGTCTTAACCGGTCTCGGAATCAAAGCGAGAGGCAATTGTTACGGGTTATAAGTCCTTGTCAGTTGGCGTAGACATGGAGCGCCACGCGTTGCCTCTGACGGTGGGAGACACCTACAGGTGTCACTGATCAGCTACCGCCCGCCTCAAGCTGGGCAGCCCCCAGCCAATTGGGTGCTGATCCGCCACAGCCTGCCTGCTTCAATGGGTGCTTGGGGCTAGGACAAAATCTTAATCGCAGACTGTAAAACCAATGCACCAGGTACTAATAAAAGGAATAGAAACCTCAAGCTACGGCTTGCAACCTGGAACGTGAGAACCATGTGTCCAGGATTTTCCACTGACTTGACAAATATTGACGATGTGAGAAAAACGGCTGTGATTGATGCTGAACTCAATCGTCTTAACATTGATATTGCTGGCCTGCAGTAGACTCCCCTCGCTGAGGAAGGCTCACTCAGGGAAAACAATTACACCTTTATTTGGAAGGGAAGAGGGCAGGCAGAAAAAAGGCAACATGGTGTGGGCTTAGCAGTGAAGAATTCGCTACTGGGAATGATTGATATCCCAGCTGGAGGTAATGAAAGATTATTATCACTGCGCTTGGCAACCTCTGGTGGATTTGCCACCATTCTCACTGCATATGCACCGACACTCGCTTCCTCTGATGATGAGAAGGATACGTTCTACGAGCAGCTAGACTCTGCGATCAAGGCAGTTCCAAAATCCGACTACATTTATATGCTCGGTGATTTCAATGCTCGTGTGGGCAAGGACTCGAGTTCATGGCCAGTGTGCCTTGGAAAATACAACATCGGTCGCATGAATGATAATGGCAAAGGATGCTGGAGCATTGCACTAGAAATGACCTATGTATTACAAACTCCTTTTTTAAAACAAAAGAGATGCATAAGGTCACTTGGAAACATCCAAGATCCAGCCATTGGCATCAGCTGGACTTCATTATCACACGGATACAACATCTGAACCATACATCATTAACTCGAAGTTACCACAGTGCTGACTGTGATACAGATCATTCTTTGGTTGTTGCAAGGGTTAGACTGAGACCAAAGAGAATCTACACAGCTAAACACAAGTCTAGCCCCAGGATTAATATTACTGACACTCACGATCCTGGAAAGTGCTTTGAATTTCAACAGCAACTTGAAGACGCTTTCAATGATACATCAGAAAATTGTATAGTAAATGATAAATGGAGTAAACTTAAGGAAACTATTTATAAAACAGCGGTAGGGGTTTACGGCACTGTGGATCATAAGAGGCAGGACTGGTTTGCGGCAAACAGCCAGATACTGCAGCACTTGATTGATAAAAAGAAGATAGCTCTCTTAAGAAACAAGGAAAGACCAACGCAGTAACACTCTGAGTGAGCTGAAGCAAGCGAGGAAGGATGTAAAAAAGGCGGCCAGGCAGTGTGCGAATGACTATTGGATCAAGTTATGTGAGTCCATTCAAATCGCAAGTGATAATCCCACAGGATTTCAAAGATTCAAACATCATAACGCTGTACAAGAACAAGGGAGATCGGAGCGACTGTAACAACTATAAGGGTATCTCACTTCTGTGTATTGTTGGGAAAGTATTTGCCAGAATTGTCCTGCACAGACTTCAAGTCCTGGGAGATCAAGTCTACCCCGAATCACAGTGCGGCTTCCGTCAGAACCATTGATATGATATTCTCATTGCGACAGATGCAAGAAAAATGTCGGGAACAAAATCAGCCACTGTTTATTGCCTTCATCGACCTCACAAAGGCATTCGATTTGGTCAGTCGTGAGGGTCTGTTCAAAGCATTAAAGATGATTGGCTGCCCACTAACTCTTCTGTCCATTGTGGAATCGTTCCACACAGGCATGAAGGGTATAATCAAGTTTGATGGCTCAACTTCAGAAGAGTTTGAAATCAAGAGTGGAGTTAAGCAAGGTTGTGTACTATCCCCCACCCTCTTTGGGATATACTTTTCACTTCTACTGAAATATGCCTTTCGTGATCAGGATGACGGTATATACATTCACTCACGCTCAGATGGTGGCCTCTATAATGCTCAGAGATTGAAGGCCAAGACCAAAATTAGCAGGGTACTAATCAGAGAGTTACTTTTTGCGGATGATGCTGCGATTACGACCCACTCTGAGGAAGAATTAGAACATCTACTATCTGCATTCTCCAATGCTTGTTCTGAATTTGGTTTAACAATTAACAAAAATAAGACACAGATTATGTCACAAGGTGCACATGGTGTACCATCAATCTTTATTGACGACGCTGAACTGGAGATAGTAGACCATTTTACATATCTAGGATCAGAGGTAAATAGCAAATTATCCCTCGATCAGGAAATCAACATCAGGATTGGCAAGGCAGCAACAACAATGAACATGTTAGCAAAAAGAGTCTGGGAGAACAGGAAGCTTACTGCCAAAACAAAAGTCCTCGTCTACCAAGCCTGTATCCTTAGTACTCTTCTTTATGGCAGTGAAACCTGGACAACTTACTCACGCCAAAAGAAGCGTTTAAACAGCTTTCATATGCGGTGTCTGCGAAGAATACTTGGTATTAAGTGGCAAGACAAAATCACAAATACTGAAGTATTGGAAAGATCAGGTTGTGTGACGGTGTATTCCATGCTCAGTCTTCGTAGACTTAGATGGATAGGACACGTTAGGAGGATGGATGATGGTAGAATACCAAAGGACATCTTTTTTGGTGAATTACAGACGGGTAGGAGATCTCAGGGTCGGCCTCTACTACGATACAAAGATGTGTGCAAGCGGGACATGATTGATACAGGCATTGATAATGCACATTGGGAGCACGTCGCCGCTGAACGTGTTGCGTGGAGGGCAACTATCAGAAATTGAATAAAGACAAAGGAGAAAATGATTGCAGATAAAGCACACACAGAGCGTAAGAAACGTAAGATGGTGCAAAATGGTGGAAATGACCATGATTTCACATGCACCTACTGTGGGCAAACATTTGCAGCAAGAATTGGCCTTACCAGTCACACTCGCCACTGCCATGGATCGTAGTTATTAAGCCTTTTTGAAGCACAATGTACCAAACTATCGTCTGTCAAGACGGAAAGGTGCCAATGATCAGTGTGTTAGATGAGAATCTGTGCCACGTTTGTTCTCCAGATCTGTCCTTCAGTCGCACAACTCTCTGCGCGCTCTTCCGAGTTTGATGATCATCTGATGATAGTTGTTACTGTTACTGTACGCTGAGTATCCATTCTGACGCCGCTCCTCTAGCACATGTTACAGTGCAAACCGCTTAAGGCGATCTCGGATGTGGCGAATTTATGCTGTGAAGAACAATATTGTATTGTACTTTGTAACTGCATTACTATATGTTTAAGCTCTTAAAAGGGGAATTTCTTATAAGAAGAACAATTTCTTGGGTTCCAGGTGAGTTCGCTTTATTAGGTTTGCGCTGTATCCCATGGTTACCCATCCCACCGTATTATCTTCATCTGCCTCATATAAAGCCATCGCCTCATACTTGCTTCCTTAGTGTCGTTCATATTTATATGTAGAGGATGGCGCTGGCCACCAGTTACACACGTATCGTACCTGGCCATAGCTAGTGTGTGTCTGAAACTGATTGGCCAGAAGTCGGATCGCAATAGAGTTGTGCACCCCAAGATAACTCCTAATAATATATATATTTTGAATGCTCTCTAGTCGTTCACAGTGGAAGAACGAGAGCGTGAGTATGCCCCGGCCATAACTGATCACAGACAGAACCAACTGAATGTACAACATAACAATCATAAGATGTCTGATTTGTGGAGAGCTTTCAATAACAGTAAAATATAATCAAACAAATGGACTGATATAAACTAGAAATGGAAAAGTTCTCAGTCAATTGAACACATGGGCGAATACCATGAGGAACTCCTGAATAGACCAGTTCCAGATTAACCTCGTGATATCCAGCTTGCAGAAGTGGAGCTGAATATCAACTGCGATAATCCATCTATGAAAGAGATTAGCAAAGCTACCAAACTTTTAAAGGCTGGGAAAGCTGCTGGTCCAGATCGCAACCCAGAAGAAGCTGTTTATCTTACACAAGAAACCATATGCAAGATCAAGTAAAAGTATCAGATGGGAGGTTACACAGTTATGTTTAACAATGTATATGAGAGGCACAGACATTAAGAACAAAGCAAACAAATGATTATACGGACTCCATTGCTGAAACCTGACTTCAGAAGATGGAAGTATACACATATATAAGTAGTAATGTAGATACATATGGGAAAACAGATGGATATATATCAAAATAAGAATACAAAAGTCAAGATGAGTATTGCTAGCACTAGAACTTTTGCTGAAGTCAAAAGAAATGAAACTTAGGACCAAAGTTATAATATTTAATCAGCACTACTGTACGGATCAGATACAATGAACACTACTACAAAGATTACAAATAAATGACACAATTTAGTTAATTGGGGCCTGCGTATAACAGAAGTACACAATTAGGAACGATAGAATCACCAATGTCAAATACCGGTGAACCGGGAGGCGAAGACAAGACGCGAAAGCTGGTTGCGACATACACTGAGACAACTTGAAAATAGTATAACTCTAAAGACCTTTTAGCGAATCCACATGGAAATAAATAGAGGAATAATTAAAACAAGGAGAAAAGAAATAGAGACAGAGATTATGAATAAAGGGATGCCATAAACAGTACTACTCGTTACAATTACAGATGGGACGGCTTGGAGTGAAGTGGTTGCGGGTATGTGTCCCAAAGTGGGATAAAGGGCGGAATAAGAAATCCCTGCGTGCCGTTTGTGCGTGTTTTCGACATGTATTTAAACAAACTGTGATTGAATCCTATACTAAAGTATTTGAAACATGTAGGATGCATTTACTAGGAGTTGTCAAGGAATACCTGAAAAGTACATTCTATGCATTCATATTGTGACACGCGTCCCTACGCAACTCATAGATCGGTTGTAGAATCTCCTGAAAATACAAATTCCCTCACTCTTGTGTTTTTTTTTCGCATATCCTTTACAGGACATCGCTGTCAACATCAGCATCTTTGAGCTGATTGTTGATTTCTTGGCATGATTACGCTCAGTAGTTTGCCATTGCTTTCGGAGCGACCGGCTCACATTACGGACACGGAGAGAACCGCCACCGATTCTCACGCACGTCACGTTACTCAAGAGAGTATACGGTATTACAGAGAAATTCGCTAACGCCCTGGCCAGGGAGACCGACTCTCTCTCTCTCGGTACGTGTTCTATACGCATTGTTTATGATGTCTATGTTCTCAAATGTATAGAAACTTCTCTTCATCATTCATCAATGCGTGGCTTGGGGAATATACAGTAGTTGTGTTGAACTGGGTCAAGAACCGACATCACAGCACTCGGGATATTCACATACGTGCTTCGTCCTCACCTTTAGTAGCCAGTGAAAAATCACAATAGTAATGGTACCAATAGCAGTCTGATGATGTGTCTGTCTCCGTTTCCTCTGTGTTTTGAGTGTCGGCTAGATTTTCTGGTCACTTCCTGAAGCAACATTTGCTCCAAGTTCTGCACTAGCACACGATTTCAAACGACTCCGACCACATTTGCCTTAGCATGCAGCAATATCCTTCCAATGAGTGTAGACCCAGCCAATCTGTCCGCTTACTCGTTTCCTATCACACCAGCAAGTCCTGGGAAAAAATCCAAAAGATGCTTTCTATATTTGACTGATGAATAGAAGCCCGCCACTCTGTCCGAAGCATACCTGTCTTCATCTTTCTCATCATACTCTGTGAGTCCATTACAGTCACGACTCGCGTGTGCTCTGTGTATTCCAGCCAGCGGAACGCCACCATGACTTCCTCTACCTCCATTAAAGACTAGATGGTGTGGTATCATATGTCAGGCTCTCCTGCACCAAACAACGTTCACTAACCTTCGCCACGAACCTCCAGGCACCTTTACCTCTTTGCAAAGAGCCATCCGTGAATATGATTACATCGCTTGGCTGCGACTTTTCGTGGATCAATTGTTGCACCTTCCATTCAGTGCAACCTGCTGGCTAATCCCTGCACTCCCTATCCAATGTTATTATGACCCTGCATAGGTCTAACTTTTCTACTGGGGTTCTAACCCGCTTCCTCTCCTCTCCCAATATTCTCAAATGGAGAGGCATGCACACTTCTCTGATTGTGTCCTCTGTCGGAGCCATCCATTATTCTTCTGATCAGTCTGTGGCACTTAGCTGTGTCTAGGGCTTCATGCATTAGGTGTTTCGTGTCTGCAGCCACTCGGTGATATTATTTAGCCTGAAGGACGCTGAACCTATCTGTAATTTAGAGTCGGGCCTGGATGTATCGCATACAGACTACTAGCGTGTCCTTTGCGTATTCCAGTATCCCTGGATAACTTCATTTTGTATGTGCTCTTGTTTCACCAGCTGATTCTGTACTCAGTTGCTCGCAATCTTGCTTGTGTATGCAATGAATAACATAAGCGATATTGCAGATCCTTGTGGTAATTTCGGGGTAATAATGCATGCCTCCAAGTTCCATGAACATAGGTGGAGAGCAACCTTACGAAAGTGCAAGGCAGCTACTTCCCATATCACCACCCAGAGACTAAAACACGTCTCCATAAGTGTGCATTAAGGTATTATATCTGCCTCTGTTGTATGCATCTTTAAGTTGAAGTGCTGCAGCCATTGTTTACTGTCTATTATGGAAATCTCTCTCTCTCTCTCTCTCTCTCTCTCTCCTCTCTCCTCTCTCTCTCTCTATCTCTCTCTCTCTTTCTCTCTCAGTCTTTCTCTCTCTTTCTCTCTCTCTTTCTCTCTCTCTTTCTCTCGCTCTTTCTCTCTCTCTCTTTCTCTTTCTCTCTCTCGCTCTCTTTCTCTACTCTTTCTCTCTCTCTCTCTTTCTCTCTCTCTCCCCCCACCCCTCCCCCACCCCGCATAAACATCAAACGCGAATATCGCTGCGTTTGACCAGGTTTCTTTCCTTGGTCGGTAACCCTCCAGCCCTCTTGGGAGTAGCTATTTTTTTTCCCAAGAATTTCTGCAGCTTAACAAAAGCAATCTGTTCCATTACCTTGCCTAAAGTATTCTGCAAGGTGATAACCCTATAGACAATAACTCTTGAATGATCCTTGCCTGGCTTGGGTAGTGGAATTAAATAATGTGCACCCACTCTTGGGGCACTGATGCTGTGCTAATGCTCATATTTAAAACACATATCCATCACCTCCAAATCTCCATCGCTCATATCTTTCATAATGATGCACCTGACTCTGTCAGGACCTGTCGCAGTGTCCTTCGCTATTTCAGTACATACTTTATGTCTTCTACCTGTGTGACATTCTTATAGCCGTCGTCCTTGATGACAACTGCTAGTTGCTCTCTAACAACATCCCTTCTGTCCCCGTCGCTGTGATCTGTCTGTGTTATGAACCTCTCTAGGGAAACTTCTTTCTCCTTGTCCGTTGTCATGATCATACCGCTATCCTTATATAATGTTGGCAATGTGGTAGGCTCATTTTTTCTACGCATTTGTTTGTGTACTTTCCAGAATCTACCCAAAGTCGTATCACCCCCCATATGACTCATGCAGTTGTCCCATTTAGCTTTTCTATGTGGTCTCTGCTGCACGGAGCTTGAACGTCTCAACTTTCTCCTGTTGCACTCTTTCCGCCATCTCAAGTTTCTCTTAAGTGCTTTGTGGTGACTTGAGTAATTTCTGTAGCTACTTAGTTGCCGCCCTCTTACACTTCCACAGAAGTAAAACCTCTGGAATACATCATTGGAGGAGGGGGTGGGGTTGTGAAAGAGAAGAAAAAAAGGTATGGGGGGGGGAGTGGCTGCACATAAGTGAGTCTACTCGGTCTAATCCATACCTTTTTGTGGGTGAATCCAATAAGGGTTCCGATTCCGATTTGTAGAAAAATAAGAAACTTTCCACCTCGTTCAACCAGCCTCAATGGCTTTGGTTATAGTTGTGGTGGTTCATAGTTGAGTATAATTTGTTCTGGTCTTTTGCGCACTGGACGACTTCTGTTAATGCATGTCTGGCCGGGTTCTTCTTTTTCGCAATACACCGTGCCAGCCTCGTTGCTTCTGCCGTTGTTGCTGCGTGTCCCTGCTGCCACTGTCGGTTTTCCCCTCCGTCTCATTTGACGTTTTCTCGAGTTCCTGATCTCTCTTGACGCTGTGTGCTTGATTTTTCTTGCGTTGAGTCCTGCTAAGTGTCCGCCTTTTTCGTCTGTGTTTATTTTATTGGATAGCCCCGTGGAGTGTCCGCCTTTTTCATCTGTGTTTATTTTACTGGACTAACCCTGGGAAGGGCCCGCCTTTTATTGTCTCTGTTTTCTTGAGCTAGCGAGAAAGGCCAGCCTTCTATAGTCTGGGCTTGTTTTCTTGGGTCTTGGTTCAGGGGGTCTTTGTCCAGCGTAGGGGAGGGATTGTGGAGCCCCTCTTATCCAGCGTTGGGAAGGTTTCCTACCGTCTCCTCTTTTCCAGCGTTGGGGAGGTTTCTGTCACGGAACGAAGCTTTACCATCCCAGAATACTTTCTCGGTCACCGACATCTGAGGGGCCATTTAGAGAAATAAAGTTTGAATCACGGTTCTCAACGTCTATTCAGCTATGAGTAAGATAGCACAAGGAGACCGCCTACACCCAAATCGATCGTATGCTAGAACTGTACAGTCTCACATTTAACACGTTTTGACGCTCCTCACCCGAGGCTAGGGAAACAATTGGAAACCCTTGCTTGATAAGACTTCCGGGTTAACACATTTCCGGGGAGAACACAGACTGACGCAGCAGGAGCTAATTCAGACTGGATCGAGAAACTAGATGAGAAGTGTTGGACCGATAATGAACCTTGCTAAGGTCAACGGTATGAAAGGACGGACATCACGGCTTTGCCAGGAAAACCACATGGCTGACATCCACCGTCAGATCAGCGCAATCTGAAGTATACCTAATAGATAATAGTAATTAACAGCCGGGTATAAGTAGACGGGGCTTTGTGATTCTCAGTAGATTTGCCTAGTTTTGAATCAGGTAATAGAAAGTGACTTTTACATGTATAAATTTCATAAGTCTATACCTCATGATGTCTAAGAACTTCTCTGAATGTTAGTTTGTAGTCACTATTCACCAGACTTTAGATTTACCGACTCGTATTATTTCTATTTGAACTAACCTGATCTCTTTTTGTTGTGTGCATTCGTTTGTACAGAACATAGTCAATTGACTATATTTCGTTTACTTCTTACCATGACAGTGGCTTAGTAGTGACTAAACTGGGCAGACCAGTAATGCGGATGTCCTGTGTGGTTACTTCAATGAGACTTGTTTATGTGTCTCATTTTGTATGTATACAATATCATTACTAACTTATTGTTATGCCATTAGTAGGAATAACATTATATGTCTATTTTGAATTAGTATACTTTATGTGTATTGGATGTTTGAGATGTAATTTATCATATGCAAACCTACCAATATGAATAGTGTTATGCTATTTTGTTCTTATGCGCAGCACGCATTGGCATATTGCCTATTGATTGTGTGTGCAGCAGAGGCGTAGTGATGTGGACATTACCCACACTCGGTATTGGGGATATGGTCCGCCTAGCCCTTTCAGTGTGTTGTGAAGGAGCGTTCACGGTACCTCACGGAGGCTTGTCACCGAGGCTGATCACGGCACGTAAACCCGGAGATCAGGTACTATTATGATATCACTACTGACCCTTTAATCTGCTAAACCAACGGTTCAACGGAGCGGCTGTGAGGAACTAAGTGTCTGAATGAAGTTATGGCATATACTTAGGACAATTCATTCCTTATGACAGGACGTTATTAGGGATGGCAGTAATTGTAATTACGGTGTATGAGACGACTAAAAAGTCCTTCTCAGACTACACAGTAGGAGAGTGAACGCAGTAACGCTGGAAGAGGGACACTGTCAGACTTGTCATTGTGATTGTATATGAGGGTGGTAGAATGTATGTATTATTTAGGATTGTACTGATGTAGAACTAGATAATACACATTCTTGATTACCTCTTCCAAGCCCTCAACAGGAGCCGAGTTTTTTCCCGTGCAGTGACAACGTAGGAACCAGGTGGTGACAGAACGGAACACTACTGTTCCGAACACCGTCCGGCTGTTCGCGGATCTCACTTGTACACTGGCCACGCATCCAGACAGGAAAGAAGTAACCTTAGAGTTATGTAGTCTCTGTTCATCACTATTTATATGTAATGGTCATATTGTATAAACTTATATTAACTCACCAACATCATCTTTATAACCATCCATGACTAATGATAGACAATAAATGTTGTAGTTTGTTTTAACTCATAGTTCAGTTGTTAGACCTTTGTTTTCCAAGGGACGTAATAGCCTTGCTTACCTTGGTGGGGGTTTAATTAAATACCAGGGAGGGGAACCCAGTCGGAGGGGATAATTTACCCTGGCTAGAAATCATTTCGGTGATGTAAACCTAGTAATCTAACTTCCCCCTTTCCCACTCCTTAGAGAATATCAAGGACAGCTAATTTACGAGCCACTTGTAGCTGTACTCTTGCATATTAAGGGGCGTAATCTTTATTTCAGCCATATAGAATTTGTCCCGAATCAATTTCTGAATATCTGGGGTGGCCCGCCAGCGATAGCACATTCAGCTAGGCGGTGGCGCACCCTCACTTCTGACAGTTTCCTACTGTCTCCTCTTCTCCAGCGCAGGAAGGGCTTTCCTGTGCCATCCCTATTGTCCACTGTTGGGGAGGTTTTCTGTCGTCTTCTCTTGTCCGGTGTCTGAGGGGTATCCAGTGCGTCCTCCTCTCCGTCGTTGGGGCGATTTTCACCCTTCTCCTTGTCACCCGTATCGGAGAGGGTCCTTTCGTCTCTCTTTTGTCCACCGTTTGAGAGTGTTTAATCATCTCTATATATTCCCTATTTTCCTGTTATCGTGTAGTCGATTCATTTCATCCTTACTATATTTGTTTTTCTTTTGCTGTTGGCTTTATTTTATGTTGGTTATATTTCTTTCCCTGTTCTTGCAATGAATTGTTTTATAAGCTTTTGTACTTCTTTGTCGTCTTCCACCTGTAGGCATTCCCTCATCGTCATCGTCGTGTTTCTTGTTTGGGGATGTTCTACTGGGTCCCTGCGTTCTTGGTCGTAGGTAGGGGCGGGGCTGAGTGGTCTCGAGGTATGGTGTTCGCCTCGAGTACTGGAGGTCCAGGGTTCAAGCCCCGGTGAGGACCGGGATGTTTTCACGTGGACTTCTAGTAACAAAATTTCCCCTGGTCTCTGGGTAGTGAGATCGGACGCCCGTGTGTATTGTTGCGCACGTAAAAAATCCTTAGGCAGTTAGAAATCGAAAAAGAGTAGCCTAAGGGCGCTGCCCGGGCAAAATTTCGAGTTAAAAATTTACCAAAGTATTAAAGGATCCTCGCCGGTGTTACGGAGTTCGTGCACTGAGCTGAGATTCTCCGGACTCAGGCTTGAGTTAGGAGTATAACGGAGCACTTATGGGTTATACCCGTGTGCTGTGATGTTGATCCGCCGACTAAAAATCCAAGAAAGGTTGTTCACGATAGTAGGTAGTGTTCTATAGTGTTTTCTTCCAGGCAATCAACGCAAAGTTGTCGGCTGATTTGATCTTTCCAGTTTCCGATTCTCAATCTCCATAGTTTCTTGTACGTTGGAATTTGTGTGTTATCTTTCACTTGACTTTTCATACTAAGCTCTCTGAGCATGTGGTAAGCGTGTCGTCCATTATTGCTGTCTCTTCATTGTTGTTTCCATTTGTCATTTACTTGTTGTTTGATGATGCTTTTTGCCTCCAGAATGCCGAATCCTGTGTTTACTATATTCTGGCTGTTTGTCCAGCGTTTTGCTGCCGTGTCTACCCTCTCATTGCCAGTTATCCCTCTGTGTGCTGGTATCCATACTATTGTGACCTGGCATCCCATATTTCATAGGTTTGTTGTTAGTGTTAATATTTCCTCTTTCAGGTTGTGTTCCATTTAGAGTAGCTACCTAGTGATTGTACTACGGATAGTGAATCCGTCAATATAGTTATTTTATAGGGGGTTACCTGTTGCTATTTCTAGTCCTTTCATAATTCCTACTAGTTCTGCCGTATACACCGATGTGTTGTCTGTTATTTTGTACTCTTTTTTGATATTCCAGTACGGTACTACTACTCCTGCCCCTACCTCCCCATTCTCGTTCTTTGATCCGTCTGTGTATATAATGAGTTGTCCGTGCTTACTTGTCTTATGTATTCCTCCGCTATGTTTTCAGCTTCCCTGTCCTCTGTTGATTTCTTAACTGGCTCGCGAGTGTCGTAATGGTAATTTGTCTGCGAAATTTATTTCGTGCCAGTGCCCTGGCTAGTTTCTACTCCGCGTTCATCTCCTGCTGTCCATCCTGCTGGTGTTTGTCTTTTGTATGGGTATTCCTCCCCATACGCTTCTATTTTCTTTGAATGCACTGAACGTCGGGTGTCTCGCATTCTTCGTCGCCTTCATCCAGTAGTTGTACGCTAGTTGCTGTCTTCTCAGTTGTAATGGTAGTACTCATAGTGTTACCTCTTGGGCTTCCCTTGGTGTTTGCTTGCCTCTTCTTAGGATAAATCCCAGCGCCTGGCTCTGAATTGAGTCCAGTCTTCGTTTGTTCTATTCCGAGGCTGCGTCATATACTGTGCTTCCGTATTATATCTTCCTCTGATTAGCGATTTCTATAACATTAGCATCGTTTTTGTGTGGGCTCCCCATCCACTGCTTTTAATTACTCAAAGCATATTTATTGTCTTTTTGCCTTTTTTCGACTGTCTGGTCTATGTGTTTTCTCCAGCTTAGTTGTTCGTCTAGTGTCATCCCCAGGAATCTTGTGTTTTTTTGTTCTCTTTATATTCTTCAGCCGGTCTCTCTGGTCAAGAGGTTACACGACTTTCTCCGTAATCTCGTATACTCTCGTAAGTAACGTGACGTTTGCGTGGGAATCGGTAGCGATTTTCTCCGCGTCGGTAACTTACGGGGTATGTGAGCAGGTCGCTCAAAAAGCAATGGCAAACTACTGAGCGTAATCTTGCCAAGAAATCAACAATCAGCTGACAGATGCATGTTGACAGCGATGTCCTGTAAAGGATATGCGACCCCCCCCCCCCCCCCCCCCAAAAAAAAAAAAAAAAAAAATAAATTTATATCCTTCCCTTGGATCTTGATGTCCCGTCCGTGTAGAATCGTTTTCTCTTGTCTGTGTTGATCTCGTATTTAAAGGCCCTGGGTGCTCTTGTAGTCTTGAGCTTGCTCGGTTTGGAAATCAACAGGAAGCGTGGCAGGTGTTCACTTACATGATCCCCAAAACGGTACATTTCTTTTCCGATTCCGACGACAGCGTGACAAGTGCCACGCCGATAGCAGTATCTGTGTCCACAGGCCTCATTGCCACTATAGTTGGTCTCCCACCATTCATGCAGACTACCTCTATCTCAACTATGGCATCCGCAAGGGCGTACCCCTGTTGGTTTTCTCCTGTATAGTCCCTTCTCTGCTCCGAGATTTAAAATGATGAGAAGCCTGCCCCTTGGGATGCAAGTTTAAACATTCTCCACTCAACCTATATATACACACTCACATACAATCACATGCACACTTCACTCAACTCATTTACACTTACACACGCATATAAATGGTCTTCCGTTGTACAATTGTGACACAACGTTCTTCATCATTGTTACAGTGCGTCAACTATTGCACACCAACCAGTGAAAATATTGCACCTGAACGCATGAGAAACACACTACGCCACACTTGACACTGGAAATGGACACCTGTCAGTTTATATTTGGACTAAACAACGTCCCCAATACATAGAATCATTGGAGAAGGCCAGTCACGTGATTGTGGGGTCGGCCTGACAATAGCGTCCAACTTGTAAATTGCTCATTCTTCAATACAAGATCCAAGCGGACGGTCCTTTCTCTTGAGTGGTGGCCGAATTTTCCACACAAAAAATAATAATGTGTAGTTAGTTCTGAACCGAGGTAAGCTCATCAGTCTATAGATCTAAATAATGCCCAGAAGTGTACAGTTGAGGTATCCAGTGTTTGAGCATCATTTTAAGTGTGTTATTAATAATATAAAAACTCTGGCGTGTCAACTTGCAAGCCGCCACTTCTGGCTGAACCGCGCCATTGTCCGGCCAATCTGACGCGATCACCTTTTTCTTAAAACTGCTCGCTCTGAAGTGATTCTTTAATTCTGTTGTCGTTAATGTGTGCATATTACAACATACCATCATAGGAAACTGTAGGAGGTGGAATTATTAATGCACTCTTATGCATTTCCTCAAAATTGCCTATTAAACTGTCTGCTATCTAGAAGACAGTCTTTAGTCTTTAGTCTTTAGTCGTAGGATCAACATCACGGCACACGGTTTAACCCATAAGTGCTCCGTTTTCCTCCTAGCTCAAACCTGAGTCTGGAGAAACTCAGCTCAATGCACGAACTCCGTTGCATCGGCGAGGATCCTGAAATACTTTGGGTAGATTTTTAACTCGAGATTTTGCCCGGGCAGAGCCGTTAGGCTACTCTTTTTCGATTTCCAACTGCCAAGGGATTTTTTACGTGCGCAACCATACACACGGGCGTCCGATCTCACTACCCAGAGACTAGGGGAGATTTTATTACTGGAAATCCAGGTGGATTTTTTAAATAAATCCTGGTCCTCACCGGGGCCTGAACCCGGGACCTCCAGCACTCGAGGCGGACACCATACCTCGAGACCACTCAGCCGTCCCCATCCCCCCCCCCCCCCCACCCCCAAAGACAGTTTGTGCATGAACCACTGCCTCACTTGAAACCTACATGTTTTTGCCTGTACACCATCTAGAGAGAGAGAGAGAGAGAGAGAGAGAGAGAGAGAGAGAGAGAGAGAGAGAGAGAGAGAGAGAGAGAGAGAGAGGAGTTTATATCTTTCCTCCCTCCTTTCCAAGCTGAGTCAACATGGTTTGATGTGTTATAGTTGTATATATGTGACAGACTTTGCACTTAGACACAGCACTAATTAACTGCAGTGCCTAGTAAGTTAACGCTTCACAAATTGCCATTTGTGACAGTTGTGCTTAGACAATCTGTCCAGACATGAGGGAGACTCAAACCTCTGTCTGTAACCAACTGTTGATAGCCAACAGAATGGGACAAGTGCACACTGACTGCAGAAGAAGAAGAAGAAGAAGAAGAAGAAGAAGAAGAAGAAGAAGAAGAAGAAGAAGAAGAAGAAGAAGAAGAAGAAGAATTAGTGGAAGAGGCATAACTACATGTAAACCTCTCACACTGATGTACATTGAGTGTTCTCAGTGATTTTGTATGATTTACAGTTTGTAACAGTACACATAAAAGTTTTCTTTATGTAATTCATGAACAAGAATCAATGCTATGTGAGTATACTCATATGTAACTGCTGAAGACTGGAGGGGAAGTTGTTCGAATCTATTAGAACCCCAGTCAACAGACGTTAACACAACACAACACAACACAACAAAAGATAGTCAGAGGCGACTTGAGAGAGGAGAAGAAACACCAGTTGCTTAACATGAAAGGCTCAGGAACAATTACACACAACATGCATAGTTGAAATGATTGATTGATTGATTGATTGATTGATTGATTGATTGATTGATTTAGGAACCGACATCACAGCATTCGGGACATTCCCATAAGCGCTCCATCCCCATCCTCAGCAGCCAGCGAAGAGTTCCAGTAGCAATCTGATTATATGTCCGTCTCGCATTTCCTCAGAGCGTCGAGCGTCGGCCAGATCCCCTCGTCACACCTCGCTGTCTCATTTTTACCAGACTATGGTGATCCATTTGCTCCTCCGAGGTGTACACGTGCTCCCACAAGGCCGCAACCACGTCTGCCTTGTCATGCATCAATATTCCACCAAGTTTTGCCGAGCCAGCCAATCTGTCCGCCTGTTCATTCCCCAGCACACCGGCATGCCCCGGAGAAAAGCTCCAGGTGATGCTTGCTACCCGTGACCTCCGAAGCGAAGCAAGCCACTCTGCACGAAGCTTGCCTGTTCTCACCCTTCTCAGCATGCTTTCTGAGTCAGTTACAATCAAAATGTGTGTATGTATCGTGTTTTCTATCCAGCGGAAAGCTGCACTGATCGCCTCCACCTCCATTCTTAAGCTAGATGTAGTGTCATCATACACCAGGCTCTCCTGCACCAAACGCCGACCATTAGTTTTTGCCAAGAACCCCCAGGCACTTCTCCTACCTCTCAACACCGACCCATCCGTGTAGATAATGAATGAAGAATTAGTATTTGTATGTCATTTATTAATGCCATCCTACCATCATCATTTTCTAGTCCTATCAGCTTGACTTGATTTGCTCATGAAACAACATATCATCAGTCTTGTCAATGCCTGTTTGCAAACATCTCAATAAAACCCCATGTACACTGAGAACACATGCATACAGCAGGGCCAGATGATAGCAAGATGCATACAGTGTGATAACCCCTGACATTCATAGTTAACACAACATCAGCTAGGAGGGGGGTATAGCTCCTACATTCAGGTTTGCTTGCTTGCTTGTGTTCGTTGGCTTGAGCTCCAACGCGAAGTCCTGTATGTCGGATGAAGGCATCCTGTTGTCCAACATCAGTGTGATGTCACTACAGGACTTGAGGTTCGCGTGAGTATCCGTTGTCCCATGTCTGCCTTATTGGTGTGCAGACTGGTGGTTCCTCGCCGTACAGGCAGACACTCCGACTTCGGAGGAATCGGCGATCCTACTGACTTTAGCCAGGACCCCGAAGGGACCTGTTGCCCGGGACGCTCGACGAGGACGCGTCAATAGGTCTTGGCCAGTATATAGCCCGGCACAGGTTCCTTGGAAAAACCTCTGCGTCCCACTCTCAGGCTGTTAGGTTTCTTCCTTCCTTATCATCCTCCCTGTACTGTCCTTTTTCATTCTTAACTATCTCTACACAACAGCGATTTAGTTGAAATGTACATACATATGCTTATTTAAACACAGTGGTGCAACCTGGTGAATTGTAGAAGAGAAGATGTTCCCAAAACTTGTGAGAGAATGAGAGGACTCAGGCATCTACCAGAGTAAGAGCAGCCTTCATCTTGACCGAACTGGCAGATAATGAAGCGGATCCACTAACCCATGGACACAGGCTACAGCTCAGTCTCATTGCTCAAGGTGACATGTTCTACTGATATAAATATCCACGCAGAAGATGCCAAACCAACCAGGCCACACACACTTTTGCTCTTTTCAGGAAGATCCACTGATTCTTTCCACAGCTAACAACCAGTAGTTACACATATACCTGATTTGGTTGTAGACTTCATAAGGGGAGGGCATAATATTCTTGAATTTTATGTATAAATGATTTGTATCAAATCAAATCAAATCAAATCAAATCAACTTTATTAGGGTCACAAATTGGGCGCGCAGGCCCGTCTTACATTCGGCCCTTCCAATCACTCGTCTTTCGTTCATCAAGAGCATTATACATTTACATAGGAAGAAAAATAAACATTGTGAAATGAATGTTGTAAACATAAACAAGGCTAATTACCATGTTATGAGGCCCATCTCCCACCTACCCATACATCACCCCACCCACACAACACGCCCACCTACCCACACACACGCGCACCAAGGGACACATACACACCCCACCTACCCACAAACACGCACACCAAGGGACACATACATACCCCACCAACCGACCCATCCCCCTCCCGAACATCCCCCACCCGCACACACTGCCCTCACCTGATCCCCCAACCAAAACACACTCGCCACCCACAAACATTCCCCCACCAACCCACACATCCCACGCCCATCCACATACACATCCTAACCCACACATCCTCTCCCCACCCACACCTCAAACCACCCATCCCCCAGCCACATCTTTATCGACAACATATTCCCCACCCATGCACACAATCCCCCACCAACCCACACATCGCACATCCACTCACACATCCCCAAACCATACACACACATCCCCACCAACTAACATGTCCCCCCCCCCCCACACACACACACATCTCCCTAACCACCCATACATCCCCAATCCACTCACACACACCCCACCACCCACACATACAACTTCCACCCACCCACACATGCCATAACCTAATCCCCCACCACACAATCCCCCACCCGCACATCACATACACCCCCTACCACGCACTATTCCCAACCCACGCACCACACACATACATCCCTCACCAACACATCCCCACTTACACACCACACACATATCCCCCACCCAGATACCACACAATATTCCCACCCACACCCACACAGATACCCTTACCCATCCACCCCACATACCCCCACTCACACATCAATCTAACATGCATGTAAAATGACTGGAATGGTGTTCCTTTGATCCGAGAACAGGTTTTACAACAAATAAACCCATTAACACCAGCGTAATACTTCTCTATTTTATTTAAAGTTCACTTGTATTGTATAAGATTGTTCGTCAACAAGTTGTTATTGTTATTGTTGTTGTTGTTGTTTGTGTATAATTTACATACAACATTATCACAATAACTAGAATGGGAAATAATGTAAGAGGAGAGATGACATTTGCTGAGAAATAGATGAACTTTTCTCCAGATCTATCCACAGTCCATATTATTCTTTCACTGAATCCTTTATCATTTCTGATGAAGTCATTCCAGACTGATTAGAATTTTCACAATCTATGGCTTAAGAGCTATTGGGATTCTTATGTGAGAGAGATAAATTCATAATATGCTTCTATCTTCCACGGGACTACTCTAGACTGACCCGAGCCTAATGGTCAATGTTCTTACTCTTGACTATTACCCATTAGAGAGGAATGGGGCCCAACGTCTATGAACATTAGAAAACGGGTAATGCACAACGTGATCCTCATTTCAATCGCAACATATGGCATTCTCCACTCAACCTATATTTACACACTCACATACAATCACATGCACACTTCACCCAACTCATTCACACTTACACACGCATATAAATGGTCTTAGTTGTACAATGAAGGTTACAATGAATAGAACGCTGAAGCAGCGACATTACAGCCGGTCATCAAGTTTCCAAACATAAACATTCTCAAATACATGCAAGCGGTTTGTACAAATGTGATTGTATTAATGCAAGAAATGTGTAGACATTTCTAGTGTTAAATCAACACTACAGCTGTTAATGACCGCCTGACAAGTGAGCCTGGTCGAGTTTCTCCAGGCTATTCTAGTGTCGTATAGACTACGCACTGGATTATCGGCACATTCATTATTCTCGGCTCACGCCTTTAGATCTGGTATAGAGCCGCTGTGCCTACGGGGTGAACTGCGAGTAAAGATTGATTCAGTGCAGACTTGACGTGCATCCGATCTATTAGTGTGGGCTGCTGTTTTTTCCCCTGCAATAACTGCGCTTTCTGTGCTTCGAGGCAGAAAAACAGACTGTTAGCTTTATGCTAGAATTATACCACAGCAACGAGCCAAATATAGAGTCGACCCGGTAACCCCCCCCCCCCCCCCCCCCCTTCCTTTCCCCTCGTTCAATTAACGGCCATGCATCTATTTTTAGACCGTTCAGCCAACAATACCATTCTGCATAAAGCATTCCTACTGACAGAGAGTTGTCAGTTAATGTGTGTGTAAACTGCTGCGCGTATGTGGTAGTTATATTGTTCTAGCATGCACAGTCTGGCTGGCACATACGTGAACTTCAGAACGAGTTATATTGCTCTGTCCCTCTTTGTATGTTCTTTCAGCTATCTGACTGTGTGTCTGTCCGTCGGTCCACCTGTCATCCATCCATCCATCCGTCTGCCCACTTGTTGTATCAGTGGGGAAATAGGTCCGTTGACCGTGGTGTAATGTATGGGTGAAAGCTATGAGCAAAATGAGTCTTCTAGAGCGGACTAGTTGCTATGATGTTGAGTGGTCTCAAGGTATGGTGACCGCCACGAGTGCTGGAGGTCCCGGGTTCAAGCCCCGGTGAGGGGCGGAATGTTTTCTCGTGGACTTCTATTAACAAAATTTCCCCAGGTCTCTGGGTAGGGAGATCAGACGCCAGTGTGTATTGTTGCGCACGTAAAAAATCCCTTGGCAGTTGGAAATCGAAAAAGAGTAGCCTAACGGCGCTGTCCGGGCAAACTTTCGAGTTAAAAATCTACCCAAAGAATTTCAGGATCCTCACCGGTGCTACTGAAATTCGTGCACTGAGCTGAGATTCTCCGGACTCAGGCTTGAGTCAGGAGTAGAACGGATCACTTATGGGTTACACCCGCATGCCGTGAGGTTGATTCGTCGACTAAACTAAATTAAAACTAATAATGTGACGTTGCATTTCTGAACAAACTGATTTCACCATCCACCCATCCATCATTTGCCATGCCGGTAAACGTGGGCAGTCATGTTTCGCCATCTAACTCGATCACCAGAGTCGCGGTTCAGCTCAGTGTTCCTGTCTCGACCATGCCACCTGGCCAAGTCATCTAGGTATTTACTTCTCGGTCTTCCGCTTGGTCTCTTCCCTTCGATCTTGCGAGTTGTCAGTAGTGGTTTCCGTTGAATCTGATTATTATTTCAGGATTGCCTCCTAAGGATTGGCCCCAATCCTTAGGATTAGGGTTAGGGTTAGGGGTTAGGGTTAGGGGTTAGGGGTTAGGGTTAGGGTTAGGGGTTAGGGCTTAGGGTTAGGGCTTGGGTTTAGGGTTAGGGGTTTTGTCTTCTCCTTATTATACTTTCTGGATTGACCTCGCTGGATTGCCCCCAATCCAGCTCGGAACCAGGGCGATTTGGGTAGGGTAGGTACTTAGGTCATATGTAAGGGTAATAATTCTAATAGAAGACATGTTTTCTAAGGGCAGATAACTGAGTGTGTGTATAATATTTTAACTAATTGTAA
>JACEFZ010022751.1:2500-38202 GCA_014155875.1 Cepaea nemoralis
GTTACGTTCCCCAATGGGTATTCCTCTCATATTTAATGTTATTGATGCCTCATCCCCTAATGATGATTCCTCACATATAGTGTACAAGGAATTCGGAAAAGAAGAGGATCACAACCTAGATGGATTCAAGATGTGTTAGGTAGTTTACACATGACAGCAACAGAGGCTTACAATAGAGACATTTAAATAGACTGTTAAAGGAGTAAAGATCTAAACAGGACAAGTGAACTGGTTACTTCAGCTGCCTCGCGTTCCGAAGATTGTGGGTTTGATTCCGGCGTATGTCGTCTGGTTCACGAGTGCAGTTATCTCGGATAAACCTGGAGCTTGTTGCTGGAGTTGCGTAGTTCGTACTTTGTGCGACGCGTTCGGCAACCCGCCCCACGGAAAGATACTACATTATATGGATGAAACCCGGTAAAATGAAGTCGATGTTCTTGCGTTTTAAAAGATTCAGGTACAAACAAAATTAGGTTTGAACCTAACAAAAATGTATGGCGAAATATTATTAGAAAGAATAGTAAGGTAAAACATATTACTTATTGTTATCGACTGAGAGTTATTGCAGCACAACACCTCAAACAGCAAATCTAGTACGCGGAATGTCAGCACCAATGATTCACTGTGTGGGATTCACCAAAAGGTGGAAATAGTGTGCCAGTGCCACGAATTGGAATATTGCTTGGCTAGCAAACCCATTTTGTGGAAAGTCCGAAACGCTCGCTAAGTGGATGTCATCTGCAGACTGACCTCTCCTGGTTTGCAGGGGGAGCGGCATGTGGCCAACAAAATGCCCAATATACGAATGTGACGCTAATTAGCCATGTGCAGGACGTGACGATTCCTTGGGTGAGCCCAGTGCCAGAGCGCTATGTGTCGGCTCTGCAATTATGGAAGCCTCCTTGGATGACGGGGTATTCCCATGGTCTGCAGCTGCCGTCCTGCTGGGATGTAAATGACACCACAAAAGTGAAAATCGAAAGTCCGTCGAAAATCAAGGGAAGGTTAACCCGGTCAACAAACGCCCGCAGAAGTCGGATATGTCGGCCTAAAGGCGCAGTATCGCAGCTCTGCTGTAAACAGGCACAACGCAATCACGTCCGAAAAAAATCTCCGGGTGAACGCAGAAGAAGAGGAATATCAGAAAAGGCGACTTGCCTTTGTTAGGATCATATATAACTCCAACTTTAAGGCAAACATCAGCGACTGTTGTAATTCACTTCTGTATCAATGACGAACATCCATATCATTTGTTTCTTTGCGCCATTAAAAGTCTCTACGGCCATATTTGCTATTCTTACGAGGCACAAGAAATGTGCCTGCCAAAAATATTTATTTTATAACCATTACTGCTTTTTAATAAAACAGATATTGCATACACAGGATATATTATTCCGTATGTAGACTGCCCTTCATTTATGATATTATATACCACATGAAGTCACATACTAGACATCTAAGATACCGCAAATACTTTTATTTATTTTAGTAGCTGTTTATCAGAGCGACGATACATATATATTATAGATATATGCTATATGTCTTTCAAACTAACTATTTGAATTACACAGCCTTCCTTTATACTACAATAAATTATTTATCTTGTCTCCCTTGTTATGTAAACATTTCGTTTCAATTTATTTCCCTTGAGATAATGAATTCCAGTGATACAGATTTCTACATTTTTAATTATGAAACATTAAAATGATTGAAATAAGCTGCGATATTCATAAGAGAAATAACAGCTGCAGCAGGATGTAACAATAGGAAATATAACAGTTAGTTATGTGTAACTCCTGCGAAAAAGTGAGATATATTAAACACAGACACACAGCACATACCTTACAACGAACACAACAATGGTTAAAATAAATTGTTTAAAGACAGGGGTGGGGGTGGACAATAGAATAAAACGAAATAAACAAATAAACATTTTTATACTACGACACGACAGACGCGAAAGTTGACACTAAGGTCCATTCAGACCCCAATGGTAGTTCTTGGGTTAAAAGTCGTTAATGTGGTAGCAGACATGTTGTATTATATATCACATTAAAAGGCGTTGCGTAAGGAAAACTGCTGTGTATAAGCACATGTCAGATGCGGGAAGTCGCTTGAGACGATTAATCATCCCATAGCACTTAATCAGTTAAGTCTGAGATAGCAACCATGACCTCCCACGATTATTTACGCCGCAAATGATGATGCTGTCTGTGTCATCACTGTTCCGCCATGGAGACTACATGATCTCCATTCTTGTATTTGGTCGGTGGTCTTATCAGGTTATGCCATATCGCCTTACCATACAAATATATATCTTTCTGCCTTCTCTTGCTTTATTTCCGGCATGATTCTACACATTATGAAAATATGATAGTATACCGCTAAATCAGGCGAGAAATGTCATCTTGGATTATCCAAAATAGGGAAAGGCCTGGTCATGAAACTACCACCAGACACAATTCAGGGCTAGACCAAACGAGAACGGTCTAGCAGTACGGACATCCACCGGGACTCCTTCTTAGTTTTCACACTCGGACCACCATCACATTTCCATTGCTTCCAGTTTCCCGCCTTCCTCCCTGTCGTATATTTTGAAGGGACTGGCAATCACTAAAGTGCATGACCCATCTCTGTTAAAGGAAGCTGGGCCCCATCCTCTTCTTATATGTAAATAGATCAAGAATACGACCCTTGAAAGATTTACAGACTCGGATTTGGTTAATTGTCTAAGGGTGTGTGGTCCTCTTTTAATAGAAAAAGTAATCACTAGGTTTGTCCCCTGTCTTTCCACCTGGTATTCAATGGTATAGCTCACGAACCCCCTTCTTCCATCTTAAGAAATTGTCTGAAAGACTTTCTCAATAAGAATCAGGTGCAATATAACATGGATTTGGACCAGTTAAAGATGAAGTGTCTCCTGTTCTCTTTCTTTAATTAAGAATTCATCTTATGTGAATGTGTATCTGTTAATTAAACATTAAAACAAACACAAGTGAGCATTGACCACATGTTTTTACAATAAGATAAAGTTACCACAGATAGTTTGGACTGACAAATTAAATGTAAGAGATCTTCACATTTAAACAAATTTATTGACTGGGCCAGTGTCTTTTGGCCTATTTGACATTTTCTTTTTTCATCAGCTGTTGACATGTACAGAATGAAATAGAACAGTCTTTCATAGGACCAAATATAGTCAGTCAATAAATAATAACATTCATTGTATAGTGAGATGTTTTAACTACCAAATGTTGTATAGTTAAGTTCTTCTACATATAACCATAAATCAAGAAATCATTTCCTGAGAGGGTGAAGTTTGTGTGAGTGATAAGAAAACCTGGTGTGATGAGATGTGGATAAGCCTGGGTCCATGGTCTGATGGATCCACTTCAGGTTGGGCCAGTTTAGCTTCACTGAAGGCTTCTCATTCTCTGCTTAAGGCTGGAGTCATCTGCCATCACAGGTGTTGATCATCTCGTTCACTCATCTTCCCTCCTTGTTCGTTAGGTGTGGGACGAAGACATCACTCAGACGAGATCAAACTGCCTGTTGTAAAAGTTTGAAAGTTGGACAACACATAGCTTTGGCGATTGCTCGCTTGCTCTGAAGTCATAGAAGTGCGCAGTTTTATTAAAGCGGCGCCCAAGCTGGGGGACGCTATATCCACGTGATGTGTCTCTACCATTCATATTCTAGTCTGTTGACGCTAACTTTTCTATTATTATCCTGGCATCTGTCTGTCATTAGTATCGCTTAGTGAGTTCGATTCTCCATGGTGCTGTAATTGTTTTGATAATCTCTGAGTTACTGTGAAACGTTGACGCGCTGTAAAATGATGGATATGTGAATATGTCACATAGCCCCACTCCAGATTGTTCTAGGGTATGGAACTAAGTTTCCAGCATTTACAGTGGTCAAGCTTTTTCTATATGATTTACTCCAATGTATTCTCGCCTGTATCTGATTTACATGGTTCATCAGACACTGCGTGTCGACTTAGAAAGTCTGCTCCCACATTCATCTTTCCAGGGACATATTCTATCTGGAACGAGTATGGTTGTAGAAGTAGTGACCACCTCATAAGTCTTGCATTCAATTTTTTGGATGCTGCGAGAAACATAAGTGGATGATTATCACATTGTACAGTGAAGTGTTTTCCATATAGGTATACCTGAAACTTCTGTACACTCCATACGAGAGCTAAACATTCTCTCTCGATAACACTATATTTCTTCTCCGCTGCATTCAATTTCCTGCTGGCATAAGCTAAGGGAATAGCTCTGATGTTTCATCTCCTTTTCTCTGCAACAGCGTTGTCCCAATTCATACGTCACTGGCGTCTGTACGCAGTACGAATGGTTGGTTGAGATCTGGCAGATGTAAAACTGGGTGATTGGTTAAGGCTTGTTTGAGTGCTGTGAAAGCTCTCTCACATTCAGCAGACCAATTGACTTTCTCTGGGTTCCCTTTTTTGGTAAGATCCGTTAAAGGTGCTGACAGAGTATTGAAGTCTTTAATATATCGTTGATAGAATCCACCCAAAGATACGAATGATCTCACATCCTTCTTTGTCTTTGGACTAGGTGCTCTCTGGAGTTTGTCCACGTTTCCTTCCTGTGGAGTTATTAGTCCATGAGATATCTTATGACCTAAAAAGTCAAATTCTTGGAATCCTACTTGACATTTATTTGGCCTAGCCGTTAATCTAGTTTCTCTGAGTCGTCTGAACAAAAGATGTAGTGTTTCTACATGCTTATCAAATGTTTCAGTTGCGAATCAGTATATCATCCATAAAGTGACTAATGTCTGGATTGTGTAGTGGGTCAAGTAATTTTCTCATCATACGTGTAAAAACGCTAGGAGCATTACTTAATCCGAATGGAAGTACGTTGAACTCATAGTGTCCTCCAGGCGTACTGAAAGCTAACCATGGTCTAACCTCCTCCTTTACAGGAACCTGATAATATCCTTTACTGAGATCAATCCTAGTAAAGTACTTAGCTCGGTTGAGGGCTGTGAAGAGTTTGTTCTGATCAGGCAGAGGTTCTGCTTGTAATTCAGTAATAGCATTGAGCTGTCGATAGTCGATGCACAATCTATGTTCTCCACTTGGCTTTCTCAATAATACGACGCTGGCACTGTAAGGTGATTCAGATGGTGAAATTATTCCTGCGGTGAGTAGCTGTTGTATGTCTTCCTATAAAGTCTTTTGCTTTGCATAAGGAACTGGGTAAGTCTTGACTCGCAGAGGCACTGTGTCATTTAACTTCATGTCAAATTCCTCCAAATCAGTTCTTCCTGGCTTATCTGTAAGTACGTCGGCATACATAACCATAAGTTCCCGAATCTGCTCCTGCTGATCCTTTGTTAAGTTGGGATTAATTTCCGCATCCTTAAAGGTTTCTTTGGCTTGCAGTGGGTACTCGACTCCCATTATTGATCCTTCTTCGACTTCAGTAGCCACACTCATGGCCATCAGATGTGCAGGTTCGGTGGTTGAGGGTCTTTCATTATATTTCTTCAGAAGGTTTATGTGAAATACTTTCATCTTGTCTTTGACATAAATCTTGTAGTTGGTACGTGAGATCTTCTCCGTCACTACATAAGGTCCTCTCCATCCTATTTGCAGCTTATTCTGACTGGTTGGAAGCAGCAACATCACCTTCTCTCCCACCTCTAACTCTCTATCTTTTGCCTTGCGATTGAAGTAGCTAGCAATTCTTCGTCTGGCTTTACGTAGATTGACATTCGCTTGTTTCCAACTGTGTTGTAAACGATTCTTCAACTCGGCAACATACGTAGATGCAGTCACGACTGTATCGTCTGTATGATCATCAGTCCATGTTCGTAGCAATGACTCTATTGGTCCTTTGATTGGTCGTCCAAACAACAATGTTGCTGGAACAAAACCTGTTGAGTGATGGGGTACCTCCCTATAAGCGAATAGTGCTGCGGGTAAATACAAGTCCCAATCCTCAGTATTCTCCTGGGCAATTTTGCGCAGAATTCTAATCAAGGTCCCGTTCCACCGCTCCACAAGTCCGTTGGATTGAGGGTAATACGGTGAACTAAAGATATGGCGTGAATGAAAAAGTCTAAATGTCTCCTCCATAAGTTTACTACGAAACTGTGAACCGTTGTCCGTCAAGATTCTTTTGGGGAATCCTAGACGTGTGCATATTCCTAATAATGCTTCAGCAACGTGTTTGGAGTCACAGCTTGGCATAGGAACCGCTTCGGCCCACATGGTCGTTGTGTCCACAAGCGTTAATATGAATCGATTTCGCCTCTTCGTTGCGGAGAGGGGTCCGATTATGGCTACAGCTACCTTCTCGAACGGTATTCCTGTTATGGGCAGATCACCCAACATTGCCGGAGGTGTCCGGTGTTTTGGTGATACTTTCTGACACTGTGGGCATGATTTTACAAACCGTTGTATGTCTGCGTTCATCCCTGGCCAAAAGTAGTGAGTTGCAATGCGCTGTGTAGTGGCGTTGATACCCATATGCCCACTAAAGGGTAGACTGTGGCCCATTTCAAGAATCTGAGCCCTGTGTGGAGTTGGTACAACAAGTTGGTTGAACTCTTGTCCAGCTCTACCTGCTTTCCTGAATAGAAGTGCTGACTTCATAAACAGATCACCTTTACGTGGGGGTAAATGTGATTTAGGCAGTTTCCTGAAGCAGGGTTCCAAGGTGTTATCGGATTCTTGTGCCCTTTTCAGTTCCTCCTTTCGAGGGATTGGCGTAGTTGTTTCTGGAGTCTTTTTCGTCTGGGATCGAGTTGTCATCGTCGACATTGCCACAGGTTGAACAGGTTCTCCTAGAATTATAAATCTACAGCCAAGAATTACGGGATATATAGGATCATCTAAGACTGCAGCCTTGATTGTCCCAGTGACATAACGAGATGCTATGCTCACCTTTGCCACCGGAAGAGACATAGTTGTAGAGCTCTTCAGGGGTCCCTGTAATTCGACGATCTCCTCTGTCACCTGTTCCGGGTGAACCAAGGATGATGATACAACACAGTCGTACTATAACCCTGTATCGTATAGACAGGTCGTCTTGAATCCATTCAGCAATATGGACTCTACAACCGGAAGCTGAGATGCGGTGTCTTTATGAGGTGTCTGGTTGGACGTTTCATCAGTGTTCACTCCTTTCTCTCTTCGGCTGGCCAAACAAGCAGCTGTGTGTGGAGGTGGCTTCTTCCTACAATTCTTCAATGTGTGTCCTTTAATTTTACAATTAGTGCAGAATAATTTTTCCTCCTTTGCTGATGCTTGGACTGTGTTCTGGGGGATGTTTTCGGTTTTTCCGTTTTTCTTGGTGCCTAAGTTGCCATCATCTTCCTTTGCTTTTGAAGTTTTATCCTGAGGGGGAATGTTGGCCGAACGTCCCTTACCTCCGATTTCCTTCTGAGATTTCTGAAATCTCTCGGCTAGGATGATGATGCTTTCTAGTCGGTCAGCTCCGTTCTGGGTTAAGAATGCTTTCATTTCGTTCGACATCTTTCCTTTTAGCTGGTCTATGATGATCATCTCTCGGAGTCCTTCGAAACTCTCATCAAACCTACCTAGACTTGCCCATCGTTGAACATAAGATTTCAGCCTTTCAACTAATTGCGCATAACTTTCGCCCGGTTCATTCCTTGCTGTTTTGAATCAAACTTTGTAAGAGTCCCCGTCCACTTCGAATCGGCTCAAGAGTGCCTTTTTGAGTGTTTCGTAGTCCTGTTGTTCTTCTCGCGTGAGTCTAGAGAACACGTCGTACGAGGTAGACCTTAAAGCTTGCGATAATGTCGTCGCCCATTTTTCCTGTTCTAGATCACAACTTACGCACATTAGTTCGAAACGAGATAAAAAAGCTTCGACGTTGTCCGTCTGTTCATTAAATGGTTCTAGTGGAAATGACATCGCTCCGGAATTTTGGTATGAGACGTTGGAATGTTGTTCTGCTACTGGAAAACCTAGTGAGTTTGAGGGGGTGGGGGGAATCCCTCCCTCTAGTCTTCGGATCTCCAGGTCAGTCTCCATTCTCTTCAACTCCAGCTGGTGTTGACGTTCTCGTTCCCTATCCCTTATTTCATCTTCATGTTTCCTTTGTTCTCACGCATAAGCTTGTAGGCGTTGCTTCTCCTTTTCAGCGATTTCAGCTTGGAATTTCTGTTGCTCTAAGTCATATGATTGTAGGCGTTGTTTCTCCTTCTCAGCTATATCAGCTTGAAGTTTCTCCCTCCTGTCGAATTCATCTGAGACAAATTTAGCCACTTCAGGGCTGTCTAAATTGCATAGCTTGCCTATTTCTACTGTCTGGGCATGGAACTTAGCAGCCTCGGCCATGCCTATCCTTTTGTAAAAAAAAATTACACTGTGCAGTTTGCTCAGGTCTGGGTAAGCTTGTCACTTCCTGGATCTGAAATTATACAGCATAACATGCACAATATTAACAAGCAAAAACTAACTAATGTCCGCTGACCCAAGGAAAATAGTTCTTATACACTACGAGAATGTGACCTAAGAAATAGTTGCAACTTAAATTCTTGTCTTTCTGTCAATGCTGCTCAAGCTAAAGACAAAAGCAAAGAAGTAACCAGAATGATTGCACTCTTTCTAAAAGAATTCGAAATTTTGATAGAGATTTCCCTATGGAGAAAGATTTTTGCCAGTCGGTGATGAAATTCTCTAAGTCCAAATTCCTCTATAGAAAGACATCTTCTCGAAAGAGAATAATGTTGTAGATGGTAAATTCTCACTCTATTTCCACTGGATCACCTTTTTCTGAAATATAAATCTATTTGAAAGAGGCCCTCCTTTTTCAGAAGAAATGATCAGTCACTTGCTATGTTCTATCTATAATTGTCATTCATATCATATGGAGGTCAATCAGTACCCCACATGATGTTAATTTATCATATGTAAAGTGACAAAGTTAAAAATCTTAATTTGCTTAACAACCTCTATAATTGTCAATCACATCATATGGAAGTCAATCAGTACCCCACATGATGTCTATTTATCATATGTAAAAATGACAAAGTTGGAAATCTAAATTTGTGTAACAATTTCTATAATTGTTCAAAACAAGTACAATGTCACCAATTCACACATGAAAACTGTTCACATCTAGTGTCACTGATCTACTATAGTTTAGAATCCCTCGTCAGATATCTATCTATTCCCAGGGTTTATCATCTAGGATAATAGTTATCTAAACTGTCTGCTGGGTTTCAAAGTCCGGGACGGGCATCCAATATATGTCGTATATTTTGAAGGGACTGGCAATCACTAAAGTGCATGACCCATCTCTGTTAAAGGAAGCTGGGCTCCATCCTCTTCTTATATGTAAATAGATCAAGAATACGACCCTTAAAAGATTTACAGACTGGGAGTTGGTTAATTGTCTAAGGGTGTGTGGTCCTCTTTTAATAGAAAAAGTAATCACTAGGTTTGTCCCCTGTCTTTCCACCTGGTATTCAATGGTATAGCTCACGAACCCCCTTCTTCCATCTTAAGAAATTGTCTGAAAGACTTTCTCAATAAGAATCAGGTGCAATATAACATGGATTTGGAACAGTTAAAGATGAAGAGTCTCCTGTTCTCTTTCTTTAATTAAGAATTCATCTTATGTGAATGTATATCTGTTAATTAAACATTAAAACAAACACAAGTGAGCATTGACCACATATTTTTACAATAAGATAAAGTTACCACAGATAGTTTGGACTGACAAATTAAATGGAAGAGATCTTCACATTTAAACAAATTTATTGACTGGGCCAGTTTCTTTTGGCCTATTTGACATTTTCTTTTTTCATTAGCTGTTGACATGTACAGAATGAAATAGAACAATCTTTCATAGGACCAAATATAGTCAGTCAATAAATAATAACATTCATTGTATAGTGAGATGTTTTAACTACCAAATGTTGTATAGTTAAGTTCTTCTACATATAACCATAAATCAAGAAATCATTTCCTGAGAGGGTGAAGTTTGTGTGAGTGAAAAGAAAACCTGGTGTGATGAGATGTGGATAAGCCTGGGTCCATGGTCTGATGGATCCACTTCAGGTTGGGAAAGTTTAGCTTCACTGAAGGCTTCTCATTCTCTGCTTAAGGCTGGAGTCATCTGCCATCACAGGTGTTGATCATCTCGTTCACTCATCTTCCCTCCTTGTTGGTTAGGTGTGGCACGAAGACATCACTCAGACCAGATCAAACTGCCTGTTGTAAAAGTTTGAAAGTTGGACAACACATAGCTTTGGCGACTGCTCGCTTGCTCTGAAGTCATAGAAGTGCGCAGTTTTATTAAAGCTGGGGGACGCTATATCCACGTGATGTGTCTCTACCATTCATATTCTAGTCTGTTGACGCTAACTTTTCTATTATTATCCTGGCATCTGTCTGTCATTAGTATCGCTTAGTGAGTTCTATTCTCCATGGTGCTGTAATTGTTTTGATAATCTCTGGGTTGCTGTGAAACGTTGACGCGCTGTAAAATGATGGATATGTGAATATGTCACACTCCCCCACCCCTTTTTCACGTACTACTTCCGTTCATTTACCTGGGATCTTCACTGACACGTTACCATCTCCTACCCCGGTCCCCATGACACCACAGGCTCCCACGGCTGTCTATATAAGAGTATCCATGTTAAGTATCACAGCCTAGGATTCTGAGTTAAATAGCAAAATCAATCTTTTCTCAAATGTTCATTTTATTTAGTCACTGGAGGGACTTCTCCGTGATTATATGTTGTGATATGTGTATGTTTTATTTGCTGATAAAAACTAGTCGCGCAACTTCCTTTACTTTTCGTAATTATGTTCTGTAAATCTGCATTAATCTATGTTATTTTATATTGTTTCGCAAGTCAGTAAGGAGCGGTTAACAAGATACGTCACAATTATATATATATATATATATATATATATATATATATATATATATATATATATATATATATATATATATATATATATATATATATATATATATATATATATATAACTTCTTCTTCTTAAGCATTCCGAGCCATTGAGGTTCTTTGCTGCAGATACAAGCCGTCTCCATTCGTCTCTCTGGTTGACCTTCTCTTGCCAATTCGCTGATTCCAAGTGCTTGTAGGTCTGTAAAGTATATTATCTCTACACTGTCTTCTTGGTCTACCTCGAGGTCTACGGCCATTTATTTCTTGAGTGTAAGCGAGTTTTGTTTCCCTATTATCTTCCATTTTTTCTATATGCCCCAGCCATTGCAGTCTATTAGCTTTAATGATACCAGTGATTAGCGTGGGCTTAAACAAATTTATGTATAATATTTATAATTTAATAATATATATAAATATACAATTTATAATTTCTTTGTTGCTTCTTCTTTTCCACTCTCCACTTTGCGTATCCCTAATGGGCCCACAGATGCGTCTTAAGACTTTGTTCTCAAAGGTTTGTAACAAGGCTGCGTCTCCTTTAGTTGCACTCCAGGTTTCAGAGCCATACAGCACAACTGGTCTAATCAGTGTTTTGTATACTGTGATCTTGGTGTTACGAGACAGCGCATTTGATTTTAGCAGATGTTGTAGTGCATAGTATATCTTATTTCCAGAGTTGATTCTAGCTTGTATTTCTTCCCTTATTATGTTGGAGCAGTTGAAGATTGTACCCAGGTATTTGTATGTTTCCGTTCTTTTAATGGTCATATTATCTATTTGTACGTGGCCAGAGTTTTTAGCGTTTCCTTCTCTTGAAATTACCATATATTCTGTCTTATCTTGGTTGATAACCAGCCCCATTTGTTGAGCTTTTTCCTTTAAGTGAGTCAATATTTCCAATGTGCATTTCCCCCTATAATATCTATATAATCTGCATACCAAGCAGTTTGTATGTTCCTCCAATAGCACATTCCTCCTTTATCCTCCTTACACCTTTCTCTAGAGCCGGATTGAAAAAAGTAGCGATAGTGCATCACCCTGTTTCAAGCCAGATGTTATTTGGAAAGGGTCATTTCCGACGTAATATCACTGTCACCTTGCCGTCTTGACAGACGATAGATTGTGCTTCAAAAAGGCATAACAACTTTCACCCATGGCGGTAGCGAATGTGACTGATAAGGCCGATTCGCGCTGTAAATGTTCGTTCACAGTGGGTCCATGTAAACACGTGGTCATTTCCACCATCATGCACCATCTTACGTCTCACACGCTCGGTGTATGACTTATCTGCAATAATTGTCTCCTCTGACTTTATTCTATTTCTGATATTTGCCATCCATGCAACACGTTCAGGGGCGACTTGCACCAAATGTGCATTATCAATTACTGTATCAATCACGTCCCGTTTACACACATCTTTGTATCGTAGTAGAGGCTGACCATGAGATCTATTACCCATCTGTAATTAACCAAAAAAGATGTCCTTTGGTATTCTACCATCATCCATCCTCCTAAGATGTCCTATCCATCTAAGTCTACGAAGACTGAACATGGAATAAACTGTCACACAACCTGATCTTTCCAATACTTCAATATTTGTGATTTTGTCTTGCCACTTAATACCAAGATATTCTTCGCAGACACCGCATATGAAAGCTGTTTAAACGTTTCTCTTGGTGTGAGTAAGCTTGTCCAGGTTTCACTGCCATAAAGAAGAGTACTAAGGACACAGGCTTGATAGTCAAGGATTTTTATTTTCGCAGTAAGCTTCCTGTTCTCCCAGAAACATTTTCTTAACCTGTTCATTTTTTCTTGCTGCCTTACCAATCCGGATGTTGATTTCCTGATCTAAGGATGATTTGCTATTTACCACGGATCCTAGATGTGTGAAATGGTCTACCATTTCTAGTTCGGCATCGTCAATAAAGATTGATGGTACCCCATGTGCACCTTATGACATAATCTGTGTCTTCTGTTTGCTAAGTGTTAAACCAAATTCAGAACAAGCATTGGAGAATGCAGATAGTAGACATTGTAATTCTTCCTCAGAGTGGGTCGTAACTGCCTTATATTCTGCAAAATGTAACTCTATGATCAGTACCCTCCTAATTGTGGTCGTGGCCTTCAATCTCTGAGCATTGTAGAGGCCGATATCTGAGCGTGAATGAATGTGTATCCAACCATCCTGATCACGAAAGGCATATTTCAATAGAAGCGAGGGTGGGAGATAGTACACAACCTTTATTAACCCCACTCTTGATTTCAACTATTCAGAAGTTGCAACATAAAACTTGATTATACCCTCTATACCTGTGTGGAACGATTCCACAATGGACAGAAGAGTTGGTGGGCAGCCAATCTTCTTTAGTGCCTTGAACAGACCAAATCAAATGCCTTTGTGAGGTCGATGAAGGCAATAAACAGTGGTTGATTCTGTTCACGGCATTTTTCTTGCATTTGTCACAATGAGAATATCATATCAATGGTAGACCGGTTCTGTCGAAAGCCACACTGTGATTCTGGGTAGATGTGATCTCCTAGGACTTGAAGTCTGCGCAGAACAATTCTGGCAAATACTTTTCCAACAGTACACAGAAGTGAGATACCCCAATAGTTGTTGCAGTCACTCCGATCGCCTTTTTTATTGTACAGTGTTATGATGCTTGAATCTTTTAAATCCAGTGGGACTTGTCATTCTCGCCAGCATAGCTCTATTAGCTGGTGGATCTGTACAGAGTAAGTGTGTCTTGCCCACTCCTGATAACCTTTATTGGAATCCCATGCTTACCTGGAGCCTTGCCAGATGCAAGTTCATTTATAGCACACTTAACTTCTGTTATGGTGGGAAGTGTGTCCAGGTAGTTAAGAGTCGGTAGAGCCTCTATGGGTTTGAGGGAATTATCCGCTAGTTTGGTCTCACTTGACTAAAGCTCCAAATAATGCTCTAAGCACCTGTCCATCTGCTGTTTCTTATCAGTTATGATTTCTCCAGTCAAGGTTTTCAATGGTGCACTTATTTTGATAATTTGACCACAGGCTTTCTTTATTCCTTCATACATGCTTCTGATGTTTCCCTTATCACTTGCGATTTGAATGAACTCACATAACGTGATCCAATAATCATTTTCACACTGCCTGGCAGCCTTTTGCACATCCTTCCTAGCTTGCTTTAGCTCATCAGAGTGTTACGCGTTGGTCTTTCCTTGTTTCATAAGAGATTATCTCCTTCTTATCAATTAAGTGCTGCAGAGTCTGGCTGTTTGCCGCAAACCAGTCCTGCCTCTTATGATCCACAGTGCCGTAAACCCCTACGGCAGTTTTATAAAGAGTTTCCTTAAGTTGACCCCACTTTTCACTTACTGTACAATTTTCTGTTGTATCAGTGAAAACGTCTTCAAGTTGCTGTTGAAACTGAAAACACTTTTCAGGATCGCGAGTGTTAATAATATTAATCCTGGAGCTAGATTTGTGTTTAGCTGTGTAGATTCTCTTTGGTCTCAGTCTAACCCTTGCAACAACCAAAGAATGATCCGTATCACAGTCAGCACTGCGGTAACTTCGAGTTAATGATGTATGTTTCAGATGTTGTCTCCGTGTCATGATGAAGTCCAGCTGGTGGCAATGATTATACTATGATTCCTCTAAAATTACTGGCGAGCTTTGGCCATCATTGACCATAACTCTAGGCAGGGAAAATCCCAATTGCACATCCCAGACGTAGAGAATGGGAAATCTATCACGTTATGGCTAACCCAGCCCTGTGGACCGAGTATCCACCGGGATCAGTGAAAAACTCTGCAGCTGAGCAGAGCAGGGCACTCACTTGCCCTAACAGTGGGAAATGTCTGTCACGAGCAGAGGTAAAAGATCACCATGTGAATGTGAAAGGCAAGGGGAAACCACCACATTATCTTCCCAAGACTTCATGGCAAATCACATTTCAGAAGTAGTCCACAGTCCGAGATCTGTGGAGAACCATGAATGCCTACGCCAGTTGGCAGAGCACATGCTAATTATGATTATGAAGATGACGATACTGAAACTCCTGTTATACATATTTCCCCAATGGTGATTCCTCTCATATGTAATGTTATTGATGTCACATACCTCAATGGCGATTCCTCTCATATAGTGTGCCATGGAGGTGGAAAAGAGGAAGACCACAACGTAGATGGATTCAAGATGTGACTAGATAGTTTACACATGGCAGCAACGACAAGGCTTACAATGGACAGACATTTAAATAGACTGTTATGGAAGTAAATTTCGAGACCGGACAAGCGAAGTGGTTACGCCACCTGCCTCGTGATTTTAAGGTTGTTGGTTCGATTCCGGCAAACGACGTTCTGTTCACGAGTGACATTTTATGTAAGAAACCCTGGGGAGTATCGTTGGAGTTCCGTAGTTTTTACTGTGTGCGATACGTTCGGCAAGCCGCCGTGCGGAAATATAAGGGCCATATGGGAAAAGCCGGTGCAACGAAGTTGATCCCCTTGACCTTTAACAGTTTCTGTTCCAATCAAAAAGTAGGTTATATGTTGTGAGACATTGCAGCTGAACACCTCAAACAGTGGTTTGTCTTTGCTAGTATCAAATATAACTCCAGCGTTATGGCATAAATTAGCGACTGTCGTAATCCACTTGTGCATCAAATACGAAAACACTATATCATCTGTTTCTTCGCTCCATTAATAGTCTCTACGACCATATTTGCTATCAGTATGAGGCACATACACATGTGCCTGCCACAAATATTCAGATTATGGACAGGCATACCATAACGATAAAACGGTTATTGCCCTAAATATATTATCCCATAGGTAGACTGAACTATCTTTATTATACTGTCTACCAAATCAGTTCACATACTGGAAATCTAAGATATCGCAATTACTTAACATTTACCTGAATAGCTCATGATCAGAGTATCAGTATGTTTCCTTGGATATTGTGTTATATGTTATTCAATTTATCTGTTTGTATTACACAGCTTTCATTTATACTCCAATAAATTATTGTTCTTGTTTCCCTTTTTGCTTACAAATTTTATTTAAATTTGTTTCCCTCCTTCTTCTTCTTCTTCATCTTCTTCAGCGTTCCGAGCCATTGAGGTTCTTTGCTGCAGATACAATCCGTCTCCATTCGTCTCTCTGGTTGACCTTCTCTTGCAGGTCGCTTATTCCAAGTGCTTGTAGGTATGTATGTATATTATCTCTCCACCGTCTTCTTAGTCTACCTCGGGGTCTACGGTCATTTATTTCCTGAGTGTAAGCGAATTTTGTTTCCCTATTATCTTCCATTCTTTCTATATGCCCCAGCCATTGTAGTCTATTAGCCTTCATGATACCAGTGATTAGCGGGGACTTAAACTTAAAAATTTGTTTCCCATGAAACTGTACATTTCTATTATACAGATTTGCACATAATTTTCTATGAAACATTACACGTATTGAAACGAGTTGCTATATTCATAGGAAACGTAACGGATGCCGAAGAATGTACGGATCTATATCTATAAAACAGAGTGTATGTTTGTTTGTGGGTTTCTGGGTCTTGGATGCGTTCGATAACGGTACATCCGATTGAGATGAAATTTTCTACACGTCTTCCTTTCATTCCTGTGCAACCGACTATAATAATTTCTTAATGTAAAATCTTCGACTTATTTAATAACATTTACTTTTCCATTTTCATTATATAATGTCTATATAGCAGGGGGACTTCACTCTAGAAAAGTTATTTCAAGGGGCATAACTTTTAATAACATTTCTATTTACTTTATAGTCATATTGTTGGTCTTACTTGCACTATTGTTAAACTCTTTGTCTATAGTTATTTTCAGGCATATAAGTTATAATAAATAATGATATAATCTTTAAGGCATTTTCAAAGTTTGCATAAAAATAATGCATAATGCATAACATTGTAACCCATCTTTTTCTACAGTTTTCATTGAATGGTGTGTGGAAGGACATTCTTTTAAGTTACTTTGCGCCAGGAGCTGGGCGAAACCACGCCGGGTCAGATAGATAGACAGACAGACAGATAGTCGGGAACGGAAGCTTATTTGACTACTTATATGAATTAAATGACATACTCCCCACCAGGGACTGGGTGAAGCCGGGCCGGGTCAGACAGACAGATAGACAGACAGACAGTCGGGAACGGGAGAGCTTATATGACTACGTATATGAATTAAATTAGATGCTCCCCACCAGGGACTGGGTGAAGCCGGGCCGGGACAGACAGACAGACAGACAAACAGATAGTCGGGAACGGGAGAGCTTATATGACTACGTATATGAATTAAATGAGATGCTCCCCACCAGGGACTGGGTGAAGCCGGGCCCGGTCAGACAGATAGACAGATAGTCGGGAACGGGAGAGCTTATATGACTACTTATATGAATTAAATGAGATGCTCCCCACCAGGGACTGGGTGAAGCCGGGCCGGGTCAGCCAGACAGGCAGACAAACAAGCAGACAGACAGACTGATAGATAGATAGATCCACTCCAGGGCCTGGGCGAAGTCCGGGCCGGGTCAGCTAGTAGAAAATAAAAACAGTTAGGCACGTGTAACTCCTGCGAACAAGTGAAATACTAAACACAGACATAGTGTACATACTAGGGCTGCGGAAAGTATCGATTAATTTAATCGATTAATCGTTAATTTTTATTAACGATTAAATGTTTGTTTTAACGATTAATCTAAAACTTTTCTCCCATCACTTATGCATTGTGTAAGCTGCAGCAAGATATACCAACCAGATGGAACAGTAGTTTTATTATGCTACAGAGTCTTCTACAAGCCAGAGAAGCGTTAGCTGTCTACATGTCAGATGAAAAGAAGCAATACAAAGGTCCACAACTGTCAGATTCGCATTGGGAGAAGATTTCAAAATATGTGCAAGTTTTGGACTTATTCTGTCAGACCACGGTCCTGCTTGGCGGTCAAGATTATGTTTCATGTAGCTGTGTATTGCCGCTGCTATCATCGTTGACAAAGCAAATGTTGTTGTTCCTTGTTGACCTTGGGGGGGGGGGGGGGAAGAGGGGGAGGGGGGGGGGGGCTTCCTCGGCTCTCCTGGACTCTATTGATAGCCTCAGGTAATTGAGTTGATGGCCTCAAGTAATTGAGCCATTGGAGGCTACTAAAATTATAGTGGGACAGGATCACATTGGGAAAGATAAATTCTAGTTTTCCTCTAACTTTTTGAGATTTTCCAAGACATACGACAGGACCTAACAAAAATAGATGCAGGGAGATTTTATCAAAGTTATGACTTAATGCCGAGACCATGATGAGAAGACGGAGTAAGGGGTAAGATATGGGTGTATGTTGTCACTAAATTCTCGTATTAGAAAGAAAACTAAGGTATAATATGTTGCATGCGTTGCGACTCAGAGTCATTACAGCAGAACGCCTCAAACGGTGGCTTGTCTTTGCTAGGATCAAATATAACTCCAGCGTTACGGCAAACATCAGCGACTGTCGTTTTTTACTTGTGTATGATGTACTGCAGTCTTATCGATAATCAGAGAAAAGGTGTAAATGTAAGGTTAGAACAGAATATTAAAAAGACACAGTTTATGGTCGTCACTGGGAAGAAGGAAATACCACAAAGTGATATACGAGTAAATGGGTATATTCTTAAGCAAGTGAATCGATACAGTTATCTCGGCACAGTCATAACATCTGATGAGAGATGCCTTGAAGAGATTAGAACAAGAATTGCCATGGCGAAAGTAGCCTTTTGCAAGATGAAAAACATACTGACCAATTAAAACGATATAAATTGAAATGAGAAAAAGGGTGTTGAAGTGCTACATAGAACCTATACTTTTGTATGGATGTGAAGCGTATACAATAAGCAGTCAAGCTGAAAAACAGTTGATGGCCGTGGAAATGTGGTTTCTGGAGAAAATGCAAAAAATACCATGGACAGACAGAAAAACCAATGAACTAGTCCTTCAAGAAACAAATGAAGATCGTAAACTGATTAGAGTCATTAGACGTAAACAGTCAAAATTGTTTGGGCATGTTATGAGAAGAAATGGCTTGGAGAACTTGGTGACAACTGGCAAGATCGAAGGGAAGAGACCAAGGGGAAGATCGAGAAGTAAATACTTGGATGGCTTTGCCACGTGGCATGGCCAAGACAGGAACAAGGAGCTGATCCACGACTCTGGTGATCGAGTGAGATGGCAGAACATGCCCGCTCACGCTTACCTGGTATGGCACGTGATGGGTGGATGGATCAAAGGCGAACATCGACAGCCTCGTTTTCCTTGCTCCAGAAATAGTCTCTACGACCATATTTGCTATCATTATGAGGCACATGCGCATGTACCTGCCAAAAATACTGTAATGCATCAAGTCGTGGTTCATGACGACTAAACGGATTACTGGATATATTATCTGCATGTAGAAAGCACTTACTTTATTATATTACCTACCACAAGAAATCACATATTGGAATTCTAAGATAACCCAAAATCATAAATTTATTTTATACTTTTTGATAGAATGACTATACTTTTCCTTAGATATTATGCCCTAGGTTCTTCAGTCAAATTATTTGCTGTAGATAGCTGTCAATTATACTTCAATAAAATTTTTCTATTGTCTCCCTTGTCATTTAAAAATGTCATTTCAATTTATTTCCCTTGATAAAAGAATTTCTGTTATACATATTTCTACGTCTGCAATAAGGGCCGTGCCGTGCTATGATACAGAGATGCAGTCGCACCAGTCGGCGCCGTAATGGGGGTGGGGGAGGGAGCAGAAACAGCGAAATCAAAATACAATTTGAACTATTCAATGATTAAAAATCATTTTGAAAAGAAATTACATTAAATGCGGCATTTCCAAGACTTGCATCATACTGAGAAAATCTATAGCACTACCCTATATAAAACAATTCAATGATCGAAACGCGTTGCAATATTCATAATAGAAGTAATGGCTGCAGCAGGATGTAACAATAAGAAAAAAAGACAGGTATGGGTAGCTCCTGCGAAAAAGTGAGATAGACTAATCACTTTAATATTTTCAAACACTGCATGGTCATTAAAATTACACCATATACCTTACAACGAACTCCACAATGGTGAATATGCACTTTAAAAAGGGGGCAAGTGGAGAATTGTAAAATATAACAGCATAAAAAAATTAAAATAACGTGTCAACAAATTGTGTCTACGTCTAATTTCTCAAATTATTTTACGGTGCTTTTTTCATTTATTATTTAATATTTTGGGGGGGGGGGGGGGAGGGAGGAGGAAGCGAGGGGCGGAAGCTAGGGGGGGGGGGGATCTTGTAGGACTTGGACCATTGAGTTTTCTGTCTGTCTGTGTTATTCTTTGCATTTCTCCTCAAAAACCACTTTTCCATAGCCAATACATATTTTTCAGCTTGTCAGGTAATTATCCACACTTCACATCCATACAAAGGTACAGGTTCTACGTTGCACATCAATACTCTTTTTCTCGTTGCAACCGACATCTTTTTATTGGTCAGTATGTTTTTTTTTTTTTTGGGGTCTTGCAAAAGGCAACCTTCTAAATGACAATTATTGTTCGAATCTCGTCTAAGACACCTCCCATCAGATGTTATGAGTGTACCGAGATAAATATATCAATTCATTTGTTTAAGAATATTCCAAATTACTTGTATATTACATTGTGGTATTTTCTTCTTCCTAGTGGTGACCATAATCTGTGTCTTTAATTTAATTCTAGCCCTCGTTGTTCACTGTGTGCAACAACCGCATCTACTAATTGTTGCAGATCCTTCTCATTGCCTGCAATCAATACTGTATCATCCGCATATCTAATGTTATTGATGTTACGGTCCCCAATGTTGATTCCTCTCATATCTAATGTCATTGATGTTACGTCCCCCAATGATCAATCCTCTCATATATAATGTTATTGATGTCACGTCCCAGAACTGTGATTCCTTTCATATCTAATGTTATTGGTGTCACTTATCCCAATGATGATTCCTATCATATCACATGTTATTGATGTTACGTCCTTCAATGATGATTCCTCTCATATAGTGTACGCAGAAGTCGGAAAAGAACAACACCACAAGATAGATGGATTCAAGATGTGATAGGTAGTTTACACATGACAGCGACAGAGGCTTACAATGGAGAGACATTTAAATAGACTTTTATGGGAGTAAAGTTCTAGAGAAGACAGCGAACTTGTTACTGTCACCTGCCTCGCGTTCTGAAGGTTGATGGTTCTATTCCGGCGTACGCCGATCGGTTCACGAGTGAAGTTTACTCGAAGAAACCCTGGGGAGTGTCGCTGGGGTCTGTGGATAGTGCTTTGTGCGTTACGTTCGGTGTGTCACCCAGCGGAAAGATACTGCGCCATATGGGATAAAACCCGATGCCATGAAGTCGATCCTCTTGCCTTTTAACAGACTCAGTTCCAAACAAAAAGTAGGTTTGGACCTAACAAAAATGGATGACGGAATATGATAAGTAGGGAGGTTTTCTCACAATTATGACTTAATACCGAGACAGTGATGAAAAGACCAAGTAAGGGGTAAGATACGAATGTATGTTGTGACCAACTTCTCGTATTAGATATAAAGCTAAAGTAAAACATGTTGCGTGTTTCGCAACTAAGAGTTCTTGCAGCTGAACGTCTCAAACGGTGGTTTGTCTTTGCTAAGATCAAAATTATCTCCACCGTTAAGGCACTGGAAAATAAGTGTGGGACAAAGAAAGTAGGGCGTAACAAAAGATTTGGAACAACTTGGTGGAAGAAAAAATTTATGGGCAGTGTTAAAAAAATGGTTCACAACTATATCTGAACAAGACTATGTTACTTATAGAATCCACTTTTCATGTGCCATACTAATAAGCGTGGGCGGTCATGTTTAAGCCATCTCACTCGATCACCAGAGTCTTGGATCACCTCCGCGTTCCTGCCTCGACAATGCCACGTGGCCAAGTCATGAAGGCATTTACGTCTCGGCTTTCCACTTGGTCTCTTCCCCTCGATCTTGCCAGTTGTCACCACTTTCTCCCATTTAATTCTTCTCATAACATGCCCAAAACATTTTGACTATCTACGTCTAATGTCTCTAATCGTTTCATTTGTTTCTTAAAGGACTTGTTCTCTGGTTTTTCTGTCTGTCCATGGTGTTCTTTGCATTTTCCTCACAAACCACATTTCCACAGCCATCATATGTTTTACAGCTTGTCTGCTCATTGTCCACGCTTCACATAAATATAAAAGTGCAGGTTCTATGTAGAATTTCAACACTTTTTTCTTGTTGCAATTGACATCGTTTTATTGGTCAATATGTTTTTTATCTAACAAAAGGCTACCTTCGCCATGTCTCCCATCAGATGTTATGACTGTTCCGAGATAATTGTACTGATTCACTTGTTTAAGAATACGTCCATTTATTTGTTTATTACATTGTGGTATTTCCGTCATCACAGTGACAACCATAATCTGTGGTTTCACTGTATTTCACTGTGTGCAACAACGGCATCTACTAAATGTTGCAGACATGCTCATTGTCTGCAGTCAAGACTGTATCATCTACATATCTAATACTATTGATGTGTCGTCCCCTTATGATGATTCTTTCCATATCTTCTAATTTTCCGAAAATAGTTTCACTGTACAGTGACAAAAGACCTGGAGACATTACACATCCCTATCTCACACCTATAGGCTGATATTGACCTACTTCATTATCAATTCGTATGGCAGCTTGTTGGTTCCAATATATGTGTTTTATGAGTCTAAGGTCTTTCCCATTAATTTGCAGATCTGCAAGCATCTCCATCATGTTGATATGTCTTACTTTATCAAAAGCCTTTATGTAGGCTTCACTATTTTAAGATGTAAGTCTTTGTTTACTTCTATATAACATTCAATTCATGTTCTCAGCATATACACAGCATTTACTGTACAAACTGTCGTGTCCTCCTTTAAAGTGTCGTCCCTGGAGTGAGGAGAGTCGACACCCACATTATAATATTTTTTTCCCTCTCAATATTCTGGAGAATCCACCAGCTTCCGTCCAACACACTCCATCAGCCTATGGACACCTTTTCCTATCACTCTCTCACTGTCGTACTATGCCCCCTCTCATACTTCCCAACGCAACATACTCAACAATTCTTGCTTCTAAACATTAATAAAGATTAATTTATTAAAATAAAAGTGTAACGTATATGAGACGTGTATGTGAAGAAAATGTGTGACGTGTTCTATAAAGTGTGTAGAATCGGACTCTCAGACCACAACCCAGTCAGCTGATCCCAGCAAGGATAGACCACAGCACGTTACGTCAGAACATGTACATCTCACCCAGTGCCGAAACCATCTTGCCGGATACTGCTTTGCCTCTGTAGACCTCTGGTAATCCAATTTCATGATCATCCGAAATAGACACCGGTGGTATTAACAGTTAATCATGGACCGGTTGCACCCTACACAATGTCCGTTCCTATCGTTCCTTAAAAAAACTACACAAGTCCTTTGTAGTGTGTACACAGTCATTAATGTTAATTGTTAATGTGATTGATCCTCACTCGTGTCTATCTAGCCTCACGTATAATGTCTTGTGTTCTATTACACGAGATTATATAACACTAGGTAACTATTAGACTGTTCTCATTTAGTTACTACTGTCTGATGCTGTGTGGTGCATCAGTAATCATCACTATCTTTGGTGAATCAACTTCCTCCTAGCTTTAGTTACGTTCTGTATGCAACTTTATTGATTGTTGAACTGGTGTTCTTCCGAATGGGATTGGATTCTTTCCCAAAAACTTGTTGAATTTCCTTGGATCTGGTAGGGAACCTAGGATAGAAACAACACATCTGGTGATAGTACTAGTCACTGATCCTTTCGGCTGAGTGTAAGCCTATCACCTTGCTTAATGATCTTTAGCTAACTAGATTTAGTCATAGAGCAGATTAGCTACCCACCTAGAGCCGAATCAGGCTATGACAAAGAAAAAATCAGCAAACAGAATGCGGAACCCCGCCCACCAGGGACACCTACGGGAAGATCCCACTTATCCCTCATTACTCAATTCTCAACTAGTAAAGCGTATCAACACTTCACTAATCTATTCTTAACTAGCAGAGTTAATATCACTATTCTACTCTAACTAGTTTCCACTAACAGTGCTAATCATCACACTATAGTTTAACAAGGCCACAGTCTATAATTAATTAGAACTAATATTATAATAGGTTATACCTTAAATGGCACTACTGCAGTCCTATCAATCATATCTACATCTGCCATTATAGGCACGTGTAAAATTAAGTCACTAATTAACACACGGTAGATATTATTTCCACTAAGCACTGCAGTGCCCTGGCACTCCGACTAGAGCATTTTCAAGTCCCCCTAGTTGGTCCCAACTCGGGTTTATATGGCAAACTACCAAAGTTGGCCACGTGACGTTATCCTTTATGCCCCCACACAGGTGGCACATTGGCAGATCATCCCCTGTCAGGGATCCATCCCCCCTCTGGCTCCCTCCATGTTAGATCTGTCATCACTGGTTGTGATTCCCAAAACAAGCCAGCGAGGTACTGTCGAGTTCCAACAAAGAGTTTTTCTCAACAAGCTGTCAGTAGCAATCTGCCCCTCTGAGTGATGTCCGGAAACTATATGACATATGGACTGTTTACTTCCGTGCTGAGTACTTCCGTTTTCCATCCGACTTGTCAAAACGATGTATGATTCAGCGCACTCACTTCCTCTTTACATCTGCCCCTGTGATCTCACGGCTTCCATCTGCATTCAAATGTTGACAAACTTGTCAAGGCGATGCCGGGACCTGTCACCATCAACACCGAATGTTCCAAATCCGTTAGAGATGTTCACGTGCAGCTACAAATATTGTCCTGGGATTTTGACATCCGATTTGTTTTTACTGTTAGTAAAATAGTAGTCGCTGGCAGATAGTCCGTTTAATCAGAAAATCCTCTATAATAATCAACCGGTTAAACACACGGTTTTATTTTGTGACATAGGCCCCCTCCTAAGAGAGTAGTCCATCTCACTCTTCTCCACCGTGAGTTTAATCCAGATGATTCATTCTTCTTCTTCAGGAGCTGGGTGTCTTGACAAGAAATCCGCTCCAACATTTTCCTTCCCAGGAATGTACTCTACTGTGAAATTATAAGGTTGAAGTAACAACGACCACCGCATCAAACGGGCGTTGAGCTTCTGAGAAGTAGCCAGGAACATCAGGGGTTGATGATCCGACTGGACTCGAAACTTAACTCCATACAAATATGGCTGAAATTTTTGCACTGCCCATACGAGGGACAAGCACTCTCTCTCGACGGTTGAATAATTCCTCTCCGCCTGTAGAAGTTTCTTACTTGCGTATGCCACAGGTTTCAAAACCGAAGCATCGTCTTTTCCTTCCTGTAACAAAGCGGCTCCAATTCCAATCGCACTCGCATCTGTTCTCAACACAAATTGTTTGGAAAGGTCAGGGAGCTGTAATACAGGTTTGCTGACTAAGGCCTCCTTTAATTGACTATAGGCATTCTCACATTCTGGTGTCCAAATGATTTGATCCGGGAATCCCTTTTTCAAGGTTTCCGTCAACGGAGCTCCCAATTCAGTGAAATGTGGGATAAATTTGTGGTAGAACCCACACAACGAGAGAAAAGATCGCACATCCTTCTTCGTTTTTGGTCTAGGTGCATTTCTGATTTTCTCCAGGTTCTTCTCTTCTGGGACAATGTGTCCTGGAGTGATGGTGTGACCTAGAAATTCCAGAGTCTGGTAACCAATCATGCACTTGGTTGGACGAGCAGTAAGCCCTGCTTCCTTGAGCCTATTAAACACTCTCTCCAAGGATTGTAAGTGGTCATCCAGGCTGTCACTGGAAATCAGAATATCATCCATGAATGAGATGATGGACGGATCCTGTAACGGATCTAGTAAAGTCCTCATCATGCGTGTAAACACACTGGGTGCATTGCTGAGTCCAAAGGGCATGACCTTGAATTCGTAGTGTCCACTGGGTGTACTGAAAGCTAACAGTGGTCGAATCTCCGGTTTGACTGGTATCTGATAGTACCCCCGACTCAGATCCACCTTTGAAAAGTACCGAGCCTTATGGAGCCTAGCGAATAACTGAGTTGGATTCGGCAAAGGTTCCACCTGAAACTGTGTATGACTGTTCAGAAGTCGGTAATCTATACACAACCTGTGTTCTCCACTTGGTTTGCGTAACAAAACCACCCCCGCATTGTATGGGGATGTGGATGGTGCAATCACGTCATCCTCCAGCAGTTTCTGTATTTCCTCCTCCAGGGCCTTTTCTTTAGAGAATGGCACTGGGTAAACCTTCTGACGAACCGGCTCCTGTGTGGTCAAAGTCATCTCGAACTCAACCAACCTCGTTCGTCCTGGTTTATCAGTCAGTATCTCCTTATGAGACTTGAGAACCTGGGTTATCTTTTCCCTCTCCTGTGAGGTCAGATCAGGGTTCACTTGTACATCCCTATAGGTTTCCTGGTGTACCAAGGGATATTCCCTGCCCTCATTGGTTCCCGCTTCCGTCCTCCACTGCAACTGCCATTGCCATGAGGTGAGCTGCCTTGTCTCCGGGTCTCTCTTCGTATTTCCGCAAGAGATTGATATGGAAAATCTTCGACTTTCCCCGGATCCGTATTTGATAGTTGGTTCTGGATATCACCCTTTCCACGGGAAATGGTCCTTGCCAACCTATCTCCAGTTTGTTGTTTCCCGTTGGGAGTAGCAACAAGACTTTATCTCCCACCTCTAGAGATCTTTCTTTAGACCTACGTTTGTAGTAAGCCGCATGTCTTTTCCTGGCCTTTTTCAAGTTTTGATTGCCAGAGTCCATCCCTTGTGGAGTTTTTCTTTCAGTTCCTCCACGTATTTGTAGGATGAGATCACTTCTTCTGATGTCCCCTCTTCAGTCCAACTCCTCAACATGGCTTCCAACGGTCCTTTGATTGGACGACCAAACAGCAACGTAGCGGGTGTAGTCCTGTTGAGCCATGAGGAACTTCCCGATAGGCAAAGAGTGCTGCTGGGATATATTCCTCCCCACCTATCAGGTTTTTCCTGCGCTAATTTCCTGAGGCATTGTCATCAACGTGCCGTTGAAACGCTCTACTTGTCCATTGGCTTGAGGGTGGTAAGGGCTGGTATGTATGTGGTTAGAGTGAAACACCCTAAATACCTCCTCCATGAGTTTTCCACAAAACTGAGATCCATTGTCCGTCAGAATTTGATCCGGAAAGCCTAATCTGGTAAAGGCCTCCATCAGTGCTTTCCGCCACTCTTTTCGAGTCAATCGTGGTCAACGGTATAGCTTCACCCCACATTGTACAGCAATCCACCATTGTGAGTATATACATGTTCCTCTTCCTAGTCCTGGGAAGTGGCCCACGATATCGATGGCTACCCTCTCGAAAGGAGAGTTCAGATGGGCATCTCACCCAACACCACCGGTGCTGTCCCCAAAGTTTCGGTGCCACTCTCTGGCATCAGGGCATGACTTCACATACCGACGCACATCATCTGTCATTCCCGGCCCCAAAAGTAGTGGCAGGAAATCCGCTGCATGGTGGCGGCAATACCCATGTGTACTAAAGGAGATGGTATGCCCCATATGAAGAATCTGGGACCGGTGAGCTTCGGGACCACCAACTGACCGTATAGGTTGTCTCCCCTTCCTGCTCTCCCGTAGAGTATCCCCATCTTCATGTAGTACTGCCCCCGTCCTGGTGGATCAGCACCTTTTTTGCAGCTTTTTGTAGAAAGGGCGTAAAAGTATCATCCTCACTCTGGGCAGTTCGTAGCTCCCCCGGCATTGGGTTAGTCACAATTGGTCTGCCTCTTCCGTTTTCGTCTGAAAGCGAGTCTGCATTGCTCCCATTGGATTTGGGTCCCTGGGCATTCCCCGAAAGACATACCGGCAACCTAGGATGACTGGAAAAAAGGGATCGGTCAATACAGCGGCCTTGATGGTGCCGGTGAGTACCTTGACCGAATTCCACATTAGCAATGGGCAACTTCATGGGTACAGCACTCTTCTGTGCAGGCTGTATATCCAAGGGTTTTACCTGTGAATTGTTTTGGATGTACCCGATCCGCAGAAATCACGGCCTCCCCCTCCAGTCCTGTGTCGTATAAACACTCCACTTGACGACCGTTAACCTCTACCAATTCCATACAGGTTTGGTTTTTTCCCGGTCTGGAGTCTCTCCTCGGCCTCGACCTGTTCGGTGGGCTCCACCTTAGGTTTCCCTGAGCACAAAGACGAATTGAGTGCTCCTGACTTTCCCCTGCAGTCAATAGCATTGTGCGTGTTTGACTTGCATTGGGGGCACCATTTCCCTGTCCTAATTTTTCCCTTGGGTTGGGACCCCCTTGATAAAAGAATTTCCCGTTATACATATTTCTACGTCTGCAAAGGGCCGTGCCGTGCTATGATACAGAGAGGGAGTCGCACCAGTCGGCGCCGTAAGGGGGTGGGGGAAGGGGGCAGAAACAGCGAAATCAAAATACAATTTGAACTATTCAATGATTTAAAAAACATTTTGAAAAGAAATTACATTAAAGGGGGCATTTCCAAGACTTGCATCATACTGAGAAAATCTATAGCACTACCCTATATAAAACAATTCAATGATCGAAACGCGTTGCAATATTCATAAAGAAGTAATGGCTGCAGCAGGATGTAACAATAAGAAAAAAAAAACAGGTATGGGTAGCTCCTGCGAAAAAAATGAGATAGACTAATCACTTTAATATTTTCAAACACTGCATGGTCATTAAAAATTTCCCATATACCTTACAACGAACTCCACAATGGTGAATATGCACTTTAAAAAGGGGGCAAATGGGGAATTGTAAAATATAACAGCATAAAAAATTAAAATAACGTGTCAACAAATTGTGTCTACGTCTAATTTCTCAAATTATTTTACGGTGCTTTTTTCATTTTTTTAAAAATTTTTTGGGGGGGGGGGGGGGGGGGGGGGGGGGAAGCAGGGGGGGGGGGGATCTTGTAGGACTTGGTCATTGAGTTTTTTCTGTCTGTGGTATTCTTTGCATTCTTCCCCAAAAACCACTTTTCCATAGCCAATACATATTTTTCAGCTTGTCAGGTAATTATCCACCTTCACATCCATACAAAGGTACAGGTTCTACGTTGCACATCAATACTCTTTTTTTCGTTGCAACCGACATCTTTTTATTGGTCAGTATTTTTTTTTTTTTTGGTCTTGCAAAAGGCAACCTTCTAAATGACAATTATTGTTCGAATCTCGTCTAGATTTCACCCGGCAATTTCCAAAATATTGGTTTATTTAAGTTTTCCTGGTAAATGTAGGATCCCCTTTGGGCATTAAAGGCAACTCATTCCTAAAAATGTACCTGTATAATACATATGTTTGGAAGTTCTTCTCCGACATACATCCGTTCTAAAAAAGAACAAATCTCTAGCCCCCCTCAGATGTTATGAGTGTTCCGAGATAAATGTACCAATTCATTTGTTTAAGAATATTCCAAATTACTTGTATATTACATTGTGGTATTTTCTTCTTCCTAGTGGTGACCATAATCTGTGTCTTTATATAATGTAATTCTAGCCCTCGTTGTTCACTGTGGCAACAACCGCATCTACTAAATGTTGCAGATCCTGCTCATTGCCTGCAATCAATACTGTATCATCCGCATATCTGAAAGACACCCCAAGTTGATTTTCAAATTAATGTATGGTGTTACCCCCAAAGACACCCTACAATGTTACGATATGCCAGAACATTCTTTTATATCTAATGTTATTGGTGTCACGTATCCCAATGATGATTCCATCATATCTAATGTAATTGATGTTGCGTCCCTCAATGATGATTCCTCTCATATCACATGTTATTGATGTTTGACCTTCAATGATGATTCCTCTCATATAGTGTACTCAGAAGTCGGAAAAGAACAACACCACAAGATAGATGGATTCAAGATGTGATAGGTAGTTACACATGACAGCGACAGAGGCTTACAATGGAGAGACATTTAAATAATTGTTATGGGGGTAAAGTTCTAGGGAAGACAGCGAACTTGTTACGTCACCTGCCTCGCGTTCTGAAGGTTGATGGTTCTATTCCGGCGTACGCCGATCGGTTCACGAGTGAGGTTAAATCGAAGAAACCCTGGGGAGTGTCCTGGGGTCCGTAGATAGTACTTTGTGCGTTCGTTCGGTGTGTCGCCGGCGGAAAGATACTGCCCGGCCATATGGGATTTTTTAAACCCGGGGTGCCAAAAAGAAGTTTCGGAAAAACCTCTTGCCTTTTTTACCAACTTCATGGCATCGGGTTTTATCCCGTATGGAGCAGTATCTTTCCGCCGGGCGACACACCGAACGCAACGCACAAAGTACTATCTACGGACCCCAGCGACACTCCCCAGGGTTTCTTCGAGTTAACCTCACTCGTGAACCGATCGGCGTACGCCGGAATAGAACCATCAACCTTCAGAACGCGAGGCAGGTGACGTAACAAGTTCGCTGTCTTCCCTAGAACTTTACCCCCATAACAATATATTTAAATGTCTCTCCATTGTAAGCCTCTGTCGCTGTCATGTGTAAACTACCTATCACATCTTGAATCCATCTATCTTGTGGTGTTGTTCTTTTCCGACTTCTGAGTACACTATATGAGAGGAATCATCATTGAAGGTCATAACATCAATAACATGTGATATGAGAGGAATCATCATTGAGGGACGCAACATCAATTACATTAGATATGATAGGAATCATCATTGGGATACGTGACACCAATAACATTAGATATGAAAGGAATCACAGTTCTGGGACGTGATATCAGTAACATTAGATATGAGAGGAATGGTCATTGGGGGACGTAACACCAATGACATTAGATATGAGAGGAATCAACATTGGGGGTCGTAACATTAATAACATTAGATATGCGGATGATACAGTATTGATTGCAGGCAATGAGCAGGATCTGCAACATTTAGTAGATGCGGTTGTTGCACACAGTGAACAACGAGGGCTAGAATTACATTATATAAAGACACAGATTATGGTCACCACTAGGAAGAAGATAATACCACAATGTAATATACAAGTAATTTGGAATATTCTTAAACAAATGAATTGGTACATTTATCTCGGAACACTCATAACATCTGATGGGAGGTGTCTAGACGAGATTGCTTGCTTGCTTGTGTTCGTTGGCTTGAGCTCCAACGTGCAGTCCTGTATGTCGGATGAAGACATCCTGGTGTCCAACATCAGTGTGATGTCATACAGGACCTGAGTTTTGCGTGAGTATCCGTTGTCCCATGTCTGGCTTATTGGTATGCAGACTGGTGGTTCCTCGCCGTACAGGCAGATAATCTCCGACTTCGGAGGAATCGGCGATCCTACTGACTTTAGCCAGGACCCCGAAGGGACCTGTTGCCCAGGACGCTCGACGAGGACGCGTCAATAGGTCTTGGCCAGTATATAACCCGGCCCTGGTGCCTTGGAAACACCTCTACGTCCCGACGAGATTCGAACAATAATTGTCATTTAGAAGGTTGCCTTTTGCAAGACCAAAAAAAAAAAAAAGATACTGACCAATAAAAAGATGTCGGTTGCAACGAGAAAAAGAGTATTGATGTGCAACGTAGAACCTGTACCTTTGTATGGATGTGAAGCGTGGATAATTACCTGACAAGCTGAAAAATATGTATTGGCTATGGAAAAGTGGTTTTTGAGAAGAATGCAAAGAATACCACAGACAGACAGAAAACTCAATGACCAAGTCCTACAAGATTCCCCCCCCCCCCTCGCTTCCTCCCCCCCCCCCCCCGACCCAACCCCCCAAAAAATATTTACAAAAATGAAAAAAGCACCGTAAAATAATGTGAGAAATTAGACGTAGACACAATTTGTTGACACGTTATTTTAATTTTTTATGCTGTTATATTTTACAATTCCCCACTGGCCCCCTTTTTAAAGTGCATATTCACCATTGTGGAGTTCGTTGTAAGGTATATGACGTATTTTTAATGACCATGCAGTGTTTGAAAATATTAAAGTGATTAGTCTATCTCACTTTTTCGCAGGAGCTACCCATACCTGTCTTTTTTTTCTTATTGTTACATCCTGCTGCAGCCATTACTTCTCTTATGAATATTGCAACGCGTTTCGATCATTGAATTGTTTTATATAGGGTAGTGCTATAGATTTTCTCAGTATGATGCAAGTCTTGGAAATGCCGCCTTTAATGTAATTTCTTTTCAAAATGATTTTTAATCATTGAATAGTTCAAATTGTATTTTGATTTCGCTGTTTCTGCTCCCTCCCCCACCCCCCTTACGGCGCCGACTAGTGCGACTGCCTCTCTGTATCATAGCACGGCACGGCCCTGGTTGCAGACGTAGAAATATGTATAACAGGAATTCTTATTATCAAGGGAAATAAATTGAAATGACATTTCTAAATGACAAGGGAGACAAGAGAAGAATTTTATTGAAGTATAATTGATGGTTGTGTACAGCAAACAATTTGACTGAAGAACCCATGGCATATTATTTAATGAAAAGTACAGTTATTCTATCAAAAAGTATAAATAAATTTATGATTTTGGGTTATCTTAGAATTCCAATATGTGATTTCTTGTGGTAGGTAATATAATAAAGCTAAGTTCTTTCTACATGCAGGATAATATATCCAGTAATCCGTTTAGTCGTCATGATCAACGACTTGATGCAGTACAGTATTTTTGGCAGGCACATGCGCATGTGCCTCATAATGATAGCAAATATGGTCGTAGAGACTATTTCTGGAGCAAGGAAAACGAGGCTGTCGATGTTCGCCTTTGATCTATCCACCCATCACGTGCCATATCGGTAAGCGTGAGCGGGCATGTTCTGCCATCTCACTCGATTACCAGAGTCGTGGATCAGCTCCTTGTTCCTGTCTTGGCCATGCCACGTGGCAAAGCCATCCAAGTATTTACTTCTCGATCTTCCCCTTGGTCTCTTCCCTTCGATCTTGCCAGTTGTCACCAAGTTCTCCAAGCCATTTCTTATCATAACATGCCCAAACAATTTTGACTGTTTACGTCTAATGACTCTAATCAGTTTACGATCTTCATTTGTTTCTTGAAGGACTAGTTCATTGGTTTTTCTGTCTGTCCATGGTATTTTTTGCATTTTCTCCAGAAACCACATTTCCACGGCCATCAACTGTTTTTTCAGCTTGACTGCTTATGGTATACGCTTCACATCCATACAAAAGTATAGGTTCTATGTAGCACTTCAACACCCTTTTTCTCATTTCAATTGATATCTTTTTAATTGGTCAGTATGTTTTTCATCTTGCAAAAGGCTACTTTCGCCATGGCAATTCTTGTTCTAATCTCTTCAAGGCATCTCTCATCAGATGTTATGACTGTGCCAAGATAACGATAACTGTATCGATTCACTTGCTTAAGAATATACCCATTTACTCGTATATCACATTGTGGTATTTCCTTCTTCCCAGTGACGACCATAATCTGTGTCTTCTTAATATTCTGTTCTAACCTTACATTTACACCGTTTCTCTGATTATCGATAAGACTGCAGTACATCATACACAAGTAAAAAACGACAGTCGCTGATGTTTGCCGTAACGCTGGAGTTATATTTGATCCTAGCAAAGACAAGCCACCGTTTGAGGCGTTCTGCTGTAATGACTCTCAGTCGCAACGCATGTAAAATATTATACCTTAGTTTTCTTTCTAAAACGAGAATTTAGGGACAACATACACCCGTATCTTACCCCTTACTCCGTCTTCTCATCATGGTCTCGGCATTAAGTCATAACTTTGATAAAATCTCCCTGCATCTATTTTTGTTAGGTCCTGTCGTATGTCTTGGAAAATCTCAAAAAGTTAGAGGAAAACTAGAATTTATCTTTCCCAATGTAATCCTGTCCCACTATAATTTTAGTAGCCTCCAATGGCTCAATTACTTGAGGCCATCAACTCAATTACCTGAGGCTATCAATAGAGTCCAGGAGAGCCGAGGAAGCCCCCCCCCCTCCCCCTCTCCCCCCCCCCCCAAGGTCAACAAGGAACAACAACATATGCTTTGTCAACGATGATAGCAGCGGCAATACACAGCTACATGAAACATAATCTTGACCGCCAAGCAGGACCGTGGTCTGACAGAATAAGTCCAAAGCTTGCACATATTTTGAAATCTTCTCCCAATGCGAATCTGACAGTTGTGGACCTTTGTATTGCTTCTTTTCATCTGACATGTAGACAGCTAACGCTTCTCTGGCCTGTAGAAGACTCTGTAGCATAATAAAACTACTGTTCCATCTGGTTGGTATATCTTGCTGCAGCTTACACAATGCATAAGTGATGGGAGAAAAGTTTTCGATTAATCGTTAAAACAAACATGTAACCGTTAATAAAAATTAACGATTAATCGATTAAATTAATCGATACTTTCCGCAGCCCTAGTATGTACACTATGTCTGTGTTTAGTATTTCACTTTTTTCGCAGGAGTTACACGTGCCTAACGGTTTTTATTTTCTATTCGTACATTCTTCGGCATCCGTTACGTTTCCTATGAATATAGCAACTCGTTTCAATACTTGTAATGTTTCATAGAAAATTATGTGCAAATCTGTATAATAGAAATGTACAGTTTCAAGGGAAACAAATTTTTAAGTTTAATTCCCCGCTAATCACTGGTATCATGAAGGCTAATAGACTACAATGGCTGGGGCATATAGAAAGAATGGAAGATAATAGGGAAACAAAACTCTACTACACTCAGGAAATAAATGACCGTAGACCCCGAGGTAGACCAAGAAGACGGTGGAGAGATAATACATATACAGACCTACAACACTTGGAATCAACGACTGGCAAGAGAAGGTCAACCAGAGAGACGAATGGAGACGGATTGTATCTGCAACAAAGAACCTCAATGGCTCGGAACGCTGAAGAAGAAGAAGAAGGGGGGAAACAAATTTAAATAAAATTGTTAAGCAAAAAGGGAAACAAGAACAATAATTTATTGGAGTATAAATGAAAGCTGTGTAATGCAAACAGATAAATTGAATAACAAATAACACAATATCCAAGGAAACATACTGATACTCTGATCATGAGCTATTCAGGTACATGTTAAGCAATTGCGATATCTTAGATTTCCAGTATGTGAACTCATTTGGTAGACAGTATAATAAAGATAGTTCAGTCTACCTATGGGATAATATATTTAGGGCAATAACCGTTTTATCGTTAAGGTATGCCTGTCCATAATCTTAATATTTGTGGCAGGCACATGTGTATGTGCCTCATATTGATAGCAAATATGGTCGTAGAGACTATTAATGGAGCGAAGAAACAGATGATATAGGGTTTTCGTATTTGATGTACAAGTGGATTACGACAGTCGCTAATTTATGCCGCAAAGCTGGAGTTATATTTGATCCTAGCAAAGACAAACCACTGTTTGAGGTGTTCAGCTGCAATGTCTCACAACATGTAACCTACTTTTTGATTGGAACAGAAACTGTTAAAGGTCAAGGGGATCAACTTCGTTGCACCGGGTTTTATCCCATATGGCCCTTATATTTCCGCACGGCGGCTTGCCGAACGTATCGCACAAAGTACAAACTACGGAACTCCAACGATACTCCCCAGGGTTTCTTACAGAAAATGTCACTCGTGCCGGAATCG